>CM071934.1:10689450-11207506 GCA_016081115.2 Rehmannia glutinosa | reverse complement strand
AAATCATGTGGCTATAGGTTGGTTGGATCATCTTACAATACTAGCCCCTCAGACCTGGCAAGTATGGGTACCTAAAACCTAATTTCCTTGATTGCAGGTTCAATGAGCAGCTGAGTGCCAAGGAACCTGGTACATGGATAGTGGCTGTTCCAGACACATGACAGGAAACAAGAAAAATCTATCAAAATTCAAAGAGGTTAGAGGTGCAAAAGTCATATTTGGAGGAAATGAAGCTCCAGGAGAAATAAGAGGCATTGGATCCATCAAGAAAAATGGATTAGAAATTACAGATGTTGCATATGTCGAAGGCCTCAATTTCAACTTGCTAAGCATAAGTCAACTCTGTGACAAAGGCTACAATGTTGGATTCAATATGGGTGTATGCCAAATCAAGGACACTGAAACTAATGAAATAGTGTTGCAAGGATGCAGACAAAAGAACATGTATGTGGTAGATTGGTGAACTACAACACCGAGCACTTGTCTGCTAGAAAAGAGCACAACTGAATCAAGTTGGTTGTGGCACAAGAAGCTAAGTCACCTGAACTTTAAATCTATTAACAAACTTGCAAGGAGTAATGTTGGGAAATTATTTTGTAGATTTTGATGAATGCCATGTAAAACTTAGAATAGGAAGTTGACACCCCATTCTTGTTATAAATTGCATTGTAATAGATAGGGCTGGTAGAGCTGAGTCAAGTCAGCTATGTCTGAATATGCAAGAAGACAACTGGAGACCAAAAGGAAGACTCCGCTGTGAGGCAGCTGAGTGTGGCAAAGAAGAGAAGACATGAACTCGACTGAAGGTGCATCTAAGATGCAAAAGTGAAGTATCGATCAAGTCAACTCAAGATAGCCAAGTCTCAAGTTGAAGTGACAAAGAGTCATCCAATGATTGGAAGGCGACTCTAAGTCACCGGGAAGGCAAGGAAATGCAATCAAGTCGAGATAATCGAAAGAGATCCGTTGCACGTAAATCAAGAGAATTACTTAAACAAGTAATACTTCCATACTACCTTTCTTGAAGTGCTCGGTCCCGAAGCATGCAAAAGGAATAAACCAATGGAAAGCGCTGCACCGTGTCAGAACTCTGAAAAGCTGAAGAATCATTCATACGAGGAAACATAAATTCCAAGGACTGCAACAAGACAAGCCAACGACTACAAGTGACTTTAAAAAATAAGCCTGTCTCTTCAACAGCATTTTTGAAAGATCACTATAAAAGGCCGAGAATCACTCGAGAGAGAAGGTTACCGACCAACCACGAACATTCAAGCTAACATTTGAATCAGTAACCAAGAATACTCTCAAGTCATTCAAGATCAATCCTCAAGCCTACATTACGAAGGAAATCAATCCAACACTCACCTGTGAAGGAAAGACAACTTCAATCAGTTGAAGAGGAAACATTTGAAGAATCAAGGGGTCTACATTCCACGAAGGATTGTAGAAAGGTTCAAAGCCGAACCAGGCTTAAGCTATTTGGAGGGCATCGTGATCAAATCCAAGGAACTTAAGCAAGTGGGTTGTAGTATCAAGCGCAACCACTGTGAAGAAGAAGTTCGAGTCGCATTTGAGAAGCCACCGTGTGTGACCAAGGCATCTCCAGATCGAGTCCCAAAGGATCAAGTCACCGTGTGATCAAGACTTGTATCCGGGTGTTAACCACTCGTATATTGATCAATACTTAGTGGATTCCTCCAGAGTTGGAGAAGAGAGGAGTAGAAGAATTACCCCATCTTCGAACCTCTATAAAAACTTATTGTGTCATTTACATTTCAAAGACTTTAATTTCTCGCATCTTATTTTTATATTTGCTAATAAATTTGCTATCCAATTGATAATCAACTCGAGTGCTAAAACCAAGTATTAAAACAAACTTAACTAAATTCAAGGGTGTTAAGTCTTCCAAAAAACATAAAACAATCAAGTTAAGTCTTTAGTCAAAACAAATGAGTTATTCTATGAACAAACTCAATCGAGTCCGCTGAGTGACTAACTCACGATTAACTAATTTAGTTGTCCATCAAGGACTCACCGTGAAGTATTAACTCAACATTTTTAAAAGGACTAAATCGAAAAGTTGGTAAGGTTTATTTAACCCCCTTCTAAACCTTACACTCACACCCCTTGGGACCTACAAGTGGTATCGGAGCGGTTGGTTCATTGAGCCTTCCGCATCGGTTCTCAAACTAGATCTCCAAATTTTTCAAAGCTTGTTTTAGTACTCAACCATTCAAAACTCTTTTATTCAAAGAAAGTTATTATCATGGAAGCAAATTTGACACGCATCCCTATATTCACAATTGAAGAATTTGATGATTGGAAAATTCGTATGCGAGCTCATTTATCAAAGATTACACGATGAGATGTGGATAGTGATAGAGGATGGGCCACTCCAAATCTTAAAAGTGAACACAATTGCAAGGAGAGCTGCAATGAAGGAGAAAGAAGATGTTGCACCCGGACGGCGATGGTTGAAAAACCAAGAGTTTGAATGGACAAATGATGACATGAAAAGATATAACTTGGACAATGTGGCCAAGGACATTCTTTACAAAACTTTATACAAAGCCATATTCAACAAAGTCAAATCATGCAAAACGGCAAAAGAAATCGGGACAAGCTAACCTTGATTTGCGAAGGATCGAGCAAATCAAAGAAAATAAACTATCTCGTGGTTGTACAAAAATTTGAAAACTTTAAGATGCTTGCGGAGAAACCTCGATCACCGGATGCTCGATTCACGAAATCACCAATGAACTATCGCACTTGGAAATGAATATACACGAAGGAAATGTGTATGAAGATTCTAAGAAGTCTCCCAACTGAGTGGGATATGAAAGTCATGGCCATGAGACACTCCATGGACCTATAAAAAACATCCAACCATGAGATATTCTCAGATCTCAAAGCCTACGAATTTGAGCTGAGAAGAAAAGACCAAGAGGAGACAGCTGTGCCCAAAACAGTTGCTCTAATTGTTAAGGATGACAAGAGAGCTGAGGTCAAAGAGGCCATTGACCAAGAGGAGATCGCACTGATGGTTAAAAGGTTCAACAAGTTCTTCAATAAGAACTACAAAAGAAGCAAAGGTGAATCCTCCAGAAGACACTCAGCTCCCTCCAAGTCAAGTGAAGATAGACCACCCAAGAGAGCAGAGCATCAAAAAGTTGAATATCAAAGAGCTGACAATCCAAGGATGGAAAGAACTGATCAAAAAGTTGAAAATCTATGCTGGAATTGCAGGCAACCTGGTCACTATGCCATTGAATGCCCATATCCTGTAGTCAACAAGTACATGAATGAAGAGGGAAAGAAAAGTCTTCAGGAAAGAAGACAGAAAAGAGAAAGGCAATGTTGGGCGCAGAGAATCCGATCTGATCAAGTCAAAAGACACAAAGACTTCGGAGAGTAGTGAAGCCGACTACTCAAGTGACTCTGATGAAGAAGCCTTGATCTGTCTAATGGCTAAGGAACAAAACCAACCTGACCAAGAAGATGAGGTACACTCTAACTCATCACACTCAGATACTAGTGATAGTGATTGTGACACACACACTTCATCACCTACTGATCTTTATAATTCATTAGGCAAAATGATGAAATATTTTGAACACATTAAATCCTCACACACACTACTAAATGAGGAGAACAACCTACTTAAGAGCCAAAACTCACAACTGACTAAGGAGCCGAGTACTCTAAGTCAAATAGGCGATGAGAATAAAAGTCTGAGGTCGAAAATGCTAAGCTAATAAAGCAGAGATAGCTGCTATAGAAAAGAGGAGAATGATCTCAAAAATGTGATTGCCTCATTCACTAAGACATCTAAATCATTGGATGATCTTATTATGAGTCAAAGAGAATGTGGAGACAAAACAGCTTAGGATTCAATTCTCAATGCTATGTCAAGCTCCAAAAGTGATTTTGGATAAAGGATCTTCAAGTAATGAAGTATCTCTAAAATCCAAAACTCCAAATGGTGCACACACATTTATTCCAAAGCACAATCACAAGCAAACCGGCCTTGGTTATAAAGGAAAAGGACAACGGCCGAGTTGAGTATCTTTGAGAAGACAACTTAGAAAAATCCAAATGAGTCCTCAAAGAACTCCAAACAGAGATACTCTGTAAAGAAGAAATAGAGCTACCAAAACCCTAAGCTCTATAAAAGAAACACATATGATGGGAATGGTAGAAAATACCCAAGCCAAGCCGATTGGAATAATGTGAACTATCATCAAAGACCTATGGAATATAAGCCTGTGGCAAAGGCCTAGAACTCAAAGAAAGGCCATTCCAAAGGTATAAGAGCTATCATCAAAGACACATATGCACCTAGGCACTACACTCGAGATATCACAACTACCCAAAGAAGACAATTGCTAAAACACTTACATAGGCATACGACAAAAGAGACAAATTTGTATGAACCTAGAACCCCAAGAAATTTGCCAAAATTAATTATGATTATGGCAATCGATAGATGGCAACCCCTTAGAATCAAATCATTTGGCTATAGGTTGGTTGGATCATCTTATAATACTAACCCCTCGGGACCCAGGCAAGTATGGGTACCTAAAACCTAACTTCCTTGATTGCGGTTTAGGGAGCGGTGAGTGCCAAGGAACCTGGTACATGGATAGTGGTACATTCAAGACACATGACAGAAACAAGAAAAATCTATCAAAATTCAAGGAAGTCGAGGTGCAAAAGTCATATTTGGAGGAATGAAGCCCCAGGAGAAATAAGAGGCATTGGATCTATCAAGAAAAATGGATTAGAAATCACGATGTTGCATATGTTGAAGGACTCAACTTCAACCTCGCTAAGCATAAGTCAACTCGTGACAAAGGCTACAATGTTGGATTTAACATGGGTATATGCCAAATCAAAGACATCAATCCAATGAAGTTGTCTTTGCAAGGATGCGACAAAAGAACATGTATGTGGTAGATTGGTCAACCGCAACACCAAGCACTCATGTTAGCTTAAAAGACAAATGAATCAAGTTGGTCAGTGGGCATAAGAAGTTGTCGAGTCACCGAACTTCAAAACAATTAACAAACTTGCTAGGAGTAATCTTGTAGAAGGACTTCCGGACTCGATACAAGAAGAGAGTATATGTGATGCATGCCGATGGGAAAACAAATCAAATCATCATTCAAAGAAAAGACATGTCCATCTTCAACAAGAATATTGCACCTTTTGCGCATATGGATCTGTTTGGTCCAGTGGAACCAAATAGCATAAGTGGGAAGAAATACACCTTGGTGATAGTAGATGACTACTCAAGATATACATGGACATTATTCATGTGTAAAAAGAAAGAAACTCTGCAAAACTACCACAAATGATGAAGAGAATACAAAATGAGAAGAGTCAAACCATTATCAAAATAAGATCGACAGAGAACCGTTTATCAATGGTATAATAACTCGTATTGTATTGAAAATGGTATTGGTCATGAATTATCTGCAGAGCAAGGACTCCACAAAATGGAGTTGCGAGAAAGAAGAATAGAACTCTCAAAGAAGCATCAAGGACCATGTTAGCTAAAGCAGGTCGCTAAAAGATTTTGGGTCAAGAATAAACACAAAGATGCTATACTCAAAATAGATGCATGATAAAATGACAGTGACAAAGACTCCCTATGAGATTTGGGCAGGGAGAAAACCAAATGTTGCATACTTCAAAATATTTGGATGCAAATGCTTCATCCATAACAATGGCAAAGATAATTTAAAATATTTTGATGCTAAAGCTGATGAAGGTATCTTCTTAGGATACTCAGTTGAAAGCAAAGCCTACAGAGTGCTCAACAAGAGGACAATGGTTACAGAAGAATCCATCCATGTGGTGTTTGAGGAACCAAATGTAAATGGAGAAAACATTGAAGAGTCAGCTGATAAGCTGAATCAACCAACCATGCAGAAGAGTCCCTATGTTGAAGCTGAAGCTGGAGTTATAAGTCCAGATGAAGATGAGATAGCTGAGTCTCAAAGACAGCTGGAAAATCTGCAGCTAAGTGATGAGGAGAGAGCTGATCAAAATAACACAGTTGCAAGACGACTGAATCCAACTAACTTACTCCAACCTGATGTAAGATGGCTAAGATATCATCCACCAGAACTAATCATTGGAGATGTAAGAGAAGGTGTAAAAACTAGATCCAGAACTCAACAAGAAGCAATGTTCACTTGCTTCATCTCACAAATAGAACCAAAAGATGTGTCACAAGCATTGGATGACACATATTGGATTCAAGCCATGCAAGAAGAGCTAAATCAGTTTGAAAGAAACAAAGTGTGGGAATTGGTTCAAAGACCTACCCATCAAAATGTTATTGGCACTAAATTGGTGTTCAGAAACAAGATGAGCGAGGAAGGCTCTGTGGTAAGAAACAAAGCAAGATTGGTAGCCAAAGGGTATTGCCAAAAAGAAGGAATAGGTTTTGATGAAACTTTTGCCCCTGTGGCAAGATTGGAAGCCATAAGGATGTTTCTTGCCTATGCAGCTCACAAGAACTTTATTGTATATCAAATGGATGTAAAGAGTGCATTTCTTAATGGTTTATTGGAAGAAGAAGTGTATGTTGAACAACCTCCAGGATTTGAGCAGAAGACTCTTGGAGATAAGGTATACAAACTCAAGAAGGCTTTATATGGATTGAAACATGCACCCAGAGCATGGTATGATACATTATCACAATTCCTAACTAAGAACGGATTCACAAAAGGCAAAGTGGATAGAACGCTCTTCAGAATTCAAGATGGGAAGAGTATACTGCTTGTTCAAATATATGTGGATGACATCATCTTTGAATCCACAAACAAAGAGTCAGTGATAAATTCTCAAATCTCATGCAAAGCAAATTCGAAATGAGCATGATGGGAGAGTGACATTCTTCCTTGACTCCAAGTGAAACAACTCAAGGATGGAACCTTCATAAGTCGACAAAATACACCAGAGATTTAATGAAGAAATTTGGTATGGAAGAGAAGTCTTCCGTGAAAATACCAATGAATACATCACCAAAATGGACATGGATGCGGATGGCAAGCCTCAGATCAAACAAGATACTGAGCACTTATTGGATCATTGCTCTATCTCACAAAGCCAGCGGCCGCATCACCTTTGCTATAGGTGTATGTGCAAGATTTCAATCTGCTCCAAAAGAAAGCCATATGATGACGGCCAAGAGGATCTTGGAGATATTTGGAAGGAAGCCAAGAAGTTGGTTTGTGGTATCCTAAGGAAGGTGGATTCAAGCTAATTGGTTATTCGGACTCGACTATCTTTGGATGTAGAGTTGACATGACCTCGGCACATGTCAAATGCTTGGAAATAGGCTAATTTCTGTTTAGCAAAAAGCAAAATTCAATAGCCACCTCTACACCGAGCAAAATACATAGTAGGCAAATTGCAGTGTTGTGCCAAGTCTTATGGATGAGATAGAGCCGAGAGACTATGAAGTTGAAGAAAAGGAAATTCTAATTATGTGTGACAATACAAGTGCAATTGCAATCACCCAAAATCCTGTGTTGCATTCAAGAACAAAGCACATCGATGTCAGATATCACTTCATAAGAGACCATGTTGAAAAGAAGGACATCACCTTGGAATATATCTCAACCGATAAGCGGTTAGGCGACATATTCACAAAACCATTATGTGAATCAAGATTTGAAGAACTCAAGCATGAGTTAGGGTTAATTGAGCTGAGTTAACACTCAGAAGACTCAAAGAAAAGAGATGGAACACGAAAAGAGGAAAAAGAGTTGAACTCTTAATTCAACTAAGTGAATCACCAGATCGGAAAGTCACCAGATCAATTAGGTGACAAATTTGAGTCACAAGGAGAGAAGTGAGAAGAAGGATTGAATCAACTAAAGAGTAAGTCAATTATTTATGAGCAAAGTGACAAAAACGCGTTGTTTTTACTAAGCGGGAATGTTTTTAAGAATGGCGTCAAAGATAATTATGACGTGTACAAATCAAAAGCTGCACACCAAGCTTATGATTGGATATAAATGGTGCCGCATTAAATGCGAGAACTTAAATGCTAATTGGCGTGCAAGATCTAAGCCGTTGATTTTTGATCAAATTTCAAAAACCACCCGCACGTTCTTTCATAAACCATACTTATACCATTTCGTCCGATTTTCTCTCACTTTACCAAAACTGTTCATCTCTCTCAAAGGCAAAAGAAAGAAAGTTTCTCCCAAAACCCTACAACTCCTCAAGATCATTTTCTAAGATTCGTTCGGTAAAACACTGAGAAATGGCACCTACTCATGATTTCGTCAAGCTAGGAAAGCAAATCCACACTGGTCTCTTGTGGGGTTTCGATGGTATGGTTAAACAGGGTCCGACGACACCCTCGTGAAGAAGATTGCTGAGAAATTGGAAATGTCTGGGCTGAAGTTGTTTTTGACATTTGAGTTTCCGATGACCTATGTAGAAGAGGTCGCACAGTTCTACGTGAACGCTGAGGTTCATGATGAGGGCATCAAGTCCTCTGTTCATGGTAAGGAGTTCACCATTACGCCAAGATCCGTAGAACATCGCTTGTTCTTTGCGGAAGGAGTGCCGAAAGTTTATGAGGTGATGTTGACCGACTCACGCTTGGAAGAAGTAGCCAAGTCCGACTCGGTCTTTGCGAAAGTGGTCTATCTGACTAATAAGAAGTCTGAAGGAGATCGCCACAATTTATCGGACATTGTTGCCAAATGCATAGACATTAAATTTGCGCTTTTGACCGATTGTCTAAAGCTAAGTTGATCATAATGGTTGTGATCCTTGAAGAAAAGAAGGTGAATCGGGCTGAGTTTGTATACAATGAGACTCTACCGAATGTTGGGAATACATCCTTCAAGGAGGATGGTGCGTTTGGAGGTTCCTCGGGATACGGCCGGTGATTGGCCTGGATGATGGAAGTAAAAGGGTACCTCTTCGGCATAGAAAGGCGTTCCATGTAAACAAGAGGATGTTTCGATCAAACCTCTCTCGGCGCACGAAGAGAGCTTACGCCAAGAGGGTCGATCACGAGTGAGGGGAATCACCACCACGAAGATTCGATTGCCTCCTCACCTCCCAAGTAGATCGCTGCTAAGAAAATCGCTGCCCCCGGCAAAGAAAGAAAAAGAAATCGCACCTACACCCGCAACCGTGTCTCCCGCCCGCAGCTGCGCAGCGGAGAAGAACCATTAATCCCTTCTCCAAAGTGATCAAGAAGAAGAGGACGCCCGCAACAAGGAAGGCAAATGCCTCTAAGACAATCTGAAGGCATTTACCTTCAATGAACCGGAGGAAGTGGAACCGTTCATGTTCCTATGGTAAAAACAAAGAGAAGATGAAGAATTTCCAAGCTCTCCGAGCTTGAGAAGATAAATGAGTCTCTGTCACTCACCGAAAAGATACCCAAGACATCGGAGAGTAGAGTCTCGTGTGATCGATGAAATGAAATGACCAAGTCTGCATTGAGCCGATCAAGCGAGAGCAAGTCGAAGACCACTATAAACAGAACAACCGAGGAACAAGGAATTGCCGAGACAACCGAATCACCTATTGATAGGGTTGTGTCTCCGCTTTAAATGGAGGCTATCAAGATGTCGAAAGCAAAGAAAGATTGCTACCCTCAATCCCCGAGCTCGAGGGACAAAGCAGGAAATGATAACAGGGATGATGGTGTGATGATCCTATCCCCACCATACCCGGACATTCAAAATCGTCTGCGAGAATGGAGGCAATGGAAGGCGAGTCGATCCAGGGAACGATTCCAAAGACCGAATTCATTGAAGAAGAAGACGAATCGATGAACTTCCTGATTGACCAATGTGGTGCAAGCTCTTGATGAAGAAAACTGTTTGGACATTCTAAATATCTTTAAAGAGAAGGAGAAAGAAAGATTGGCGAGAAGAAGGCGAGGCACGTGAGAAGGCCAAAGATCTCGCCCTCTCACCGGCACCACGAACATACACATCCTCACCTCGACATTCTATCGAGAAAGTGATGAGGATCTGGACCTATTCTTTGCCACGTAAGAGTTGCAAATGCAGCAAGCAATGCAGAATCGAGAATCCTACATGAGCAAAGAATGATGGAGGGACCAAGGGAGTCATCCAAATCACAATCGAGATAGATCCTATGGGAGTGGTGCAAAGATATTGCCATCGTTGTCGCCGCCACCACTTCCCCAACTCATTCGGAGGAAGGTGTTAAGGGAATTGGCGATGAAACCGGGATTGTGGGGACCCCAAAGAGAGCCAACCCCTAATGAAGGTGTCTTACCACCGCCCCAACTACCAATACTCGGTGGGAATAGGCGGGAGTCCGAGACGAGTGACCCCATTCCAAGTCACTCGGTTGGTGTGCCACCGAGGGGAAAACTCCTCCACTGCAAAGAAGGTATGAGGATGTTTGCAAAACTGACTCCACAATGCATCTCGGAGGCGAAGTGGAGAAGAACAACAAAATTAATACACAGCAGTTTGTCACCGATTTGAGCTCGAGATAGTTGAGACTGTCTCGGCTAAAGTGCAATCGCTCTCTGTAGGCCAATGACACGCTGATGCAATGAGGCACAAAAGAACGCCCGGGAGTTAACACTGGGCAATGAAAGTGCAATCCACGGAGTTGAGACTCCAGTGGATGCCACCTCAGGAGACCCCAAGACAAATGACACTGTCGAAGGGACCGTCCAAGGCCTCGCTACAGTTGAGACTGCAGGAGGTAATGAAGGCCAACGGGAGGTTGAGACTTCCCAGGGTAAAGAGACTTAAGCACAGAACATCCCCTCCTACTATCATTGATCCATCAGAAAAATAGATAAGTGCTCTTCACGACTCCCAGGATAATCATGATGTAACTTTTCTGGGATCCGAAGGTGAATATGAAGCTGAGTCATCCCCTATTGTAGATTCAAAAGACTCAGTTGAGGATGTTCCAACCACGAGTAAGTCTGACCTCAAGACTACTCGCCAAACATTCAACTTTGATGATGAGCCACCCATGGAAATCTCATCATCGTCCGATGATGCTTCCGATATGGCCGAGACCAGCCAACTCATTTGGAAAAATCACCGAGACGGTCCGTTAAGACAAATGAGGCTCGATGGCAAGTCGAGTTGACTTCACAACAGCACCACAAAAAATAGAGTCCACTACGCAGCTCCCAAGTGCAGCAGCAGGTTCGACTCCACAGGGGACTTCATGAGCACCAATTATCATTGAACAGATTTCGATTGCCCATGATGATCCTTTTGTAGAATCATTTCCCTTCTCTCTGGAGGTACGACCTCCCGAAGAATCGCCTAGAGATCGCGAGCCCTTCCACAGACCGATCCTGTTATTCCATTAAACACCATTGTTCCAAATAACTATGACTTTGACGCCGCTTGGCCGTCACCAAGTTCGGGAAGTTTTCAAAACCTTATTTGCTTTGAGATTGAAAAGATGGAGAGGCACCAGGCCTCACCGGACATGAGGCCGATAACGAGACGCCAACCTTATCTGCGATTTGCGAGGCATAATAGTCGATCCGGGAATGGTGGCAACAAAGATCGTGACAACGCGTGTAGAACAAGCTCGATATTTCGGACATTGTTCAACAAGTTGCTAGTCTGGTGGGCTGAGAATGCTCATGCAAAGACAAAACTGCGAGAGCACATCGAACAAATGCATGAATCTCACACCTCAGAGATAAAGCTGCTGCGTGAACATAATAAGAACGAGCTCCTGCGCGTGGAAGAGAACATGGATCGAAAATTCAGTCTTCTCATGGCTGAGATGAAGTTGGTAGCAACTGAATCCAATGCCACCCGCTCTGAGTTCCGTGCAGCACACTCCGCAGCAGATTCAAAGCAGAACTCAGCTCTCAGCAGACTAGACTTCATGATTGCTAGCTTGTTTAAATCTTGCACATACACCTACTGCAAAGGTGATGTCTGGCCTACTTGCTGTTAAATAGAGCAATGATCCAATGAGTGTTCTATATCTTGTTTGATCTACAACTTTGCCATCTGCATCCATGCCCATCTTGACTTAAGTATTCATTGGAATTTTCACAGAAGACTTCGCTTCCATACCAAATTTCTTCATCAAATCTCTGGTATATTTTGTCTGACTTATGAAGGTTCCATCCTTCAATTGCTTGACTTGAAGTCCTAGGAAGAAAGTCAGCTCTCCCATAATGCTCATCTCAAATTTACCTTGCATGAGGTTTGAGAACTTATCACACAGCTCTTTGTTTGTGGATCCAAAGATGATATCATCCACATATATTTGAACAAGCAATATACTCTCTCTATCTTGAATTCTGAAGAGTGTTCTGTCAACTTTGCCTTTGGTGAATCTATTATCAGTTAGAAATTGAGACAATGTATCATACCAATCTCTTGGTCCTTGTTTCAATCCATATAAAGCTTTCTTGAGCTTATATACCTTATCTCCAATAGTTTTCTGCTCAAAACCTGGAGGTTGTTCAACATAAACTTCTTCCTCTAACAGTCCATTCGTAAATGCACTCTTCACTTCCATTTGATCCTCTCTCCTTTGATGATGCCAAAAAGGGGAAGAGGAATACCTAAAGGCGCCGAAGGGATCTCGAATCGAGAAGGAGGACGCAAATGTGAAGGGAAAGACAAAATGAGGAAGTGAGAAGAGAGAAGAAAGGAAAATCATTGAGGGGAAGGTTCGAAAGATGTGACCTTGATGATTGCTAAAACCCCCCAACAAGGTCTTGTCACACAATATGATATCATCAAAAACTCCCAATGACTCGCCACTCCAACACTCTGCACGACCTATGGCCGAAAAGAGAAAGGCAGTTGAAGCAGGGATGAAAGAAGTGGAATGAAAGATGAATGCCCGAGTTATGGATATTTTGAAACAACATGGAGGCATTCCAATAGACAGAGACACCTATGCCATTTCAGATGCCGCAACCGAGCCAAGATCTATCGATGAATTCAAGACGCTCGCATCTGAAGGTTACTTCGCAAGCATGTCCATGGCTCAAGCCTGGGATTTGTACTGGGACAAGGGTCTCAAACTATGTGAAAGATGATGAGCAGACAGACACCATCACTCAAACTCACTCACCGGGAAAAAAGAAGACCCCGATGATAATACACGCCCGAGAGGCGAGAGAAGAAGTAGTGGTGGAGGAAGAGGTTTCAAACCTAGATCTCTCGCCAAAAAATTGAGTATATAGATCCGGAAAGAAATGAGGGATCTATTGGGCCGATTTGACGAAATAGCCAACCCGCAAGTGGCTAAAAATAATCTTGAGTATGTGAAGAGAATTGAAGAGGAAAATAAGAGACAAACTCAGCTATGGGAGGAAAGACAAGAAAGATCGAGAAGAGATGAAGTCGCCTTGGCGTCTAAGAAAAAGAAGGCACTGAAGATGAGAAGAAGAAAAGAGGTCGAAAAAATGAGAGTTGAAGGAGATGAAAGAAGGAGGCGGTGAAGGAGATGAAGTGTTGATGTCACACCCTTCATGTATTTTACTATGTAAATACATTCTATGTAAGTCTTACGTGCATCGAATAAAACTCGTACAATTTCTAGACTTGTGTATATATAGAACAAAGATGGTTACTTTAAGTTCCATTTAAGCTCGATACATTTTCTTTTGATTCAAACTCGATATACTTTGTAAACAATATGTAAAGAACAAGAATGTTATGATCAATAAAAGATCGATTCTAAACATACATTCTCGTGATTCTACATTTGTCCGTATGTATCTTTGTTGTTTAATTATTGTATGAATGTTTTAAGTTTTGGCATCATCAAAAAGGAGAAATTGTTGGGAAATTATTTTGTAGATTTTGATGAATGCCATGTAAAACTTAGAATAGGAAGTTGGCACTCCATTCTTGTTATAAATTGCATTGTAATAGATAGGGTTGGTAGAGCCGAGTCAAGTCGATTATGCCCGAACATGCAAGAAGACAACCGGAGACCAAAGGAAGACTCATTGTGAGGCGGTGAGTGAGTATGGCAAAGAAGAGAAGAAGACAGAACTCGATCAAGGTGCGGCTAAGATGCGAGTGAAGTATCGATCAAGTCAACTCAAGATAGCCAAGTCTCAAGTTGAAGTGACAGAAGAGTCATCTAATGATTGGAAGCTGACTCTAAGTCACCTGGGGAAGGCAAAGAAATGTAGTCAAGTCGAGATAAGAAAGAGATCCGTTGCCGTAAATCAAGAGAATTACTTAAACAAGTAATACTTCCATACTACCTTTCTTGAAGTGCTCATCCCGAAAGCATGCAAAAGGAATAAACCAATGGGAAGTACTGCACCGTGTCAAAACTCTGAAAAGCTGAAGAATCGTTCATACGAGGAAACGTAAATTCCAAGGACTGCAACAAGACAAGCCAACGACTACAAGTGACTTTAAAAAATAAGCTATCTCTTCAACAGCATTTTTGAAAGATCACTATAAAAGGCCGAGAATCACTCGAGAGAAGGTTCTTGACTGAACCACGAACATTCAAGCTAACATTTGAATTGTAACCAAGAATACTCTCAAGTCATTCAAGATCCCTCAAGCCTACATTACGAAGGAAATCAATCCAACACTCACCTGTGAAAGAAAGACAACTTCAATCGGTTGAAGAGGAAACATTTGAAGAATCAAGGGGTCTACATTCCACGAAGGATTGTAGAAAGGTTCAAGGTCGAACCAGGCTTAAGCTATTTGGAGGGCTTCGTGATCAAATCCAAGGAACTTAAGCAAGTGGGTCAGAGTAGCAAGTAGCAAAGCAAATGCCGCCTGTGAAGAAGGCGAGTCGTGCGACAAGCCACCCGTGTGACCAAGGCATCTCCGATCGAGTCCCAAAGGATCAAGTCACCGTGTGTGATCAAGACTTGTATCTGGATCGTTAACCACTCGTATATTGATCAATACTTAGTGGATTCCTCCAGGAGTTGGAGAAAAGAGGAGTAGAAAATTACCCCATCTTCGAACCTCTATAAAAACTTATTGTGTCATTTACATTTTAGCACTTTAATTTCTACATCTTATTTTTATATCTCACGATAAATTTGCTATCCAATTGATAATCAATCGAGTGCTAAAACCAAGTATTAAAACAAACTTAACCAAATTCAAGGGTGTTAAGTCTTCCAAAAAACATATCACAATCAAGTTAAGTCTTTAGTCAAAACAAATGAGTTATTCTATGAACAACTCGGTCCGAGTCCGAGTGACTAACTCTACTCGATTAACTAACTTAGTCATCCATCAAGGACTCACCGTGAAGTATTAACTCAACATTTTTAAAAGGACTAAATCGAAAAGTTGGTAAGGTTTATTCAACCCCCTTCTAAACCTTACACTCACACCCCTTGGGACCTACAAGTAATCTTGTGGAAGGACTTCCGGACTCGATACAATAAAGAGAGTATATGTGATGCATGCCGGATGGGAAAACAGATCAAATCATCATTCAAAGAAAAGACATGTCCATCTTCAACAAGAATATTGACCCGCTACATATGGATCTATTTGGTCCAAATTGAACCAACCAACATAAGTGGGAAGAAATACACCTTGGTGGTAGTAGATGACTACTCAAGATATACATGGACAATATTCATGTGTAAGAAGAAAAACTCGTGAAACTACCACAATTGATGAAGAGAATCCAAAATGAGAAGAGTCAAACCATTATCAAAATAAGATCTCGATGAGAGGAATCGAGTTTGTCAATGGTATAATAACTCGATCTTGTATTGAAAATGGTATTGGTCATGAATTATCTCTGCGGGAAGGACTCCACAAAGAGAATGGAGTTGCGAAGAAAGAAGAATAGAACTCTCAAAGAAGCGAAAGCAAGGACCATGCTAGCCAAGCAGGTACTAAAAGATTTTGGGGTGAACCAATAAACACAAAGATGCTATACTCAAAATAGATGCATGATAAACAGACATCCGACAAAGACTCCCTATGAGATTTGGACAGGAGAAAGCCAAATGTTGCATATTTTAGAATATTTGGATGCAAATGCTTCATCCATAACAATGGCAAAGATAATTTAAAGGCTTTTGATGCTAAAGTCGATGAAGGTATGTTCTTAGATACTCAAATTGAAAGCAAAGCCTACAGAGTGCTCAACAATAGAACAATGGTTACGTAAGAATCCATCCACGTGGTGTTTGATGAACCCAATGTAAATGGAGAAGACATTGAAGAGTCACCGATAAGTTTGAATCAACCAACCATGCGAAGTGTCCCTATGTTGAAGTCAAGCCGGAATTATAAGTCCGGATGAAGATGAGATAGTGAGTCTCAAAGACACCGGAAAATCTGCAGCTAAGTAATGATGAGAGTGATCAAAATAACACAACCGCAAGACGATCAATCCAAATAACTTACTCCAACCTGATATAAGATGGCCGAGAGACCATCCACCGAACCGATCATTGGAGATGTAAGAGAAGGTGTAAAAACCAGATCCGAACCCAACAAGAAGCTATGTTCACTTGCTTTATCTCACAAATAGAGCCAAAAGATATGTCACAAGTTTTGGATGACACACATTGATTCAAGCCATGCAAGAAGAGTCAATCGGTTTGAAAGGAATAAAGTGTGGAAATTGGTTCAAAGACCTACCCATCAATACGTTATTGGCACTAAATGGGTGTTCAGAAACAAGATGAATGAGGAAGGTTCTGTGGTGAGAAACAAAGGAAGATTGGTAGCTAAAGGGTATTGCCAAGAAAAAGGAATAGATTTTGATGAAACCTTTGCTCCTGTAGCAAGATTGGAAGCTATAAGGATGTTTCTTGCCTATGCAGCTCACAAAAACTTTATTGTATATCAAATGGATGTAAAGAGTGCATTCCTTAATGGGTTATTGGAAGAAGAAGTATATGTTGAACAACCTCCAGGATTTGAGCGAGAAGACTCTTGGAGATAAGGTATACAAACTCAAGAAAGCTTTATATGGATTGAAACAGGCACCCGAGCATGGTATGATACATTGTCACAATTCCCGATCGAGAACGGATTCACAAAAAGCAAAGTGGATAGAACACTCTTGAGAATTCAAGATGGGAAGAGTATACTTTGCTTGTTCAAATATATGTGGATGACATCATCTTTGGATCCACAAACAAAGAGTCGTGTGATAAATTCTCAAATCTTATGCAAAGCAAATTTGAAATGAGCATGATGGGAGAGAGCGACATTCTTCCTTGGACTCTACGTGAAACAATTGAAGGATGGAACCTTCATAAGTCGACAAAATACACCGGAGATTTAATGAAGAAATTTGGTATGGAAGAGAAGTCTTCTCGAAAATACCAATGAATACATCACCAAAATGGACATGGATGTAGATGGCAAGCCAGAGATCAAACCGGATCTGAGCACTTATTGGGTCATTGCTCTATCTCACAAAGAAGCGTGCCGCTAGACATCACCTTTGTCAGAGGTGCATGTGCAAGATTTCAATCTGCACCAAAAGAAAGCCACATGACTGCAGCCAAGAGAGTCTTGAGATATTTGAAAGAAAGCCAAGAAGTTGGCTTATGGTATCCAAAGGAAGGTGAATTCAAGCTAATTGGTTACTCAGACTCTGACTATGCTGGATTCAAGCTAATTGGTTACTCAGCACTTTAATCTCTGCATATTACTTTTACATCTGCTGATAAATTTGTTATCCAATTGATAATCAACAAAGTGCTAAAACCAAGTATTAAAACAAACTTAACCAAATTCAAGGGTGTTAAGTCTTCCGTTGAAAATATATCACAGTCGAGTTAAGTCTTTAGTCAAAACGGCTGAGTTATTCTATCAACAACTCAGTCGAGTCTGTAGAGTGACTAACTCTGCTGATTAACTAACTTAGCTGTCCATCAAGGACTCAGCTGTGAAATATTAACTCTGAACGTTTTAAAAGGACTAAATCGAAAAGTTGGTAAGGTTTATTCAACCCCCCCTTCTAAACCTTACACTCACACCCCTTTGGACCTACACAATTATATATAGAAAATGTCACTCATTAAGTGAATAGTCAATGATATTTAAAGTCAATATTTTATTGTTCATACATTAGGAAAAAGATTATGAATTATATTCCATATTATTATATCAAAAGTTGCCAAATTTTAGACACATGGCTTACCAAAATAATTAACTATATGTTTTGTTTAAAGATATTTTTGGCAGCTTATTATATATTAACTTAAGTATATTTTATATAAAATCATCTCATATTATACTACTTCAATTACTTTATAGAGACACTTCAACATTGTTGTTTCTAAAGTCGAAGCATAACCAACAATTATAGTTTCATCTTTACATTTTCCCCTATTATTGTATTCCTCAGATGTCCCGCCAATATCGGCATGATTGAATCTTGTGGAATTGCATGGATATTTTTTGATTAGTCTAATAAATAAATTTTGCTTCTTTTTGTTTATTTCTTATATTTTTATTGTATTTATTTTTGTGTTATATTTTGTTTTAAGTTTTCTTTATTTTGAATTATTCTCATTTTGAAAATCAATATTTAAATTTAGATAGAGATGATAACTGATAATATTTTCCGAAACAACAAAATTATATAGCCTATATATAATGTATCATAACATCAATTGTTCGATAGGCACGATAAGCAACTATTCTTCTAAAAGAGATTATTGAACTTGATTTTACAAATTACAACTCAATTATTTGGCTTATGGATTATAGCAGAAGTTTGGTCCAAAATTTTTCCAGCCTATTTTTACTTCCTAAATTTGGAGATTATTTTACTGAAAATTCCTAACCATAGATCATGCAATCTATATATATTAAATAATAATTATGAACATAAATATTAATATATATATATATATATGGATGATAATATAGTCAAAGATTAGATACACAAATTACCATAATAATTATTTATAGAAAATGTTACTCATTAAGTAAATAATCAATGATGTTAAAGCCAAAATTTTATTGTTCATAAATTAGGAAAAGATTTTGAATTGTATTCCATATTATTATTATATAAAAAGTTGCCCAATTTTAGATACATGACTTACCAAAATAATTAATTATATGTTTTGTTCAAGGGTATTTTTGGCAGTTTATTATTTATGTTAACTTAAGTATATTTTATACAAAATCCTCTCATATTATACTAATTCAATTAGAGAGACACATCAACATTTGTTGATCCTAAACTCAAAGCATAACCAACAAATATGGTTTCATCTTCACATTTTTCCTATTAACGAATTCCTCAAATGTCCCGCCAACATCGGCATGATTGAACATTGATTTTGCACTAAACAAGAGTTTGTTTAATAAATAATTTTTTGCTTCTGTTTGTTTATTACTTATATTTTGTTGTATTTATTTTTAAGTATATTTTGTGTTTTATGTTTTGTTTATTTTGAATTATTCTCATTTTGAAAATCAATATTTAAATTTATATGGAGATGATAGCTGATAATATCTTCTGAAACAACAAAAGTATGTAGCCTATGTAGTGTATCATAGCATCAATTGTTTGATAAACACGATAAGCAACTATTTTTCTAAAAGAAATTATTGAATTTGATTTTACAAATTACAACTCAACTATTTGACTTATGGATTAAATTATTCTCTTTGATTACCAAATAATTACTTAATATTTCAAATAAATTCGGATACCAAAGTAATAAAGGCGGTGAATTAGTATTAAGTTTCCTACTAACAACATATTGACCATACAATAATATTTGAGTATATGATATAATTTAGGATGACTTGATTGAAAGTGAAAAAAAAGAGATACAAAATAAGATATACAAATTTGGACCAATCAGTCAGAAAATTCTTTTAACCAACACATGTTTTGGAGGTGAAGCCTGTTAAGCAAAACAACCGAAGTTTTGGAGGATAAAGGAACAAGATCATAGAAAGCAAGGTGAATAAGCTTCTCGAGGCTGGACATGTTGTCGATATTCAGTTCACTGAATGGCTTTCCAATGTTGTGATTGTTCCAAAGACAACTGAAAAATGGACGATGTGCACGGATTTCACTGACTTAAATAAAGCATGTCCCAAAGATTCATAACTACTACCTCGCATTAATCTCCTAGTAGATTCTACACGCGGGTGTGCTTTGTTGAGTATAATGGATGCTTATCAGGGTTATCATCAAATATTCATGGCGAAAGAAGACCAAGACAAGACCTCATTTGTTACCAACAAGGGGGTATATTGTTATGTAGTGATGCCGTTTGGGCTTAAAAATACTGGAGCAAAATGTACCAACGGCTGGTTAACCTCATGTTCAAAGGGAGATCGGGAGAACAATGGAGGTTTACGTAGATGACATGTTAGTAAAAAATGAGAAACAGAAAGATCACCTGTAACACCTAAAGCGAGTCTTCAATATTATGTGAGCTTATGGAATGAAGTTGAATCCGATGAAGTGTACCTTTGGGGTGTGAGGAGGAAAATTTCTCGGATTTATGGTACTAAATAAATAAAATTATGAATCATCAAATCACACAAAAAATAAATATATAAATATATTTTATTACATCACCAAATATACATTGAACATCTCACAAAATCATACAATAGATGGTATGCAAATAAAATCACAAATTAATGGTTGGTTCATGCCTTATTCGTTGAAGTTTGGATTTTAACAAGAAACAACAAACTAAAATAAACTATGATGTTTCAAATTTGAATGATGTACCAAGAAAAAAAATCTCTCAGCGTTTAAGAATTAATACTAGTCTTGTCTTCATTTCATGAAGGTGTGAAAGAATTATAGTTTTTTTTTAGCAATAACGAGTTATATGTTGATATCTTGAATAATTGTTGATTAGGTACTCAAATTCAATTACTATAGAATTAATAGGTTTTTAAATAATAAATTAATTCATAAAATCTTCATTCAGTTGATTTTTATTCAGATTGACGCTAAAAAAATATGTGCATCTGCATTTGCAAATTTATATATATTCGTAATCATTAATTAGAAAAATAATAACAACTATTTGCAAATTCATATTTTTTAGACCAATTGATATTCCCTGTCACCAATTATTTTTTTAATTTTTTATGTTTTTAAAATTTATAAACAAAGTTTACTTTAGCATCACTTTCGGAGTTTCGAGTGGAAAAAACACTTAATAGTAAGGAGGGGATGCTACCCTATAATCCAATTTTAGGACCGCCTTAAAAAAAGGAGGAACCAAACATAGTACAATATTTGCATCACGATTACTTTAACTTAATAATGATTGAATCCCCAAACAACCTCAAAAGAGACCAAGCTCACAGTCCACAAATCCAAGTAGAAACGAAGAAATTATTTGGAGCGCATTAAATTTTGCCTCGAAATCAATTACATATGGTTGGGAAAATATTTCCATCCTCTTGAGGACTTGAGCATTCCTCAAGAGATATCTTACCATGTCAAACTCTTTCTGTGTATACCCCATTCCATCAATTCTTATAGTTTGTAAGATGTCATAGTAGATATTTTGCACTTGTTTGGGCTCCATCCAGTGTTTTAGACGCACATGAACCTCACGGAGAATAAAGACTTGGAGATTATCAACACTTTCAAGGAACTTTGTGAGGAAAAGCCAATAATCACCCAATTCGAGTTTGATTAAATTATCAAAACTTATAAATTGATTTACTTCAATCACCAAAGGCTCTAAAATTAAACACCATACCACTTGACAATTTTAAGTATTTCACATTACATAGAAGATTATTTTTTTCTAACACAGAGAGAGTATATAAGTGGTCTTCTCGCACCGCCTTAGAATTGTTAAAAGAGATACTTGCTTCAATTAAGGATGTTACCGTATGTTGCTCAGAAAAACAACCACTCAGCCGAGAATATCTTGAACAGTCTTGCAAAAAGTACCTAAGCGATGGAGCATTTATCACCACTTTGTAGGTAGGACTGGAAGTGTCAGAATCACAAGTAGTATCAAACTAAAAATTGAGGATGAACTTATTTATCAAGGGTGAAGATATAATATAGCATTTCAAAAGTCCGTCCACAATTCCATTGATGATCAACTCTTCAAGCACCAGACATCCATAAAGCAAGCGTGAGAGTGTTTCATCAGAACACCCAAATTTAATAGAAGAAAACTGAAGTTTGTTGAGGCTAGGAAAACTTATGGTCAAGCCACAACAAATGGATCCCAGATAACAACCATGACCTCAAATAAACAAAGGTTTTGTGAGTGAAAATGCATCGAGGCAAACCGACAAAACCATTATAACAATAAATATAAAGATCAATTTTTTTGACATTACGCGCAATGGCAGAGGCTAACCATGTTTCAATTTCACACTCGCGACAGTTATCCAAACAAGATATGCGAAAAGTGTTAATGGTTTGAACCTTACGTAGCAACATAACTCTATTGATGGTATCCGGGAAGTTCATCGTCGAATCTGGACTGTGAATTACACCATCGAAATCTAAATACGGGACATGAGCCCAAAGAAACCTCCATCTTTTACCAAGAATGGTAGTCGCCACATAGAGCTTAGTAGGGAGAAAAGAGAGAATTCCTTGTCACCTATTATTGTATCGTTGAATATGAAATTTTCAGAAAAATTGAATGATGTGGTTTCCAAGTGGTGGATGGATGGTGGTGGTGACTGCGCTGCTCCTGACTTTTGGGGGCCCATGGCCAAACGGGAGAAAGGACTCCTACAAAAAAAGAAAAATAAAAAAAAATATTTTATATACGTACACTTTTGATATATATTAGAAAAATAAAATTACCCATTACACATTAACACATATATTGGATATTTCAAATTTCTATTTGGGATTTTTTTTAAGTCCTATATTTTGGACTACTTGGATATTTGGTCCTCTAAGTAGTCACATTAAATTTTTGGTGCACTATGTTTCGAAAATTCAGACATTAAGTCTGATTCCCACCAGAAGCTCCTAAACATGCCTGAAATTACTGAGTTGACATTTACCGGTGATGATGTGGCAACCAAGTTGGGGATTTTGCAATTTGGGCAGGAAAATGGATTATGTGAAATTTTTTCCAAAAATAAAATAAAAAATTTAATGTCATGTCAGCATCAATAGAGAGGGAACTTTTGTTGTTTTTTCTTTCAAAGCCTACCCACCAATAATTCACATTTGCCACTCAAATACATCCACCCAAAGAGTTGATTTTATCTTATTTCTCACACCAACGATGAAAGCTGCAAGAAATAAAACAAGGGTTAGGAATTTTTTTAAATAACTCTGTACAACAAGAAGATGTCCTCCCCCTCTTCCACTAGCATTAGAAGTTGTAGTACTCAAGAAATTGGGGGAAAATAGAAATTAGGGCTTGATTGTTTAACAATTAGGGATTTTAAAATTTTGGGGAAATCTGAAAAATATTATTATATTGGGCCTAATGGATTAGTTTAGACCTTATTTTATATTTTATACATTGGCCCACTAGAAATAATCTTAACCCGAAGCCCAAGCCCAAGCCCATGTCATCTATCCAAATATGGTATAAAACATAAATTATCCAAAAAAAAAATCTTTAATTAATATTTTATTAACAATCAAATTAATTAACAATAAATTCCAACAAATATCAGCAATTTATTTTAGTCAACTAATTTATTATGGAAATTAATATAATTCCAGATTTTTTTAATACAACTTTATACTAATTTAATCTTGACCAAAAAAAATAAATATATAATAATAAAAAATAAATAAAACAAACTAGAGCAATTAAACTGGGAAGACTTCCGTTAGAAAGGAAAAATATCAAATCCCTATTAATCAGCCAATTTAAGGTCAAATACACTCTAATTTATCAAAGAAATAATCAATATCAATCAATTAGAAACAAAATTAAGCTCAATCAATTAAAAACAAAATTATTACCAAATAAAAAAACAATTGAAACACACAAGCTAATAATACGAGTATTCAAAAGAAAAAAACAAGAGAGAATGAGAAAAGAAAAGAAAAGAAAAGAAAAGAAAAATAAGTGAGAAATGGAAATGATAGATGATGGGATGGGTTGAAAAGTGATACGGAAAAAAAGAAAAAGGAGTAAGAAAGAGAAAAAGGAAAAGAAAAGAAAAGAAAAATAAGTAAGGAGATAGATGAGGGATGGGGAAAGTGACGGGAAAAAGAAGAAGGAAGAAAGAGTGGGGCCAGGAGGGGGGGGGCGCTTGGGGTTGGGGTTGGGGTGAGGGAATAAGGAAAGAAATTTAGGTTTATTAGGACATTCCTAAATTTTTATCCAATTAATTTCTAGCCAATTTAATTCCTATTATATATATAAATTTTATATGAAAGTTACAAAATATTAATAATAGTTTTAAACTTACTTATAGGCAACAAGAATTTTCGGGCATAGAAATTTCCATCTTCGACACACTCTACTATATGCTACTTTTCGAGGTAGAGGTTTTTCCGCTTTTATTTGTCCATGTTAAATGTTCTTTATATGTTGCTTGATAATACTGCTTTTACATGCTACGTGTCTATAGTCGTGTGGGACCATACAAAGATCCGGGGCATAAAAGTTCCCTCTGGTGAAATCCCGGCAGAGCGAGTCATGTTTTAATGTCTATAGTCATGTAGGACCATACATAGGTCCGGGGCATAAAAGTTCCCTCCGGTGAAATCCCTGATGACGAGTCATCATGTTTCAATGGCATAGCTACAGCTACAAATTTTCAAATTTTAAGCATGTTATTGTGTGATATGTATTGTGTATTTTACTTGGACAAATTCGCCCCTACTGAGCCATTGAATGCTCACCCCAAATATATTTCTATTTCAGATGAATGATGGAGTTGGCGGGACACGTAGAGGTGGTGACCCGAATAATAAAAGTTAGAACAATAAAATTAATTTTTATTTTTCTTTGATGGATATTTCTAATGTTTAGTATTAAAAATTTATTTATGGAATGATTCTTGGAATTTTTATCAAACAATTTTTATATTATCGTTTTAAATGGTAATGATCTTTAGAAAATTCACGTTTATTATAAATCGCACTATTACAGACTCGAATGTTAAGAATGTAGGCGTAAACATAGGAGGAATGGATTTCAGTGCTGATTTGTACATACTGGACATGAAGGACTTCGATGTAATTTTGGGTATGGACTGGCTTAGCCAGCATCAGGCAAGCATTAAGTGTAAAGAGAGAGAGATAACTCTCAAGTTACCAGGGGATGGGGAAATAAAGTACTACGGGGCAAGTACTAGAAATATACCTCGGACAATATCTGTGATGAAGGCAATGAAATTGTTGAAGAATGATAATTGTCAAGGGTATTTGGTAAACATAGTCGGAACACCGACATCGGAATTAACACCAGCAGATGTTCTGATCGTAAGAGAATTCCCGGATGTATTTCCAGAGGATTTACCAGGAATTCCACCAGATCGTCAAGTGGAGTTTACAATAGACTTGGAACCAGGGGTGGCACCAATCTCCAAGGCACCTTACAGAATGGCGCTAAAGGAGTTACAGGAACTAAAAATGCAAATACAAGAGTTATTGGATTTAAAGTTCATCCGACCAAGTGTCTCGCCATGGGGAGCTCCAGTACTATTTGTGAAGAAGAAGGATGAGACTTTAAGAATCTGTATCGATTACATGGAGCTTAATCGACTCACGATAAAGAATAAGTACCCATTACCTCGGATCGAAGACTTATTCGATCAACTAAAGGGTGCAGGCACATTTTCTAAGATCGATCTTAGATTCGGATATCACCAGTTGAAGATTAAGGAGAGTGATATCCCCAAAACAGCATTTAGAACTCGTTATGGACACTACGAGTTTGTAGTGATGCCTTTTCGGGTTAAGCAATGCACCAAAGCGGTGTTCATGGACTTGATGAATAGGGTGTTTCACCCGTACTTAGATAAATTCATCATTGTCTTTATTGACGACATACTTATATACTCAAAAAATGAGAATGAACACGAAGAGCATTTGAGAATAGCACTCGAAGTACTTCGCAAAGAGAAGTTGTATGTGAAGTTCAGTAAGTGCAATTTCTGGATAGACCGAGTGATTTTCCTCGGACATGTGGTAACTGCGCATGGAATCGAGGTTGACCCAGGTAAGGTCGAAGCTGTCAATGAATGGAAAGCACCCACGAATGCGAGTGAAGTTCGTAGTTTTCTTGGTTTGACAAAGCTATTACCAAGATTCATTGAGGATTTTCTAAAATAGGACCCATGACCCATTGACGAGAAAAAAGAAAAATTCATTTGGAGCGAGAAATGCGAGGAAAGTTTTCATGAATTAAAACAAAGACTAACCTCTGCACCTGTATTGACAATACCCGACCCTACAGAGGGATTTGTTATTTACAGTGATGCGTCAAAACTAGGTCTTGGGTGTGTTTTGATGCAACATGGCAAGGTAGTTGCTTATGCCTCGAGACAATTGAAGCCACATGAGCTGAATTACCCTACCCATGACTTGGAGCTAGCCGCAATAGTACATGCACTAAAGATCCGGAGACACTACTTATATGGAAGTAAGTGTGAGATATACACGGACCATAAAAGTCTAAAGTATCTCTTCACACAAAAAGAGCTTAATATGAGGCAAAGAAGATGGTTGGAGTTAGTAAAAGATTATGATTGCACTATCAATTGCCATCCGGGTAAAACTAACGTGGTAGCGGATGCTCTAAGTCGAAAAACTAAGAGCGAATTATCATGTTTGCTAACAGATCAAGAGGGATTGGCGAAAGAGTTCGCCAAGATGAAAATTGAGATCGTGACTCCAACGAGAAGTACAGAGGCGATGTTAGCAACACTGGTAGTGCGACCCACGTTGCGAGATAGGATCAAAGAGACTCAACCACGAGATATATTTCTGAATAAAATGAAGAAACGAATTCAAGAAGGAAATATTAAGGGTTTTGAGATGATGGCCGACGGCGTATTGGCATACGAAGGGAGATTATGTGTGCCTAAGGATGAAGAACTTAGAAGAGAAATTCTTGAGGAAGCTCACAATACGCCATATACGGCTCACCCTGGTGGTACGAAGATGTACCAAGACTTGGAAGAAGCCTTCTAGTAGAGGAGCATTAAAAGAGACATCTAGTCATTTGTAGCGAGATGTGTGACGTGTCAACAAGTCAAAGCTGAACATCAAAGACCATCAGGTTTACTAAAACCCCTTGAGATCCCAAAATGGAAATGGGAACATATAACAATGGATTTCGTAGTCGGGTTGCCTCTATCGGTCAAGAAGAATAATGTTGTGTGGGTGATAGTTGACCGAGTGACAAAATCAGCACATTTTCTGCCAGTGAAAATGACGTTAAAAATGGACCAATATGCAAGGATATATATTGCAGAAATTTTAAGGTTGCACGGGGTCCCTGTGACGATAGTATCAGACAGAGACCCACGTTTCACTTCAAAATTTTGGAAAAGTCTACAAACAGCCTTGGGAACGAAGTTAAGCTTTAGTACAACTTATCACCCACAGACAGATAGACAGTCGGAAAGAACAATACAAACACTAGAAGATATGCTGAGGGCGTGTGTGCTCGACTCTGGTGAAAACTGGGAGTCAATATTACCTTTAGTGGAGTTTGCTTACAATAATAGTTACCAAGCGACCATTAAAATGGCTCCATACGAGGCATTGTATGGAAGGAAGTGTAGATCACCCTTGTATTGGAGCGAAGTGGGTGAGAAGAAAATTTTGGGACCGAAATTAGTTGAGTAGATAGTTGAGAAAATTGAAAAAGTTCGGGACCGAATGAAGGTAGCACAAAGCAGACAGAAATCTTATGCGGACCGAAGGAGGAAGGATTTACAGTTTGATGTTGGGGAAAAGGTATTCTTGAAGGTGGCACATATGAGAGGTGTTTTTCGTTTCGGTGAAAAGGGAAAATTAAAGCCACGATACATTGGCTCGTTCGAAATTCTACGACGAATCAGTGAACTGGCATATCAATTGGCATTACCGTCGAGTTGTCATCTGTTCACAATGTATTCCATGTGTCAATGCTCAGGAAGTACGTTTATGACCCAAGTCATATTGTCAATTATACAGAATTAGAAATCAGAGATGGTTTAACTTACGAAGAAACACTTGAGGTTATCTTAGAACGAAAAATACACAAATTAAGAAATAAAGATGTGGCCCTAATCAAAGTCCAATGGAAACGACACGATAAGAACGAAGCCACATGGGAACGAGAAGAAGATGTTCGAGCTAAGTACCCGGATTTCCTTAATTTTGGTAAGTATCCGAATTTCGAGGACGAAATTAATTTTTAGGGGAGTAAGATGTAGTACTCAAGAAATTGAGGGAAAATAAAAATTAGGGCTTGATTGTTTATCAATTAGGGATTTTAAAATTTTGGGGAAATCTGAAAAATATTATTATATTGGGCCTAATGGATTAGTTTAGACCTTATTTTATATTTTATACATTGGCCCACTAGAAATAATCTTAAACTCAAGCCCAAGCCCATGTCATCTATCAAAATATGGTATAAAACATAAATTATCCAAAAAAAAAAATTAATTAATATTTTATTAACAATCAAATTAATTAACAATGAATTCCAACAAATATCAGCAATTTACTTTAGTCAACTAATTTATTATGAAAATTAATATAATTCCAGATTTTTTTAATACAACTTTATACAAATTTAATCTTGACCAAAAAAAATATAATAATAAGAAATAAATAAAACAAACTAAAGCAATTAAACTGGGAAGACTTCCGTTAGAAAGGAAAAATATCAAATCCCAATTAATCAGCAACTTTAAGGTCAAATACACTCTAATTTATCAGCAAAATAATCATATCAATCTCC
This sequence comes from Rehmannia glutinosa, assembly GCA_016081115.2. Classification (NCBI taxonomy): domain Eukaryota; kingdom Viridiplantae; phylum Streptophyta; class Magnoliopsida; order Lamiales; family Orobanchaceae; genus Rehmannia; species Rehmannia glutinosa. The sequence goes on along the minus strand of CM071934.1, from coordinate 11,178,645 downwards.
TCAATCAATTAGAAGCAAAATTCTGGCCAAAAATTTCTAACTTTCCAAACTCCAAACCAACAATTATTACCTATATATATACTCTTTCTAAAACAATTGAAACACACAAGCTAATAATACGTAATGTAAAAATTCTTTGTTTTCTCTTCTCACCCTTCACTGTCCAAACCAACTATTCAAAAAGAAAAAAAAACAGAGAATGAATGGGAGAAATCAGGACGGTAGGCTGAAAGATAACCTCGATTCTCCAATCGCCGATGTAGGTCCCAAGGGGTGTAAGTAAGGTTTAGAAGGGGGGAGTTGAATAAACCTTATCAACTTTTCAATTTTAGTCCTTTAAAAATATTACAGAGTTAATACACAGCTAAGTCCTTGAGGGACATCTAAGTTAGTTAACCAGTAGAGTTAGCCACTCAACAGAATCGATAGAGTTGTTGATAGAATAACTCAGCTGTTTAGTCTAAACCTTAACTTGGCTGTGATGAGTTTTTCAACGGAAAACTTAACACCCTTGAATTTGATTTAACTTTATTTTAACACTTGATTTTAGCACTTTGTTATTTTATCAGTTGGATAGCAAATTATCAGCAGATATAAAATATGTGTGCAGGAATGTAAATATGCTGAAATATAAATGACACAAGTAAATTTTATAGAGGTTCGAAGATGGGGTAATTCTTCTATTTCTCTCTTCTCCAACTCTTGGAGGAATCCACTAAGTAATGATCAGTTTACAAAGTGGTTATCAGTCTAGAGACAAGTCTTGATCACACAGTTGTCTTGCTCCTTGGACTCAGTCTGGAGATGCCTTGGTCACACAGCTGGCTTCTCGTCCGACTCAGCTTCTTCACAGGGCAGTTGTCTTGCTACTTCAACTCACTTTCTCAAGCTTCTTGGATTTGATCACGAAGCCCTCCAATAACTTGATATTGGTTCGACCTTGAACCTTCCTACAATCCTCCTTGGAAAGTAGACCCTTTTTGATTCTTTAAAAGTTTCATCTTCAACAGTTTGAAGTTGTCTTTCCTTCACAGCTTGGTGTTGGATCGATTTCCTTCGAGATTTTGGCTTGAGGATTTTTGCTTGAATAACTTGAGAATATTTTCCAGGTTACAGTTTGAATATTGCTTGCTTGTTCGTGGTTCAGGTATTCAAGGTAACCAAGGTAACCTTTTCTCAATGAAATTCCTCAGCCTTTTATAGTGAACTTTCAAAAATCTGCCCGTTGAAGAGATAGGCTGATTTTCAAAAATCACTTGTGTTCGTTGGCTTGTCTTTTCTTGGTCTTCGCTTGATATGTAGACCTTTCCTCGTATTAAATGAATGTCCGACTTTTTCGTGTTCGACACGAGGTGCGCGTGCTTCCCATTGGTTTATTCTTTTTGCACGCTTCTGGGACTGAGCACTTTAAGACATGGCAGCATGGAAGTAATACTTATTTAAGTAAACTTCTTGACTTACGTGCAACGGATTCTTTTCAGTTAACTTCTCTTTGCAGCTGCCTTTTCCCCACGTGACTTAAGTCTGCTCCAATGATTGAAAGACTAATTTGTCACTTCAACTTGTGACTTGGCTTCTTGGGTTGACTTATCTGACTCTTCACACAGCTGTCCCTCAGCTGTTACGTCTTCAGTCGAGTCCTTGATCTTCTATCTTGGCCATACTCAGTTGTTCCTCACCGGAGTCTTCACTTCACTTCTTCAGTTGACTTCTTGTATTCCCAGGCATAACTGACTTGATTCAGCTCATCCAGCCCTATCTATTACAGTAAGAATTACAAGAAAAATGGGGTGCCAACATTTTAATCTAAGCTTTACATGACATTCATCAAAATCTAAACAATAAATTTCCCAACAGCCGCCACGCCGCCCATCGCCACCCGCCGCTGCACGCATCAGAAGTGTGGTGGTGGTGTGTGTGTGGGTATGGTCGTGGGGTTGGGCCTTGAAAGGGAAATGTGTTTATATTTAGATGGGGGGAATAGGTTGGTTGTTGAAGAAGGAGATGAAGAAAACAAGTGATACAGAGAAAGAAAAGAAAAAGAGTAAGGAAAGGAGAAAAGGTAGAAAAGAAAAGAAAAGAAAAATAAGTGAGAGATAGATGAGGGATGGAGGAAAGTGACGGGAAAAAGAAGAAGGAAGAAAGAGTGGGGCCAGGGCGGTGGGTTGGGAGGCGGGGGGGCTGGGGGCGCTTGGGGTTGGGGTTGGGGTTGGGGTTGGGGTGAGGGAATAAGGAAATAAATTTGGGTTTATTAGGAGATTCCTAAATTTTTATCCAATTAATTTCTAGCCAATTTAATTCCTATTATATATATAAATTTTATATGAAAGTTACAAAATATTAATAATAGTTTTAAACTTACTTGTAGGCAACAAGAATTTTCGGGCATAGAAGGTGGTGGTGTGTGTGGGTATGGCCGTGGGGTTGGGCCTTGAAAGGGAAATGGGTTTATATTTAGATGAGGGGGAGAATAGGTTGGTTGTTGAAGAAGGAGATGAAGAAAAAAAGTGATACAGAGAAAGAAAAGAAAATGAGTAAGGAAAGGAGAAAAAGTAGAAAAGAAAAGAAAAGAAAAATAAGTGAGAGATAGATGAGGGATGGGGGAAAGTGACGGGAAAAAGAAGAATGAAGAAAGGGTGGGGACAGGGGGTGGGCTGGGGGAGGCGTTGGGGGCTGGGGGGCTTGGGGTTGGGGTTGGGGTGAGGGAATAAGGAAAGAAATTTGGGTTTATTAGGAGATTCCTAAATTTTTATCCAATTAATTTCTAGCCAATTTAATTCCTATTATATATATAAATTTTATATGAAAGTTACAAAATATTAATAATAGTTTTAAACTTACTTGTAGGCAACAAGAATTTTCGGGCATAGAAATTTCCATCTTCGACACACTCTACTCTACGTTACTTTTCGAGGTAGGGGTTTTTCTGTTTTTATTTGTCCATGTTAAATGCTCTTTATATATTGCTTGATAATACTGCTTTTACATGCTACGTGTCTATAGTCGCGTGGGACCATACAGACGTCCGGGGCATAAAAGTTCCCTCCGGTGAAATCCCGGCAGAGCGAGTCATGTTTTAATGTCTATAGTCGTGTGGGACCATACAGAGGTCCGGGGCATAAAAGTTCCCTACGGTGAAATCCCGGCAGTGCGAGTCATGTTTCAATGCCATAGCTACAGTTACAAATTTTCAAATTTTAAGCATGTTATTGTGTGATATGTATTGTGTATTTTACTTGGACAAATTCGCCTCTACTGAGCCCTTGAATGCTCACCCCAAACATTTATCAACAAAATATATGTTTGTTACATACTTGCTACTGATCAAATAGCAAATCAAATTTTAAGTGTCAACTACACTTGCACAAAATCAAAAGATAAGCAAATCATGTCTCAAGTGTCACTGCACTTTTAGAAATCAAAAGTCTGTACTCCAAATAAAGTGTCACTGCACTTTTAGAAATCATAAGTTTGTACTAAGAATAAAGTGTCACTGCACTTTTACAAAATCAAATCATTCTTAGCCCCAAAATGTAAATTTATTTTATATTCCTTTCTTTCTTCCCTTCTTTACTGCAGTCTGAGCTTCAGTAACTGCAATTGTAAGTTGGTGAAGGCTTATGTACTTCTTGCCCCCCTCTTTAATAATTGTCTTGTTGCTATTTGCTGGCTTTGTGGTGCATCTCTCAATGCTAGGGATAAAAACTCCTACAGAAAACGGTGCATCACTTTTTATATTCACCCTATGAGTAGGCCCTTGACTTTGTTGAAATTGTTGGAACATGGTAAACGCTGGTCTTAGATGTGAGACAACATGCATGGGTATTGGAATTGATGGTCCTCTGGCAACATTTGAGTTGGTTGATTGAGATTGTCATCAAAGAAGTACTCTTAATTAAAACAAACAAATCTTGTATACAAATTGAATTAAATATGATAGAAATCGTATACCATGAAAATTTCAGCATTCCTTGGTGGTCTAGCTTCTGCAACAATGACACCTTCATTTCTTCTCACAAGAAACAAATTGCACACTTAATTATGAACTTGAAGTGTTTACCAACATAATTGTTTTTTTTTTAAAAAATGTATCAGTTAAACCTGTCTTGGCTGTGTAGCATTTTGTGGGGTAGTTTCAACTGTGCGTGCTCTTTTGTTGTGTCCTTCTATTCCAAACAAGTTACACTTCAATGTCTTTTGTTGCCTTCTCATTTGCTGGGGATTTTTTAACAGTAGTTGCCTACCTCTTGACCTCTTTTTCTTCTTATGTTCTGGCTCATCTGGTTCTTTTCTTCTCACAGCTTTAGGTCTTCGAGCAGCTCTTCCAAAATTAGGAGGCAAAGGTGCAATAAAATTTGTGGATGTCCATTCAGCCCTACCATTAATTGGCATAATGATAGGGGCATAAACTGCCTTGTAGGTCTCCACTTTGTAACATTTATGTGTGTAATCATAGTAGTCTTGTCCTTGCAAATAAATAGCACATAAAGCATGATTCAATGGGATGCTTGTCGAATCCCATTTCCTACACCCACAAGTCAATTTCTTCAAATCAACACTGTATTTTGACTTTTGAGTCATCATAACATTCAATAGAATAATGCCAATCATCTGCGTTTGTTGGAATACATTCATCAGCTTTCTCACTATTCTTCTCAATTATGGCCTGTATTTTGGTCCACAATTGGTAATCCTTAAATTTTGCTTGGGCTCTGTCTCTATTTTTCTACATCCTTTGCATTAAATAGTCCATTATACACTCACACATGCTCACAATGGCATTGTATCTTGCCTCCAGAATATTTGAATTAAAACATTCACATCCATTATTTAGTAACATATCACACTTAGGATAATCACCAAATAATGACCTACTCCAAGATTGGGGTGGCTTATCATTAAACCACTCAAAAGCACTCTGGGACAACCTTTTCATTTCATCCATTGCTCTCTCAAACTGCATAACTGTAGTAGCTTTTGCAGGATTTCACAAAGCTGACTTAAATGCATCACCCCTAAAGCCAGCATTGTTAAAGTTCCCATGAATGTGCCTCACACAAAACCTATGTCTTAATTAGGAAAGTTCTCTTGAAATACTTGAACTAATCCATTCTGCTTATCAGAAATGAATGTATACTCAAAATATTTTTCAGTGTGATCCATCTTAATCAAAGTGAGAAACCAATCCCATGTGTGGGGTATATCCACGATTAGGGTTTGGGGTTGTTTTGTTGTTTGTTTATGCACGATTTTCTTGGATGAATAGGTTAGATTAAGGGTCATGTGCTATGCATATGACTGAGTTTTCCCTTCCAATTGATGTTGACATGTCATTATATTTTTTCTGGGAACATTTCCACATAATCCATTTTCTCACCCAAATTGCAAAATTCCCAAATTGGTTGCCACATCATCATCGGGAAATGCCAACTCAGCAATTTCAGGCAAGTTTAGGTGCTTTCGGTAGAAATCAGACTTTATGTCTGAATTTTCGAAACATAGTGCACCAAAAATTTAATGTGACTACTTAGATGACCAAATATTCAAGTAGTCCAAGTTATAGGACTAAAAAACATATTTTTCCTTTCTATTTTAACGAACAAAAATAATAACTTTTTATATATATATATATATATATATATATTATATTAGGCAAAAATGTTTTTTTCGTCCACTAAGTGGACGACTTGAGAGATTTAGTCCACACTTTTAGAAATTTTTTAAATTGGTCCACTAAGTGGCAAAAATCCGGACATTTAGTCCAGTAACCTGCTATTGCAGGCAATCTTGACTTGCAATCATATGTGGAATTTTTTTCTTTTTTTCTTTTTTTCTTGCCTCAAAATATGAATTGTTTTTGTTGATGTGGCATATTATGTGGCATTTTGGAGGGAAAAAATAGTATTCAATGTAAATTAGGTAAAATTATAATATTCATTATGAATAAAATGAAAATAATTTACAGAATATATTTAAAAAATTTATTAGTTGAAAAACACAAAATAATTTTTAAAAAAAAGTCTATGAAAAATAAGAATAATGTTAATAAAATTTAAATATTTTAATTGGATAAATATATTCAAAATTATAAAATAAGAAAAATTATTTATATCATAAGTTTAAATTACTTCTTAATATTTGTATTTTTAAAATATTAGACTTAAAATATAGAAAACTATATTTAATTCAACTATAAATAAAAATATTCCGTGGTAAAAACAAAAATAAAAAACTATTTAATTATTACTCTTTAAACATAAAAAATGAAAATATTTTATTTTATAATTTTGAATATATTTATCCAATTAAAATATTTTAAATTTATTAACATTATTCTTATTTTTCAAGATTTTTTTAAAAAGTTGTATAAAAAACTTTTGAATTACAAAAAAAAAAGTATAAAAAACTGTACAAAAAACTATTTAAGTACAAAAAAACTGCATAAAAAATATTTAAATTTTAAAAAACTGTATAAAAAATAATTTAATTATTACTCTTTAATTATAAATATAAAATGTTATTTATCCAATTAAATAATTTATAATTTTTATTCATAATAAATCTTATAAATTTTTTTTGATCTAATTTACATTGAAAATAATATATTTCCCTCCAAAATGTCACATAATATGCCCTATCAACAAAAATAATTCATACTTTAAGGCCAAAAGGAAAAGCAAAAAGAAAAAAAAATCCACATAGGATTGTTTCCTGCAATAGCAGGTCAGTGGACTAAATGTCCGAATTTTTGCCCCTTAGTGGACCAATTTCAAAAATTTCTAAAAGTGTGGACTAAATTTCTCAAGTCGTCCACTTAGTGGACTAAAAAAATATTTTTACCTATTATATTATATATATATATATATATTATAGATTTGCATATCTTTAATATTGCAGCAAAAGAGAAAAAAAAACTATGCCTTGATCACATTTTCCATTTCTTCTTTGTGGTCTTCGTGTGGATTCAATCTAGATTTCATGTCTACCAATATAAATCTCATGTGCCGCTTGAATAAGAATTAAAATTGAGAGTTAATTTCTTCCATTTGATTTAGAAAAATAATTGATATTTTACATGTTTATATATTAATGATGAAACGGATTCACTGGAATTTCAATTAGAGAATCACTTCTCAAATGAATGGCGCTTGAAGTTTGAGAGGAGATAAAGTAGAAAAAAGGGGGGAGGAGTCATAAAGGCACGACTCTCAATTGAAGAAAAGAATGATTTTAGTATTTCATAAGAATAGAATTATGCAAAGAAAAAAAAGAGTTATTTCATATACATTTTTAATTTTCAGGAAAAAAAATTAGATTTAGCTCTTGATCAGTGGACAGAGAATCTGATGGAAAAATATAAGCTTTTTTCATTTTTATTATGGAAGTTACATTAATTTTTTTTAGTACAATTTTGAAAGCGATCATTTGGCATTTTTTTTTATATTTTTTGGGGCTCGTAAAGACTTATGTAATTTCGGGGCTTCTCAAAATCGGGGGTTTAGGCCGTCGCCCTCGCCCTCGGTGACTACCTCCCAGGGCCAGCCCTACGGCGGCGGGCGATGGCGGCAGTGGTGGTGGTGGTGGGAGGCGGCAGCAATGAAGCAGCATGGTTAAGGGATTAAAGTAGGTGCATGGATACTGAAGAAGACAACCAGTAACATGCTTTTGCAATTAATGTCACCTTTGTACTTAATGTAAGTCATCAATATAAAATATAATCCTAAATATGATGCCTAGATCGTGCAGTGCAAATGTGACAGATACCGTTGAAACTTGAAAGAGAGAGTTGAATTCAACAACTATACATTAATTAATTATTTGTTATTATTTAAAAATTTAAAGTGATAAATTTCGCTGCAAAGAAAGACGTTACTCACATGATCATACAACTAACAAAGCGTAAAAGAAAAGGACAGACGTGAGTCGTGACGCCTCCAACCAGTTGACAATTTATTACGATGTTATTAACGATTAGCAGCTAGGCCAATTATAAATTTAGTTCACTAAATATTTTATCCTTTTTTTTTTAATGTTTATGTGTGTGATGAATATATTTTTTAGGTAAAAGCATGGATAAGGCCACAAGGAGAGATAATATAAATACAAATTACAAATCTACATTACTCTGTTTCTCCGCATTTAAATTCTCTATTTTTGTTTCTATATACAGGGTAAAAATCAAATCAAGCTACTCGATATTCGATTCAAGATCAATAGTCAAAAACTCATTCAAGCTTGGTTCGTTAACATAACGAATTAAACTTGAAAATAATTTTTCATTTCCATAAAACATAAAGATCGGCACGATTAGTAAAAGACTAACATAATGTGTAAAAATATAAATCAACTTGAACTCGATTCGTGTTTGGCTCGACTAAAGCTCGTCCAAACTCGACTCGATTAATAATCAAACCAAACTCAAACATAATTTTTGAAACTCGACAAAAATTCAAAGAAGCTTGATCAATACTGATGTTTGGTTTCAACTCGATTCATTTACATCCCTATTATAGATGCCTACAAATATAATTTTGATGCATTTAAAATAACAACTAATTAAATCCAACAATATATTATGGTCCACCCTCTATTATATGTTTAAATTCAAATGCATCTTAATTAAAATCTCCCCCAATTTGTTCGACCGTTGACTTTCTACATCCCAGAACCCCTAATAACCCCCATTCTCAAAACCTTGCATCCATGGCCGCTGACCACCACAATCACCCCCAATCTCCTCCTCCTCCATCATGAACAGCACCACCGGCGCCGGCGGCTTTCTCGGCTCTCAGAACATCGGCGGATTCGGCTACGGAATCGGCGTTTCGGTCGGAATCCTCCTACTCATCACCACCATAACCCTCGCTTCTTACTACTGCACGCGAAACAACACCACCTCGATGGTACTGCCGCAGAGGAATCCCCGATCGGCGGCGGAGGCGCCGCCGCACGCCGACGATTTCGCGGTGGAGATAGGCCTCGACGAGGCTACTCTGAAAAGCTACCCGAAGGTTCTCTACTCCGAAGCGAAGGCGAATCACAAGGACTCGACCGCCACGTGCTGCTCGATATGCCTGGCGGATTACAAGAGCAGCGATATGCTTAGGGTTCTGCCGGACTGCGGCCATCTCTTCCACGTGAAGTGCGTCGATCCGTGGCTGCGCCTCCACCCGACGTGTCCTGTTTGTCGGACGTCGCCTATGCCGACGCCGCTCTCGACGCCGTTGGCAGAGGTGGTTCCGCTAGCAACGAGGCCAATTGGATAATTGATTCCATTTTTTTCGGATTGTATACTTGTAGATCTTAGATTTTGTTTTCCTTTTCCCGCTTTTTCCAAGTGAGATACAGATCTTCATCGTCCACATATGATATAGTAAGTTGAAAACTTAATTATATTTTTCAATTGCAGTATAATCCTTCAGGAAGGTTAGATAAATCATAAACACAATTTTTTTTTTTTTATGAAGCTTAAACATATTTGGTATAGAAACGGTAGTTTTCTAGCTGATTGAATTTTGTGAAAATTTTGATTTAAAGGCAGGCCTATAATATACAGTTACAATTTTCTTTTACTTTGTCATTAAAAGCATATTAACTATAATGTACAGTGTACTGTAAAGATTACTACATTCAAATCAAAAGCAGGATATATACGGACTGACCGGTCTTTGTGGTGAGATCTGTTGACGTACAACTAAGTCCCGCCGAATCAAAACAACACAAATGCTCTTCAATATGAGTTCCTAACAAGTCCTTAACCAACTCGCATATATCCCATGACATTTTTGATGGAGTTTGTCCTTTTCTCGTTTGGGTTGCACGACAGATGAGATCTTCTATTTCAAGATGATATTTCATCTTCTATTACACCAAACGGATGATTGCCACGTGTATAGAAGTTATCATATTAATACCCCACAATTTAGGCGTGATTTATGCAATGTGGTAACTTCTATACACGTGACAATCATCCGTGCGGTGGAATTTTGATGATTTGTCATTTTCTCTTTTCCCATCCGTTGCAGGGGTGGCGATGGAGGGTAGATAGGGGCGGAGGCGCCGCGGATTAAGTGATTAGTCGGTCAATGTTCAGGTGGAACTAATCTAAGTCATGTACGTTAGGAATTAATTCCAGGCTTGCTTAATTAGCAGGTAATTAAGTTGATTTTGTTTAAAAACCTTGTTGGGGTTTATTATTATTCGGCAAAAAAGTCAAAAGTCTGTCATAAAGAAAAAAGGGTAATTAAATAAACAATTAAATTTGCTTTAAATGCAAATATGCAATGGTGTGTAGAAAAAGGAAAGGAAAATTGAAACTACAGGTGTGCATGGTTGAGATGCATGCATAACAGAAATGCGTTAACACATCTTTGGCAAGTTTTGCAGATCCCAAAAGGCTTCCCACTCTTATAGGCTGCGATTATATTGGCATCCATTTATTGCATCCATGTGCCCTCATGAATAAACGTAGTAGAATAATTCAATTAACTTTGTCACGATGACTAGAGATGGTAATGGAGCATATTTAAATTCTAATCCATAGCGAACCGCTCCATTTGGGACAAGTTTTTATGATGATAATGAATTGGGTGCGTTACGTGGGTCATAATTTTTTTTCAAACCCAAATTTTCCCCTAATCGACCCGCTTAATTTTTATTTGTTTTTTTAATAATATTTCTTTATGTATTATTATATTTTGAAATGTATTTTTTCATAAAAATAATTTGGGCAAAATTTTCTTTTTGGTTCTCTAACTTACACCACTTTGACATTTCATCATTTTTCTTTTTACTTTTGACAAATAGTCTTTTTTAACAAAAATTGAGATTTGGTCCATTATCCTATAATAATATACTTTCTTAATTGAATGATGTGGCATTTTTATTTTCAAAGTTTTTAATTTTCATTTAAAAGCAATATTTAAATCTTACATGGCATCCTAGTTGGCTTAAATGATGGAAATTAATTAAATAAAAGTTTTTTTTTGAAAAATCTGAAAAAATTATCTAAAAATTCTGAAAGTTGTTTTACTAAAATTAAAAATTATTTTAATTTTTGTAACAAAGTTTTAAAAAATTAAAAAAAATATTTTAAAATCTAAAAAATAAAGTATATAAAATCTGATAGTTTTTGTAAAAAACTAAAAATAGAAAAAAATCGAAATTATTTTAAAAGTACAAAAAATAAATATGAAAATTGTTAAAAAAAAAACTATGAACTTTTTTTAAAAATCTGAAATTTGTTTGAAATATTATAATCTATTTTAAAACGTCGAAAATTGTTCAAAAAATGAAAATTTGTCTAAATATCTGAAAATGGATTAAAAACAACGACTTTTTGTAATTTTTATAAAACAATATCTGAATTTTTTTATAAAATAAAAAATATATAGAGTAAAAACTTAGAATTGTTTTAAAAAAACAATAAATTATTTTTCAAAATCTAAAAATTATGCCAAATATGTAAAAAAATCTGAAAATCAAAAGGAAAAAATCTGAAATTTGTTTAAAAATTAGATTATTTTATATATTTGGTGTAATTGTCGAATTTATTTTTAAAAAATAATTCATATTGTTTTGTAAAAATTTTAAAAGTCTTAGTTTTAATCCATTTTCAGATTTTTAGACAATTTTCAAATTTTTTTAATTTATATTTTAATATTTCAAATAATTGTTAGATTTTTAACAATTTTTTTAGTTTTTTAAAAACATTTTCAGATTTTTAGTTTAAAAACAACTTTTTCAAAATAATTTTGAGTTTTTCTATTTCAAAAATAAAATAACTTTCAATATTTCAAATAATTTTCAGATTTTTTCAAACATTTTATATTTTTTAACAACTTTCGTATTTTTTTTGTAATTTTAAAATAATTCCGATATTGTTTTTTACTATTTTTAGTTTTTAAAGAAATTATCAAATTTTAGATATTTTAATTTTTGGATTTTAAAAATGGTTTTTCGAATTTTTTAAAACTTTGTTACAAAAAGTCAAATAATTTTAAATTTTGTTAAAACAATTTTCAGAATTTTTAGATAATATTTTCAGATTTTTCAAATTTTTTGTTTTATTTAATTAATTTTTCCATCATTTAGGCCAAATAGGATGTCATGTAAAATTTAAATATTGTTTTTTAAATGAAAATTAAAAACTTTGAAAATAAAAATGCCACATCACAACATGGTCAAAGTAATCTTTATAGCGGTAATAACCAAATCTCAATTTTTTGTTGAGAAAAATGACTATTTGTCAAAAGTAAAAAGAAAAAGGATGAAATGTCAAAGTAGTGTAAGTTAAAGGACCAAAAAAAATATTTTGTCAAATAATTTGTGGGTGCTACTTAAAAAGTATGTATATTCCAATAATTTTAAAATTAGAAAGTGTGTAAATCGAAACTATCGGATTCATATGGGGATGGGTCTTCAAAAATCTTATCGAAATGGGTCTGGAGTTTTGACAAATCTGCATCCTGGTCATCTCTAATTTGTTTTTCACTCACCAAACAATGCCTTTTAATTTTATTTTACTATTATAAATAGGAAGGTTCTTTTGTAAAATGATCCGTGTTTATCAGCTCTGTTGTTTTGTGGCCCAATACCCTTTATTGTGGCCCAAACATTAGAGTCCAAAGCAACCAACCCAACTGGTTTAAAATCGGATCGACCCGAGACCCAGTTTGTTGGACCACAGATCCTTGAGAATAAACCTCTATCGTTTATTTTAGTTCTAATAATATCCCAGCCACGGATTGCCTCATTTAAAATCCCTTATGTTTATGTTGAACCCTAATTTCTAGAACACTCCTCCTCTCTTACTCTCAAACAACCAGCGGCCATCTTTGCTCTCTCTCTCTGAAAATACCGATTCTTTAGTTGTGATTGGTTGTGCTTTCATTCGGTCCATTTCTATTTTTTGAGATAATAGTAGTGAATTTTTTTGAAAGTGAAAGTTGGATGTGTAGAGAAAAAATAATGAGCGTGTTGATGTGACGGATAATCTTTTAGAGATGTTGATTGTTTGTGAAAAAAATTGTGGAAAAAATAGTATAAAATATAATGCAAGAAAATTTAATAAAAATGAAAAATTGATCCAAAATAAGCAATATAGATCTCATTTTATACCTTTTATTATCAATATTAAGAAAAAATAATAAAAGATAGTGATAAATTAAAGAAATTATCGAATTCTTTATATGAATTGGGGGAGGAGAGAGAAGCAAATAGTATAATCGAGTATTGGAAAATATGAGAGAGGAAGATAAAAATGAGTTGATTTTGGAGATATATGAAATTTTCTTTGAATTTTTTTTTATTCCTTCCACAAACATTCACACTTCCAAAAATAAATTCTCTCAAAAATGAAAATTTTGAAAAATATTTCACAACCAATCACAACCTTTCTCTTCTTCTCTTGTGAACATGAGTTCGAATCTTGTTGGGTATTTTATGAGAGGTTTCTGATTCCTCTCTTCGTGTTAGGGTTCGAGATCTTTCGTGGGTTTCTTTGTGGTTTCTCGTTCGCATGTGGCTGAGTTTGGGACTGATTCTAGTTGAGGGGTTCTGGGTTCTCGTTTTTTTCGATCGAGACCGTTAGGTTCGGAGGGCTTGGGCGTGTCTTTGTGGGGTATATTTCCAGTTTCTAATCCGAGCTCGTTGTCCTGAAGTTGTCCATCTCGATCGAGGTTTTTAGAGCTCTTCGCGGTTGGGGTTTTACAAGTCAAGTTCAGTGCCTTCCCGGCTGACTTTGTGTTGCAAAGCCTTATATCACTTTTATTTAGTCGGATTGTAATCCCTAATCCCATAGGCTATATATTGTAATAGTTCTATGATCCGTCCTGGATGAGCTGGACTATCAAGGCTCCAACTTCCGCTCCTCGCTGCACCTGCAAAGCCTAAACCGGAGGGATCTCCGGCGTCGGCACTCCGATGCTAAAGTCAGGCGATGGAAGAGAAGAATATTGAAATATTTAAAGTGTATAATTATATAAATGAATATATGATCTGAAGTCAAACCTTTTTCTTGGCATAAGAATGCCCTTTTTATACCTGAATTTGGACCCTTTCTCCCTCCCGGGGAGCTCCATGTGTCGCCCAGTGATTGGGCCTTGATTAGTCTTTTCCCTCAGTGGACAAAGTTACTTCCCTGATAGGTCTCCCTTCCCTACGAGTCACTTCTGGCAGGTCTTCTCCTTTGACCCGCCCCTCCTTTATGCCTTAAAACCCGGTCGCATTAATGACTAAGTCAGGGAATGTCCTTCGCATTAAATGCCCCTCCTCGGTCGAGCTGCCTCCCGCATTTATGTCTTATCATTAGTCATAAATGCCGTCGTCTATCTATCATTTCACAGTTACTCTCTCATTTATGTCATTCTCAACCGTACCAGCCATTAAATGCAGTTGCAGGTCTACCCCCACACAGGCCTCCCTATCCTTGCAGGACCTTCAGGAATGATCTTGGTCCCCAAAGAGGGTAGGTTGAGTTGCTTGAGCTTTTACTTTCCTTGGTAAGATCCGGCCAAAGACATACCTGCCCTAAGTAGACCTGTCTCTACCTAAGTTGGGCCGGATCATTCTATTTAATAGATTATTGTAATATTCAGTTATGGCGAACATGAACAACAACAGAGTCGATACTTAACAAGCTCAATGTTTAAGAGTATTTTTGAAATAAAAAGTTCATTTATGAGACAGACTTTTCAGTGTGGAGCTTTTGACATATATATTGTTAAATGTTTGATAGAAACTGCCTATTTAGTGGAAGTGCAATAAAGGAAATTTAAAAGCCACAATTTTGCACTTTCCCAAACTACACTTTTGGAATTTTACATTTTAAAATAAATACCGGACGCAATAATTTTCATTTAATGGACTTCTGTATTTAAAAATTTATTTCGAGTTTCCAAATATTACATTTTTATATATTCAACTGCAATACGTATTGAAGTATAATTTAGTAAGAAAACCTTTGGAAAAATGAATTGTGCCACTGATAGCCATAAATATATTCCTAACAATTAATGGAAATTAATGAACGGAGAAAATACAAAGCCTCTTCTATTCCACCGTAATTTTTTATCTTTGTGTTACAAGTGTAGAACAAACATATAATGTGTACCACAATGCGCGTAATTCCCATTTTCCAGTTAAAGAACCTATTAAAACCTCTTCATTTATAAGAAATATATAGGCATATAGCTGTACATATACCAAAGTCGCACATATGCAAAAGTTAAAGTCAATGGAAGCAACGGAGAGATTGATGAATAGGGTGTTTTAGTGCAAAAGTGCCTAATGAAGCTAGTTCCGAGAAAGAGTTTGTTACTTTTCTTACATAAACACCAAAAACAAGGCATCTATTAATTAGTTAGTTTATGTAAGATATAATTTATTTCATCTTCTAACACCTACTACAATCATTTTAAAACTCTAATCATTCATCCAGTGATTCTACTTATATATATTGCGATTTGAAATCGACAGTTTCATGGGTCGAAATCGCCAGTTAATCTCGCGCCCTTAACCTTAAATGCCTTTTGTGGTTTAGAGTCTACCAGGCGGTTCCTATTCACGGGTCCGGTTAAGTGTCGACCCTTACTTTTTCTTCTTTTTGGTGTGTATTTTGGAAACGATTTTTTGTTAACTTTATCTTAGCTGATGTCTAATTATATCTTTAACAAAAAAACACCGGTTAACCATCATCCACAAGGGTGATCAGGTCATGATTCTTAGTCGTCCCTTCCGATGAATGGTTAAGGGTCGGTGCTTAATTGGAAACGCGGTCAACAATTAAACGATCTGTGATTATAGGCCTAATCAAGATGGGTTTGCTGGTTATGGTTCAACATTGTCATTCCTACCAATTAGTCACGAGAAAGATTTTACTACTTTTCTTAAACAAACACCAAAAGGTAAATAATCTATTACTTAAGTAAACTATTTAAGATATGATTTTCTTTCATCATCTAAGACTAGTAGAAGTATTCTGGGCTCTCGTCATATTATTCAGAGTTCTTAAAAATAATTAAATATCGGTCTAGTTCAAATCAATCAAGGTCAGTCGCACATTCAATTAGTTCATATCAGCATAGAAATCATTCAACTGATCTCAATCAAACTATCAATACCACATTTCACATTTGATTCAAATTTTACAAGCCCATGCGTATGTAATCACTCAAGCTCAAACTCGGGTCAAGCTCATTTATAATATTTGAGCCCAAATTAAATAGGCCCACTTGACTATGTCAAATTTAAATCCATCAAGTTCTCTAATTTCAACTTTTAGCAAATTTAAAGTAATTATGCTCTCACGAGTCATAAATGATAACATCTTATTTCAGCTAATCATTGAAGAGTTAGAGCACCCACAATGGGTGGTTCAAGTTCATGTTTTTGAACTTGAACTTTGTGTGTTCCCATTGTGAGTGGTTCATAATTTTAGGTTCAAGATTTAAGTTCAAATTGTTGAACTTGGTTCAACAATTCAATAAAAAAGCCACACAAAACTTCTCTAGTTGGGCGTGCACATCACGCCAAGAGGAGAACAAATTTGTACACTGCACGCGCCCAAAGGTTGAGTGAGGTGGATAGGAAGAGTGGGGCCAGGGTTTTAATTGCATGTGCATACCTTTTTCTCCCAATTGCCAAAGGTTTTTTAAAGTATTAAATGGTAGTTTTGTAATTCTTTGAAATTATAATTTGACCGTTTCTCATAGTTTTTTTTTAAAAAAAAATATTTATTTGATTTGAATGGCTAAATTTTGGCAGGAAAAAAGGGTAATTAAATTTGTAGTATCTTTCTATTTCAATTTGTTCTTAATTAAATTGTATGCTTTGAAGTGTTGTTGAATTACTTTTTATTTTAAAAAAATTATTAGTCTTAAATTTTTTAATAGTATAATTAAATTATAAAAATTATATTATCTATATATAATTAATTTGTTTGTGATTTTATTGAATTATGCACAAAAATGACAATAAATACATATTAAAAAACTTTATTTGATAATGGGACCCATATTGAACCAAAGAGCATAACATCAACCTACCATCGAGGACGTTAGAAGAGATTTAGTTGAGTTAATCTTTTGTGTATGTGGACTAATGGACCCACAAAAAAATGTGATATTGCAACCACCATTGTGGTTGCTCTTAGAGTGACTCTATTTCCAATCTCAATAACTTCATTTAATATCTAAATATATGTCGTGGACAAAATTGTCCCTTCATTATCATCATTATATTATTAATTATGCATTTATTTAATCCATTAATTAGTGGATTATAGTTGGAATAACCAGCCTACGAGGTCCGAATCCAACCCATGTGTCGTTTTATCCTATGCGACTCACAAGGTATGCTACCTAGGTATATAAATGTTCATTTCATCTCATTTGTAAAGAGAGATTCTCATAATGCAAATAAGACACATTCAATATTCTCTTTATCGCTTTCTCTGTATTTTCTCTCGCTTCAACATTGCCGACTAACGCGTCGGAGGAGTCTCCTTTGGACAACCCCAAACCCGTCTAACGTTTGATGGTGTTGCAGACAAGTTCCCACTACTAAAGACTTCCAGCTTTGGGAGAAGAAGACCTGCAGACCCATCTAATGTTTGATGGTGTTGCAGACAAGTTCCAACCACTGAATACTTCCAGCTTTGTGAGAAGAAGACCTGGACTTTATCAGAAATTTTGACTTGGTGATATCCTAAAAAAAAAAAGATCAATATAATATATAATATAATAGTAAAAAAGTCCACAACAAATATTTTAAATTTTATAATCTTATAATCTTATTTCATTCATATAATTCAGAAATTATTTTTAAATTACAAATTGGATTCCCAAAAATCACAAGTTTCATTTTGTTTTGGAAACGGCTGTGTTTATCATCAAAATGGATAAATATAAGCGTCCATTGAGCATCGGTTTGTAATACAGTGACTTCACTTTCTCTCCTCTCTTCTTCTTCCCCATCGGCTTTAGACATCAGTATTTTCAGTAAGCGGTCACTTTTCTAACGGCTAATAGCCACACCTAACCCTTGCACCATGGTGTTCTCCGCCTGGATTTCTCGCCTGCGTTCTTCCTCAAGGCCCATTTGCACCAAAGTCAGAAACTCATTTTTTCACAAGCAGAGCGCGGTTCTGTCCATAGAGGTTTTGGGCTCTGAACAAATTCGAAAACCATTCGCATCATCTTGGGGTGGCTCTTTACTTCCTTTGGCTCTTGCTGCCTCAGCTGGCTCTCTTGTTTTCCGATCTTACCAAGATAACGGCACATCTTACTGTCAAGCACCGAATCTTGATCAAACGTAAGGGTCGTGCTCTTTTGTCGTTTTGTTGGAAATTTCTTGAGACGTACTGGTTCAATCTATTTCTGAGAAGTTATTTTTTAGTTATATTTTTTTTTTGTCGTTTCTAGTGGTCACGCATTATTTGGTTGTTGTTGTGAACTGAATATACATTTCGAGAATTTGAATGGTATAATATAATGAGAGATGTTGATATCATTTATTTACATTGGTTTTTTATCTATTAATTGTTGGAAGTTTTGAAGATGGGGATATTCATAAATGGTTTGATTTGGGGTTGAATGTATGTTTCTGAAGCTTAAATGGCGTTAACGATTTTTTATGGATTACTTTGGTTTTTTAGAGGCAAGAGCATTGGCGGCAAAGGCAGCACAGATTACATGGTGAAAGGTTCACACAAAAAAGTTCCACAAGAGCTTATTGAAAAATTAAAGGTCATCTGTAAGGTATTACTTTCTTGCGTTTACTCACACTGTGAACTATGCAAGCATGCCTTCAAGCCATTTATAACATATAATCTTCAATTTTGTTCTTACACATTTCCAATTTCTAAATTTGGTTTAAACTTTTGGTGCAGACTTATTGATTCTTTTGTCGTGCATGAACAGAAACTAGAATGTAAAATTAGTTAAAAGGAGTGTATTGGGTGTAGAAATATGTTTTGCTGTATGCCTATTATCTAGTATCCAATGCAGGAAAATATGACAATGGACTATGATGAGAGATACTTTCATGGGAAGCCACAGAACAGCTTTCACAAAGCAGTGAATATACCTGATGTAATTGTTTACCCAAGGTGAGATTGATTCTGACTCTCTGAAAGTTTTGTAATGCTTATTATTTTCACTTTTCCTTATCATTGTTGTGACTAATTGTCTAGGATCCGCTCTTTCCATAAACAAAGTGCAATATATATTTTCTTATATTTTTTTCTGAAGAAAACAGACTCCTCAAACTCAAACTTAATGAAGCCCCATAGGCTATAAAAGGTGATAAAGAGCTCATAGCTACTAGCTACTGAAGCTATTGAAATCATCAATTGAAGGATTCGTTGACCTCGAAAGCATCAACCATTTTACCGGCCTTCTATTCCCTCCCATTTCTTACCTATTCCAGTCTCTTAAGATTTCATGAAATAGCAAAAACAGAATCTTAATTCTATCGATTATCAGATTTGACCAAGAGCAATTGCAGTTAAGTCTATTAGAATCTTAATTCTATCAGATTTTTGTTCCAAACTAAAAGCTTGAGGAAGAGGAGCATTTCTGGCAAAAGTGGTGACAGAAGTTGGCGATGTTTGATTTGAAAATGAATTTGTGAAAAGATGTATCATGCATGATTCCCAATAAAAGATGCTTATTTAAAGCATTTCCTGTGCTTATGAATATTGGATCTTCGAGTTTCCTGAATCAATGTAAATCAAACAAGTGGTGGAAGACTAGAAACTACAATTGTGTTAAGGTCAACTTTGGGTGCGGAAGGATGTAGGTTAAAAGTGAGATGACTCAATAACTCACTGTGCTGGTTTATATAATTTTGTTAAATGAATGGTTTTAAACAGTTAAACTGTAATTTATTCTTTAAAGGCATAAAAAATAATAAAGCTAATGGGCCATGTAGTTTGCAAATATGCCTATTTTTGCTGTAAGATCCTAAAGTTGTTTTCCATGATTGCAACACGTGTTTCTGATTTCTGACTTGTCATTCTTTCAAAATAATTAGAGCAAATGGAAAAGAAACTCATGAGTCTTAACTCCTTGGCTCTTATCAGCACTCTTCTTTCAGGACAATTTATGTACACAATTATATTTGTCTAATTAATTAATATGCAGGTCTGAAGAGGAGGTGTCCAAGATTGTAGCTTCCTGTAACGAGCACAAGGTTGGAGCTGCTATTTTATTCAAACTTGTGCTTGATAATTGTGTATTTAGTATTATTGGTTTATCTCTCTGATCAAATTGCGGTTTTGCCTAAGTGAATTTATAGAATAGGGAGAAACTTAATTTTTGATATGGGAGGAAGTTTTGACCCATTTTCTCTCAATTTGATTGTTGTTAGCAGGTTCCTATTGTGCCTTATGGTGGAGCTACCTCAATTGAAGGCCATACCTTATCCCCTAGCGGTGGAGTTTGCATTGACATGACGCTAATGAAAGTATGAATAGTTATGCAGAATATATAGATTTAGTTTATGATTGTTCAAAATTGGTAGGATGCCTAGCCTTTCTTCTAGCTCTAAATTGAAATCACTTCTGGCCTGGAATATTATTTCCCCTACATTTTGGGTGTGGTCAATGATATTAAGCTGTTTTGGTACTCTTGGCCTTGATATGATGAAGTCCTAAGAATATTGTGAATACAAAAAGAATGCAATAGACTTTGTCCTGGTAAACAACAGTCGCACAGTTAATGCACCTGGAATATTCTTGATTATATTCACAGTTTATGTCACCACCATACATTGCCACCGTAATGTTATTTATGACAATTTTTACTCTAAAAAATGAAAATTGATGACTCTTCTACGTAGATGATCAGTTGGTCTGGCTTTGTTCTGTGGTTCTTTGTTTGTTATCCCATTTGCTTTCTGTAGAAGATAATAAACTTTTCTCGTCATACTTCTCATAGTTTGTTTCCTGTGTTCGTATGTACTTGCCAATTGTAAATTTCCTCATGTGCAGGGATCTGTCTCTGATTGTCATAATAAATGTAACCATAGTTCAAAATCATTCCTTTTACTTACCTTGCAAACTATTCAAATTGCAGCGTGTCAAATCATTAAATGTTAAAGACATGGATGTGGTTGTTGAACCTGGGATTGGGTGGATGGAGCTTAATGAATTCCTTGAGCCTTATGGTTTATTCTTCCCTCTGGATCCTGGTAAGTTTATGTGTATCTTCCATTTTTTGATGCTTTTGCTTTTTATTTGCAGACTTGTGTGTGTGTGTGTGTGTTCAGTTCTTGTGTTTTAGGATGAGTTTCATAGTAAGAATATGCCATATTTAGAAATAGATCAATGCTGGAAATTTGCCCGCATATGGTACTGTGGATAACATAGGAGGGCATTGACTAGGTGATTAAGCTCTTGATAACCAATTTGGAAAGTAATATTGTAATGCCCGGACTCGTTAACTTCAAACCTCTTTAAATGAGTTTCTATAAAAATTATACAATACTGCAATTTTAAAATGAGATTTTTTTCTTCATATTATAACAAAATCGACCATTATATCATGAAAGTATAAATCGTCATGAGACCTCATAACATTCTTATCTCTTTGTTTAATTCCTTCCCACCAGACTCGAGCTTCCATTGTCAAGCAATATGAAGCACACAAAACTTGTTCATTTTCAGTAAAACCCATCAACTTGAGAGTGGCTTCTATGGTCTTCAGCCATGCTTGCGCGACTAAGGGATCACTAGATCCTTCGAAGTCCGCAGGTTTAACATGTTTCCATCTAACCAGTAGAGGTTCTTGTGAGATGGATCTTATTGTTGCATGAACCGTAGGGCTTCAGCTACCCGTTCTTGATGTTGATGAGTAGTTGGTGTAGGTTCATCGTGAGTTTCTCTTCCATTGTTATTAGCTCCGGAGCTCATTAATTTCACTTTGTTGGCTTTGTAGTTGTCTTTGAAGATCGACAATCATTTCAATGAGGTTAGCATCAGTAGGAATGTCCCTTCCCGTTCTTGTTGTCGGACGACCCCTACGTGCGCCTCTTCTTCTTTCACTGGTCATAGTTCTTCTTAATCGAGAAGGCAAAGTTTTACAGAGTTAGTAATAAGGTTCAAAATTCTTACTACAATCAATGTTATGTTATGTTATGAAAGTATATCTAAAACACTATTTCTTTAAAAAAGAAATTGTTAGTCATGCCTAATATATATATTTAAAAAAAAATATATCCAACTGTAATACTTGGATTAGACGTATGGCTATGTGCATTTGAAACGGAACCCGCTCTGATAGCATATCTGTAACGCCCCCTCACGGACGCCACAAGACTCGTTAACTTCAAACCTCTTTAAATGAGTTTCTATAAAAATTATACAATGTTACAATATTAAAATGAGATTTTTTTTCATATTATAACAAAATCGACCATTATATCTTCATCTTGAAAGTATAAATCGTGATGAGAAAATTGATAATATCATAAACCAAACATTTGAATTCAAAAATAGTGAAAACACACAATTTGAAAAGAGGTTTTCTGTGAATGTTAAAATAAAACATAGTGGAAGCATGATAAATTGATAATACGTTTCAGTAATTTGACATCATAATATATAATGTCTTTTTGGCGTAATTCCGTTTCCAATCCCACATCGTTGCACACACGCTCCTCGTGTTCTTCAACTTAAGTCATCCTCATAACATTCTTATCTGCAACATAATGTAACTTTAATAAGCATTAAGCTTAGTAAGCACATATGAATTCTCACAAAACATTTTTAAAATAATGAATTTAAATTATCAACTTTAGTCATGGAAACATGAGCATGAACATTATAAATAACTTTTGCATCTCTTTATATGCATAAACAAAAACATGCATATTCATTTTATCTTTATAGGCCCAAGCGTTACATCGTTAACACCACTGGCGCGCCGTGACGAAAGGAAAGGGGTTGCTATTCCCAAACTAGACGTGACAAGTCCACCTAACGGACAAACATTATCATTGGTTGTGTAACGCTTACATTACGTGATACAATACATATAAATTTCATGTAAAGCTCATAAAAAAAAACTGTATAGAATGCTATAAAAGTCTTCCATAGAGAATGCTCAAACATAAGATGTAGTAATCAATATAATTTCTAAAACTTTCATATATACATATATATATATATATATATATCATGTTGCAGGTGAGAATGTACTTACTTGACTTGCTTACTAAACCTTTTTTTTAAGGGTGACGAACGTCTTGATCACAGTGTGCTCTCTTTCTTGAAAATGTTAATGTCAAATATTTTCATAAGAAACACTTAAAAATTAATATCCATATGAAGAAGTCCTTGATTTGTAAAATATATCATCATATAACGATGGTCTAGATAAAGGCCATAACATTTTATGAGTACATAGTTGAACATAACTTTCCAAAAATGGTATCTATGACTTTTACATACTTAGAAAATTAGAACTAATAATATTCATAAGTAATTAATGTAATATTCATTCACATTCTTAACATCCTAACAGAGCATCTCAAATTTTTATACATTTATTATGATAAATATTTACCATTTGTTTATTCAACAAAATAGTTCAACCAAATTGTAAGTTAGACATGACATACTGGGGATGAATGAATTTTAACTCTAAACATAGACAATATATGAATATGAATTTTAACACCTTATAGATAACATATAATTATATACCTCAGAATTTTAGTAAGGTAATGTAACATCAATTAATAGTGAGAAACAATTTTAGAATACTAATAAGAAAAACTGTTAGAAATCCTTTCACAGTGAGCATATTGGCTTCTAAATTTCATACTCATTTAAATACGATAGATACAAATCTACAAAATTTACCAGGTACTTATAATACGTACATGAATGACATATCCAAAACTAAGCTTCATCTAATTATGTACATGGTTCTAACATTTGATATCACAAAATTTCCAGACTCATGAGACAATATTTATTGATGAAATAAAATTCACTATAAAATCAAAAATGAAATATTTGGTATTGACCTTTTAACATAACACATATAGCATATAAAAAAACATTCCAAAAGTTTAAAAATCACTCAAGACTAGTCATTAATAGATCATAACAATTCATTGATAAAAATCACATCATAAAGTATATACCTTAATGGTTTTTGGGAAGTTTTGTATAATGGATGTGGTTGTAAAATTTGCAGAGATTTTGCCAAAACCATACTCATCCTTAACATGCATTTATTTGTCATGTGTATTAAATTAAAATAATAACAGTTGTTGTCATTCACATGGTTGAGTTGTAGTTGTTCAAATTGGTGGAAAGCATATTTTTCTCTCAATGGTCAGCTAATAGGTGTGAAAGCTATGGAAAACATTTGTTTTCTTGTGTATTAGCAGGTGAGAAATCACAAGGGACAACTGGCCAATTAAAAATTTAGGTGTATAGCTTACCTATATTAAAAAATGTCAAGCTGCCACATTAATTTTCTGGTTTGGACCAGCTGTAGTATTATGACCATATCTCTTGATGTATAAGTCGTAGAGAGCTAAGACATGTGGCTATAACTTTTGTGATAGTCATATTCTGAGAAACAATTTATTTAAGGGTGAAAAATGAATGCCAAGTTTGAATACGCGTGCCATTACAGATTCACATGTCACATACTTTTGTATTTTAAGCATAACTTTTGATCATGACATCCAAATAATATGATCTTTACCACTTTAGAAAGCTAAGACAAAGATCTACAAGTTTATGTTCCAAATTATTCAATTTTCATGATAATAAGTAGAAATTAGGTTCAATTTAAATCTATACATGAGAGTTTGAGCATACAAATAATTACCTTTAGTCATCTAACATTTAGTAAAACAAAATAGTTATAATTTATCATATTCACACTCATCAAATAAACATTTAGAGTCCATATATAGTATTATACTTAGATATATAATCATATATATTCATATATACCATTTGTTTTTAACATGAACTTCCAAGCACACCGATGTGATATGTCCGTCACCTGTTGTAACCCTAGATAAATCATTAGTATTGTGTCAAATAATTAATAATCATAATTTTACATTATTGAAATATTATAATCATTACAGATAATATATGGGTATTACAATCCACCCACCTTGTGAAAGTTTCGTCCTCGAAACTCAGAATAACTGTGGATATTTGTCTCGCATATCATCTTCATGCTCCCAAGTTGCCTCCTTAATTTTGTGGTTACGCCATAATACTTTTACCAAGGAAATCTCTTTGTTTCTCAATCTTTTTACTTCTCGGTCAAGTATTGCTATTGGTTTTTCTTCATAGCTTAAATTCTCGTCGATTTCAATTGTTTAGGGTGTAAGAACATGAGAAGAATCCGCAACATACTTCTTTAGCATTGACACATGAAAAACATTATGGATTAATGCCATCTCTTGAGGTAATTCTAGCTTATAAGCCACATGTCTTAGCTTTCTATAGACATAAAATTCACGTTTTTTGGACATATACATCAAGAGATATGGTCATAATACTACCACTGGTCCAAACCAGAAAATTAATGTGGCAGCTTGACATTTTTGAATATAGGTGAGCTATACACCTAAATTTTTAATTGGCTAGTTGTCCCTTGTGATTTCTCAGCTGCTAATACACAAGAAAACAAATGTTTTTCATAGCTTTCACACCTATTAGCTGACCATTGAGAGAAAAATATGCTTTCCACCAATTTGAACAACTACAACTCAACCATGTGAGTGACAACAACTATTATTATTTTAATTTAATACACATGACAAATAAATGCATGTTATATACACATAGGATGAGTATGGTTTTGGCAAAATCTCTGCAAATTTCACAACCACATCCATTATACAAAACTTCCCAAAACCATTAAGGTATGTACTTGACGATGCGATTTTTATCAATGAATTGTTATGATACATTAAAGACTAGTCTTGAGTGAATTTTAAAATTTTGGAATGTTTATTTATATGTAAAAGAATGATAGAAAAGGTTTTTTCTGTTATATTTCTGGAAGAGTTACAGGGGTTGTTTATATACAACTTCAAAGAATAAAAAAAGGAAAGAATCTCCTAAAAACTGAAACAATCAATTTGTTAAAAAACAATATCCTAATCACAGATTATATGTCAATCAACCAGAAATCAGCAATTAAATCAGATCAGCAATAAAATCAGCACCAAATCTTCATCACCAAATCTTTCAGATTCTAACACTCCCCCTCAAGCTGGAATGTAAATGTTTGTCATTCCTAGCTTGTTCACCATGTCTTCAAAACTCGGTTTATGCAGACTCTTTGTCAAAATATCAGCTGTTTGTTCTTTGGTTGGAATGTAAGTCAAGCAAATGCTTCCATCATCAATCTTCTCTTTGATAAAATGACGATCCACTTCTACATGTTTTGTCCTATGACGATGAACTGGATTGTGAGCAATGCTAACAACAACCTTATTGTCGCAATAAATTTTTATAGGGTTGTTATTTGAGGTTTTTAGCTCCCTCAATAGTCTTCTAAGCCACACCCCTTCACATATGCCATAAGCTAAAGCTCGAAATTCAGCTTCTGCACTGCTACGAGCTACTACAGGTTGTTTTTTGCTTCTCCAAGTTACTAGGTTTCCCCAAACATAAGTGCAATACCCAGAAGTTGATCTTCTATCCATTGAGGAACCTGCCCAATCAGCGTCTGTGAAAACTTCCACCATCCTATAGTTTGTTTTTCTGAAGAATAAACCTCTCCCAGGAGTCTTCTTTAAATACCTTAGTATTCTGTTGACTGCCTCAAGATGCACCTCCTTTGGTGAGTGCATAAATTAACTCACTACATCATCATCAATGCACCTTATCCCACTATGTGGGAGTCGGTGGTGTGAATTTTATAGGGTCAATTAATTGTCTAAAATTAGTTAACACTACAAATTCACACAAAAAGCAAAGTGGCAAAATTTTCGCCGGATGCCCTTCTGGCGCAACCTTCATACGAAGGAGAAATGAGATGAAATTCCAAAACCATCAGATCATAGGTTTTTCCACTTGCATGGAAAATACGATGAGACGGCGATGAGTTGAGATAGTTGCTCTAGTCATGTTCCATTACATGATTGATATTGTAAAATTAACATGTAGATCATGGAACATGACCACACATAAATTAACTCACTACACTTACAGGAAAAGCAATGTCTGGACGAGTGTGCGCAAGATAAAATTAGCTTGCCAACTAATCTTTGGTACTGCTATTTGTTCACCTCCTTGCCTCCTTCGAATCCCAACTTTCCATTGGGCTCCGTAGGTGTTTCAGCTGGCTTACATACCATCATTCCTGTTTCACGGAGCAGATCTAGGACATATTTCCTTTGAGATACTACTATGCCAGCATTGCTCCTAGCAACTTCCATCCCCAAGAAATACTTGAGATTGCCTAGGTCTTTCAATTCAAATTCTCTAGCCAGGTATTCTTTGAGACACTCCAATTCACTATAGTCATCTCCTGTGACTATAATATCATCCACATACTATCAGAATAGCCCTTTTTCCACTCTCTGAATGCTTATAGAAAAGAGTATCATCTGCTTGTGATTGTTGGAAACCTCGTTTCTTCACAGCTTGAGTTCTAATTTAAGTAAGTATGTAAAAGTCATAGTTACCAATTTTGGAAAGTTATGTTCAACTATGTACTCATAAAATGTTATGGCCTTTATCTAGACCAATAATGAGGTAATATGATGATATATTTTACAAATCAAGGACTTCTTCATATGGATATTAATTTTTAAGTGTTTCTCACGGAAATATTTGACATGAACATTTTCAAGAAAGCGTGCACACCATGATTAAGACGTTCGTCACCCTTAAGAAAAATGTTTAGTAACTAAGAATTGGATTTATTTGTGTTATGTCCTGAAATTTTTACTAAAAATGTTGATATTCTACAAATTGTCTGGACACCCATGACTTTCATATCAATCTATTAAGTAACAATGTTGATGCACAGGTCCCGGAGCAACCATTGGTGGAATGTGTGCTACACGCTGCTCTGGTTCTTTAGCTGTAAGGTAGTAGCTTTGTCTTCAGCTTTACAAGCATAAGTATCATGTACTGTATGCATGGTACCTTTTCAGTTGCTAAATATTCAAAGTAATGTATTCTGAACGAGCACAGTTTTGTAGTGACAAAGTAGTGGCTGATGACTCGTGGATATTTAGTTTCATTCCAAAAATAGTCAGCGACACGCATCAGTTACTTCATCGTGTGATACATAGCCTTTTACACCTGGATAAGTTCTCACATTGCCAGCTAGTAGGTTTTGATTAATGCACGTGTCTTTGTCTACACACTTGTAGTGAGAAAAGTCTAAATTGTAGAAATAAATCAATATATTCTTAATCGAGTTTAATTATTTCGTTTCTAGCATGTAGGTATGGAACAATGCGCGAGAATGTCATCAACCTTAAGGTTTGTAGAATTTGATTTACAATGCCTTTTGGTCACCGAGATCATCTTGATGATGCTTATTTTCTCTCAGGTTGTTCTAGCCAATGGTGAGATTGTTAAGACTGGATCCCGTGCCAGGAAAAGTGCTGCAGGGTGGGTTCCTTGTTTTGAATCTCCGCCGATACTAGTTTGTTGCATCTCTTAATAAGGACTGAACTGCAACATGCCTTTATATTGCTTACATGATCCATTTGCTTCTTTCGACCGAATCAGTATTTTAGCTTCAGCATATAATTAGTTATGCTGTATTAGGCCGATGAATGGGAATGTCTGGAACCATGATTTTTTCCACAAAGAACAGTTCTCTCTTATTTGTATTTGAGATCGGTAAGTTATTGTTCTTGTGACAGACCACTTCTTTGGCCATTTGAGATCATTCATTTCTGTGGAAATGTGCATAACCCTTGCTCTCCTCGCTTACAAGTCTGCTTGTTTCGCACAACCACATTTCAGATTGACTCTTGTTCAGTCATTATTGTCTCTTTTTTTTTTTTTTTTTTTTTCTGGTTTTTAGGTTTGTCTACATGATAAAATCTTGTTTTCTAGTGACTTTGGAAATCTTTATCAATGACTCACTATCTTATTTTGTATCATGACGTAAATTTCTTTGTCACTGTCACTAAGTTACAATTACTAACTTATGGAGCTACTATCTCATAGGTATGATCTAACTCGTCTCGTGATTGGAAGTGAAGGAACCTTGGGTGTTATAACAGAAGTTACATTACGTCTGCAAAAGATTCCTCAACACTCAGTGGTACGTCCGTAGTACTTCACTATGTTGCTTGTCCAACTTTTGACCTTGGTTAATTGTTTTTCTTTACTGGAAGTTGAAGATATTATGCTTTATGTCCTCGATAATGAGTAATGACTAACAGTGAAAGTTATCTTGGTGTAAGGATTTAAATTCCCACTCTATCCATGATCCATCAAACCAATAAAAGCAAGGAAAGACTCCTCATCTCACGAGGGTTTGACATATAAAAGAATATATTCAGATCTAATTTAAAAGCTGCAAATCGAGCATCTCATTAGTGAGCCAAACATATGACTCAAGTGTGATATACCTATCCTACATATGAAGTTCTTTCAAATAATTTGCTCTGGTGAGGAAGAAAATAAATCTAAGAGACTTTGAAGATACGGTTTAGGTCTCTCTGTTCCTTGCATAATTGCATGATTCTGTTTGATAGCTCGTCATATCTTCATCATATGTAGCTTAGAAAGTTTGAGAGCAGGCCTGTTTAAATAGTGATATCTATGATACTTGTGATGACAATTTATCATTCATATGATATGTCCTTTGGGTTGCTGTTGTCTTGGATTTATCAATTGACATGGTTTTCAATTTCTAAATAGGTTTCATTTGAAATAAAGAGGTGTATGCAGTATGACATTTGATATTTTTGAAATAACTAGTTTGTTATGAAGTTGCATTTGGGCTTCAATGAGTAATTTTTTTTCCCTTTTCCGGTGGTTATTATTTGATAGGTAGCAATGTGCAACTTTCCTACTATTAAAGATGCAGCGGATGTTGCTATTGCTACTATGTTGTCTGGCATACAGGTAAGAGAATTTTGCTAAACAAGAACATTCTGATACTATATTTTCATGCCTTGTCTACATTAACGTTTTTACTTTATTTCTCCGCTCTTTTATGCCTCTTTATAGTTGGGTTCATCTTTCCTTTGCCATACAATACTCTGTCCTGAATCTTCTGATAATAGTTATATAAGGTGGGGCGTGGGGGTGTAGATAAAACTCTTGAAGGAGCAGTTTTGGTCTATGTATGTCTTATGCCTTATTCTGCTGCATTGTTTTCCATTCATGAGAACTTTTGGGCGATGCATTTGCTTGTTCATTTTATCTTTTCCAAGAGAAAATTTGACTCGCATCTACATTGCAAATATAGTGATATGAATTTCAAATAAGAATAATGAGACACTTGTGAGATACTTTATCATTTCTATGTTGTTTCTTTATCTTGTTCTCTATTTGTAACAGGTTTCAAGGGTGGAGCTTCTCGATGAAGTTCAAGTGAGGGCAATCAACCTTGCTAATGGGAAAAATTTGCCTGAATCCCCAACTTTGATGTTTGAATTTATTGGCACAGGTGAAGAATGTTTTATCTTTTTTGAACTGTCGATATATGTATCTTTTTACTCTTCTGGAATAACATATAGCTTAATTGGGGTTAATGTATTTGCCATCTTGCTCTACAAAAGGTTAGCTCAAAGTCATGCTCTGTGTTTGTGTTATGGTAGAACTTTTTCTGGCAATAATATATGTGCGTATACGTATATATATATATATATATATATATAGGGATTGGTTCTATATATATAAAGGGATTGGTTCTATAGATATATATATAAAGCTGAAGGGGTCTGAGGGTAGGGAAATTTTGTATTCATCAAGATCTTGCATTTCTTGAAGGTCAACTCCTGAAATTTTTCATTTTATTCTAACGGACAAACTCAAGGTCATACTAAGCTGATAAGGCTTCAAATGTTCTTGTATCCTGTCCCAATACTCATTTATCAGTGTGATACATTTGCAGAAGCAGCATATCCTCATGTGAAGCTTTTCTCTTATCAGTTACTTTTGAAGTGACACTGACACTTGTGTTTAAAGTATCATAAAGCTTTTCTCAGGTTTATGGGAAGTTCTCTTTTGGATGTCTTTGTTAATGATTTTTTTTTTTTTTCGGTTGTCTTTGTTAATGATTTATTTCCATTTATCATGGCTTGTGTAACCTTTTTTTTTTCTCTTCAGAAACTTACGTAGACATGAGCAACCCTTAAAGAATTACTAGTGAGAGAGCTTGTTATACAAACAACACGGATTTCTTCCAAAGTTTTTGGATGACTGATTGTTTAACAAAAAGGTGATCTGCAGTTTAAAAGACTGTGGGGGCAAAAAAATTCTAAAGATAGGACAAGAAAAAGACAGGAGGAGACTACCACGAGCTTGTAGCGCAAGTGGTATCGCTCACGCTTTCTAAGGGTGTTGACCGGGGTTTGAACCTGGTATCTTTTAGTTTCTTTGAAATTTATCCACTCCCCTCCAACCAGTACTCCCAACTTATTAAAGACAAAAAAGACAGGAGGGAGGCTTTTCCTCTCTAGTGGCAGAAAAAACACTAATTTCTGGTTTTTAAAACATTGGTCTGCAATTCTGCTAGTTAGCATATGAATTATTTGCTGTTGACTGGGATCATCTACTACTAGGTTTAGTTAGCCAACCATGGAATGTTTATCTAACTGAAAATTTTCTTATTTTTTGGTGATGGGTTCATAATTGGCTGAGAAAGTCTTCCTCATTTACTGACAACTAGAAATATTACCTCAAGTTTGACTAGCAGTGCCAATTAGCTAATTCCGCTCTTTATAGCACTTACGTGGACTTCACTCTTCAAACACATGATCTCATGTTTTAGATTGCTTATGCTGTTTTTGGTTTCAATGTCCACAGAAGCATACTCACGTGAACAAACACTTATAGTTCAGAAGATAGCTTCAGAGCACAATGGCTCAGATTTTGTGTTTGCAGAGGATCCTGAAGCTAAAAAGGAACTTTGGAAGGTATGTCATGAAAATCGACCTAAATTGACCTAGCTAATTGAAGAAAGTTCCCATCCTTCCAATTTCCTGTTTCATATATAGCTAATGTGATGTGCTATTGCGAAAAGCCCCATGGACTAATGTTCATCATCAATTAATCAATATCGATAAGCTTTGACATTCCCTCTCTCAACTAAAATCTTAGTCAATCATATGTACACTAATCTTTTTATGTACTTGCTTTTCTTTGGTATTCCCTATACATGTTTTCTATCAAATTATCTAATACTCTTTACTAAATAATTTTGGCATTTCCAAATCTTGCTTATTAATCTTCGTACTTTCACTTATATTTGTTGTTATTCCTAATAAGGTTTAGATGGAGAGGCATTTAATTGCAATAGTTTGTGGCATATTAAATTATCTAATACTCTTTACTATATAATTTTGGCATTTCCAAATCTTGCTTATTAGTCTTCGTACTTTCACTTAAATTTGTTGTTATTCCTAATAAGATTTAGATGGAGAGGCATTTAATTGCAATAGTTTGTGTTGCCACAAACTCAATTCATGCATGATCGTGAATATTAAGCATTTGGACCTAATTTCATTCTCTAAAACACTGGCCAGGCATCAGCTATTGTTGAAAACAACAGTTAGCTTGACTAGTACTCTTTAGAGATTGCCTTTCAGTTCTACTGGCTATTCATTATAATTTATTTCATCAGAGTAATTTGAAAAGTGATTGAAATATGTCAGTTGTGGTTGAAATGTGATATAGCCCTTCTCCCTTTGGCTCTCTGCACAAACAGAAAAACACCGAGTTTTATCTGAAAGCCAAGTAATGTGCCTTACATTCTCACTATGAAAATTGTTTGAGGGGGATGTACAGGCTGACTTCCCCAGTAACCAAGTCTAGGGAGATATGTAGTGCCTTTTGTAGATATGTTTCATTTGCTTTTTCTACGTCAAATTGCTCTTTTCTATTTTATTCATACCAAAATTGATCTGATCATGGTCGAGTCTCTGAAGGTTGAAATAGAAGGCGCTGCAAACAAAATATAGGTCTGTTCTGTAATTAAACTGATTTTCTGAATCTGTTTGTCATTTAGATAAGAAAGGAAGCACTTTGGGCTTGCTTTGCCATGGAACCAAATTTTGAAGCAATGATAACGGTTAGTGTTTACTTTTTATTTTTTCTGTTTAAAACAAATAGTTGCATCAAAAGTAGCTGATTTTTTAAATAAAATGTATGCTTTCTACCTAGAGATTTCTGCTTTAATAGGCATGGTTCAATTATTCAGATCATTCATCTTTCAGCAAATAGATATGGCTATTATTGATTGCTTTACTTTTGTTATCTACATTTATTATATTTTAGTGAAGTTTCTTTTCTTCCTCTGCCATTTCATATATACGCATGGTACATATGTTTATATGTGTGAGCACATGGATACATCACTTCTTGTTCCCACCATAGCAGTCACTTATCCTGTTTAGATCCACGATGGTCTGGTCTATCATTGTGTCTTGAAAACAATAATTGTAAAACACAACTCTTCTCTGATCTTTTGTATCTCTGTAGTTAGTTATTATAGTCTGTCTAATGCTCTTTGTATAAGTAGATGAGTTGCTTTAACATTTTGGAGAATGTTTTCACGTCTTCAAACACCAAAAAGGCGAAACATATTTCTTTTGCCTCATTTTTTAATGGCGAACTCTTAAAGTCTTTTGAAAATAAAAAGTGCCTTTTCCTATCCTATTCAAACTCAACTCTCCGACTTTTAGAAAACGTCAAAGAACATCTGTTCCAAACTTTTGGAATGTAAACTAAAAAGGTAAATGAAACACATCTTTTGTTTTCGAAATATCACATCATCCTGTCACTTAAATGAATTTATATTTTTCACGCACT
The DNA here is from genome assembly GCA_016081115.2 of Rehmannia glutinosa. Classification (NCBI taxonomy): domain Eukaryota; kingdom Viridiplantae; phylum Streptophyta; class Magnoliopsida; order Lamiales; family Orobanchaceae; genus Rehmannia; species Rehmannia glutinosa. The sequence goes on along the minus strand of CM071934.1, from coordinate 11,144,639 downwards.
TCCCAGAGGAACCCCGTTTAATTTTCTGGAAGAGAAAACAAGATTATAAAAATAAATCCATACATGATTACTTTTCATTTCGTTGATAATAGTTGTCCTATCAGATACGGTAAAGACAAGCTTGTTAGGTGGAAATTTTTCCGGGGTTATATGGATACAAGTGGCATTTCCTATCCCTCCACCATACATACACTCTGTATTGATGAAAATTTTGTAGAGAGGCATTGGTGGATCCTACTGGGAATTTAAGAATTTCAGCTCTCTCAAAAAAAAAAGGAGCTAATAAGAGTTCTTAGATTAATGTTTTCTATTTCTTTTCCTTTTTTTTTTCCTAGCTAATGGCATTGCTTAGATATACTTACGTTGTATTTCCCTCCATTTTGATATCATCCTCTATCTATACTCATGATGCCCCTTAACTTTTTCTGGAGGTGCCTGAAGCCACTGTCATATGTTATCTCGTGGTTTCTCTGGAGCAATTTCCTTTTAGATTCCCTTTAAATGTTTCTTTTTTTTTTCCTCTCCCCCCCTTCCACCAAGCTTCTTTAGCTGGCAAATGGTGTTTTGCTTCTTGTTCAACTTGTGCTTTATTTAATATAATTTCTAAAATTGCAGGATGTATGTGTTCCATTATCACATCTCGCGGAGCTAATATCAAAATCCAAGCAAGAGATAGATTCTTCGTCTTTAGTATGGTATCATACTTTCCTAGTTAACACATGGTTTTTCTTCAGTAAGCCGTAATTCAAGGCATTGCTTTGGCTATATCTAATACCACATGTATGCTATAACAGCGCAGTTATTGCTCATGCTGGTGATGGGAACTTCCACACAGTGATTTTGTTTGATCCCAATGAAGATGAACAACGAAAGGAAGCTGAGAGATTAAACCATTTCATGGTGCATGCAGCTTTAGATATGGAAGGTATTCCCGACCAAATCCCATTATTTCGTGATACTTCATTTGAACTAGTGCTAGGGGTGGCAATGGATCGGGTCGTCTGCCTGTACATGAGACCCGATATGTTAAGGTTTTCAGGATCCAGACCCAACCCGACGGGCAGATTCGTTAGGGCTAATTAAAAAAAAAAAAAAAAAGAGGTTTTTGAAAATTAACAAAAAGAAAAAAAGGAAAAATCTTTGAGGAGGTTTGATTCCATCTTACATATTTCCTCTTCATAAGCCAAAACATATTTCAAAAATCCCTAGAAATATTACAGTTATTTCCTTAAATTTAAAACATAATCAAACCTGAGGGGCTTTTCGTAATTCTGAAATCTCTTGGTTTTTTGTAGTTAGCCCAAAACCTCAGGGGATCTTTTGTAATTATCCCTCATAATAATAAAAGAAATAAAACTGGTTGGGTTTGAAAATGGAAGACCCATACCCTGACTCATTTATACTCTATTAAAACTGCCCCATCTGGTCGGGTAGGTACTTACTAGTGATGTCTTGGTTACGTTACAATTCAATGTAACATGCACCAGGGCCATAATCTGTGGATATTCTGTTATCGGGTTCTGAAAATATGTGATATTTTCGTGAACAGGAACATGCACCGGGGAACATGGTGTTGGCACTGGGAAAATGAAGGTATTATTCGACACACCAAAACACTTGTGGATTCTGAAGTTGCTAACGGAACCATCACTGTCACCTAAATATTTCATTATCTAAATGTGTACTTCATGAATTAAGATGTGTCATATATCCCATAAAGCATGTAGGTTGTTAATATTGTTATTCGGAAAATTGTTGGGTTTTTCTGATAGTAATATATCCATATTCTGTTTCAGTATCTGGAAAAGGAACTTGGAATGGAGGCCTTGAGGACTATGAAAAGGATTAAAGCTGCTTTAGATCCCAATGGCATCATGAATCCAGGAAAGCTCATTCCTCCCCACGTTTGTTTCTAACTGTGTTCGATTTTGTACGACTGTTGTAAAAAGAATTACGCGTCTTGAAAATACCTTGTCGTTGACTGAAAAGTCTATCGATCGAGTTACTTGCGGTTCTTCTTCTTTTTTATTTTTATTTTTTAAAATAAGTTTTTGGTGTGATAGTTTAGAGTTTAGACAATGGCACTCAGAGCTTGAGAACTTATTGTACTTGCAAGAGATGATCAATAAAGTGAAAACTGTAGTATTGCTATACTATCTGAAAAGGAAGTTTGAATAGTATTGCCCTACTTTTAATTTCTATATCCCTGAATATGTGGGAAAATGTTCTCCCAAATTGTTGAGAATTTGGTGCAATTGGATACTTTTAGGTTACATTTGAATGAAAGGTTCGAATCCATAAAAACAAATTCATTGGGCTTGTTTAAGCAATCTGAAATTACAATGAAATCCATATTTCTCGCAATTGAATACTATTTTTTAAATCCATAGTCATTTAAAATTATTCAATCAAATCCTTCCGTCAAATGCAAATCATTCTATCCAAATTCGACCTTGGAAACTTTTTGGAAGACAATCACTACAAAAATAAAGAAAAATTGAAGGAAATTATTGTTATATTATTAAATTTTAAAATTCCTCTTCTGCCATTTTCGGGTGGATAAGATTAGTGCGACACGACATGATTACCTGGACCGAAGTTAATGAGAGAAACCCGAAGCCGAACACAAGAAACACAAACAAAAGAAACCCAAATACGAATCTAACCCTATTGTTATCAATTTGACTAAAACATATTTATTTTTCATTAATTAGTTTTTGCCCAAATACGAATCTGATGTTATCAATTTGACTAAAATGTAGTTATTTTTTATTAATTAGTTTTGATGTATTTTAAGGGAGAAATTACACAAAATACCCTCCTTTTGGCACAAATCCCGATTTTACTAATATCTCACATCCATACTTTTTTTTTACTTTTTGTACGCTCTTTTTCTAATTTTTCCCTCATTTACGCTGCAGTTTTTTCGTGTCCAATCTGTCATCTCTTTTCTCTCTTTCCTCTCGACGTTTGGTTTTTCCTTTGCATGTCCGCCATTGTTGGTTATTTTCTCTTTGATTCTAGTAACTTCTTGTTCAAAATCTGAAGCCCCAATTTCTTCATCTTCTAAAAAGAAAGATGAAACTTGTGGATGTTGATGAACAAAGGAAAATCATTCAAAAAAAGTTGTTGGTTAGAGGCGTTGATGCATCCGAAGTATGGTGTTTTTCTTTTATATTAATGGATTTATTTTGTTATTTATTGTTTCTATGGATTTTTATTTTTTTTTCGTTTCGTGTTGTTTTTGTTGTGTTTCAATGTTGTTTTTTTGTGTTTATATGTTGTTGATCATTGTTTTTATTATTTTTCAAATTTTTTGTATAAAATGTATCTTTTATTTTTGTTTCGTTGTTGTTTTTCTTTATTATTTCTTTATTGTTTCTTTGTTGTTTATTTGAAACATGAAAGAAACATAATTGAAATAAATATAAAACAGTGTCATGTTTTCTTCTTCAATTTGTTGTTTTTTTGTTCTGTATGTTTTTCTTCTCATTTTTCGATGTGCGATCGATTCTTCTTCCTTTGTGCTCGAAAAAGATGTCTTCTCCTTGTTCTTCTCCTTCGCACACGGTTTGCGCACTTGTTATGGCCGCTGCGTTTCAGATCTCTAATTGGTGCTGTGTTTTTTGGTGGTTGTTTTTATATGCAGCGTATTGTTTTGGTAATATGTTGGGTTTGAGTGTATTTGTTAGTATTAGAATGCGGTCAACGTATTGTTAGGTAGTTTTGGTAAAATCTTAGTATTTTGCAGGTATCGGTCAGAAATAGGTGGGTATTTATGTCATTTTCCCTATATTAAGCATAACCCGAATTAATGTAAAACCAAACATGAACCCCGACAGGCCGACATGAAGACCCGAATTGTCATCCCTAGATAAGAGTAGAAAAGTTGGGCAGGAAGACACATTTTGGGCCTGTAGGGAAAAAAAATCTCTCAAGTCATTGGGCCAAAAATGTTTCTCGGGCAGACAAGACTAGAAAAGTTGGGCGGAAAGACCAATTTGGGCCTGTAGGGAATAAATCTCTCCGAGTATTGGGCCAAAAAAGTTTAAAAATCAAATCGCTAGAGGAAGGGATTGAACCTTCGACCTTGTGGTTAACAGCCACACGCTCTAACCAGCTGAGCTACTCCAGCTTTTGTTTTAGAGTATAAGAATATTAGTTTATTAATAAATTCAAATCTTGAATCTCTATCCTACCATCATTACCCCAAATAAATTAATTGCCTTCCGTGACTTATATTTCGATATAATATACTTAATTGTATACTACGCCGTCTCCTGGGCCATTTTCAATTTTAAGTCTTAATGTTTCTTCTGATATTTTATCTACTGTTTTAATTTATTTTAACACAACCTTCTTTGTCTTTATAATTTTAACTTCTCAATTTCTGTGACTCAAATAAATATAAGCTCAACAACCTGTCATCGTGCAAGTTAATTCAAAACTTACTTTAATTTTTTTTTTATCCAATTGTTCATTCCTGGGAAGAGGAAGAAGCGTAAAACTTACTTTAGTTTTCTAATTGTTTTTGGTCGTCGCATGCATGTTCCCCCTATTTTACAGAATAGCTTATTGTTCAGATTCACACAAGACTATAAGAGTAGTATGACTTTTGAGACAGCAGCCACCATATAAAAATGTGAAAAAGGTGATGAAAATGACATCCAACTGCATCAAAAATCTTTGGTGTCGATTAGATTTCATAAAATAAATCACCACAGCCGACATAATTGTATAATAATATAATCCAATCAATTAATAATTAAGCAGCAGCCAACAAGACTTGTAATATAGGCACCCTATTAATCCTGGACTTGCTAGTATTACATGCCACTTGGCTTAGCAGAAAGTGAATAACGGGGATGTCTTAAGTGGCGGGATTGAACAGGTTTCAATCAACACTGCGGTTTCAATCAACATGACCTTGCGGATGACCTCGGTGAAATTGAGGGGCTAAGCTTGTTTGGGAATCGAATCCACACAGCTGGAGAGTTAGCGGGATATGGTTACATAGATCTCACCTTTAATTAATAACATTTTAATATATTGATTTGGTCCATGACTTTGTAGAAATGGTGTCACCTTTTGTGATTTATATATAACAATTAGTGGAAAATTAAATTAATTTTGGCATAATTAATGCGGGACGGATTTTGACGAGTAACGCAATAATTTAAAGGGATATATAATTACAAAAACTACCACAATGTCTAGCTAGTTTAAAAAAGCTCCAATTATTTTCAAAATTACAAGTATCCCTCCCTTGAGATTTGTGTTACCTAACAAATACTCCTAATGAGGTAACAATTTGTAAAAATAGAAATAAATGTCAATGGTGGGATATTCGTAATTTTGAAAGATTCTTCTTTTTTTTTATACTTAAAATAAATTTCATGGATTTTTTTTGTAATTAATTCTTGATGAGAATTGAGAAATATCGTGCATCTTAATTTACAATCAGTGCAAAGTGGGAAATAATTAACTATGATAAACTCTTGAACATTTTGGACTAATATGTGTTGTCGAGCTGGAATATAAGTTTTTTCCTCATACCTAATTAAGTTTCTTAATTATATAATTGACCAAAGCATATTGACAAATTAAATGATTCCTAAATAATTTGTTTTCATTGCACCATAATGAGAACAGTAAATTGTATGCTTTTAGTGTTCCTCTTGATCATCTCTTTCAAAAAGAAAAGAAGATAAGTTATGTTTGAATACACACTAGTATATCAATCTTGATTATCTTTCATGATAGTGACTTCATTTATATCAATATAGCCAGTGACGGTCAACAGCATTTGTAGGATTAGACTGTAGGTCTAATTAATAATGTATATTAAATCATCTCAATTATAAAGTTTTTATTTTTAGTATATTTTTTATTATGTATTTTACTTCATAAATATAAAGTGATATATATGTACTACACAATCATTGTTTTTTTCAAAAAGTATTTTATACGCTAAATGTTTCTCCATATATAGTGTGTGGATGATAAATATCAATACTACAAAATCCGACAATCATCAAAATAATCATAAAGAATTAAATATTTACAATTTCAGGAATGAATGATTTTTTTTTTCTGGCAATAACCTATTGTTGCATTGCAATTAGCTAGGTTTAACCACCATACCTATCATATTTGTACATCTACTTTTGGAAGGTTTGGTAGGGCATTATATTAGTCGTGTCAAGATCACGAGTCATCTATACATGGATTATATAGTACTGCTACAACATATTTTAAGATACTTTAGATAAAGTATTACCTAATTCAATTGCATCATATTGGTACATAATTAATTAATTATAATTAGTGGCTTATAAAGTGATAGTATGAAAGTTAAGTACCATAATGTGAAATAATCATTAATAGAGTTCACAATATTAAACTAATTTCACCATGGTTTGTACGGGGAAGACATGACCGACCAAATAATGTATAAATTTCTACTCCCTCCTATTCACAATAAGTGTCTTTTTGACACATAAATTTTCCTTCAAAAAGAATGTCTTTCTCACATTTCAAGATTGATGAGAGAAAGATTTCGAAATTACCCTTAAATATATTGTTTTCCAACAAACAATAATATCTAAATTTGTTTGTTCCAAAGTAGCATTTATTATTAATTAAGGGTACATTTGGTATTTTAACACAATCCTTAATATGTGTGTTTTTTTCCTAAAAAGACACTTATTTTGAATAGGAGGGAGTAATATTTAGTCCCGATATTGTTTAGGCTACTTTAATGCATGTTTTTTAGTTTTTGGGGAAAATATGTTGATGTTTATGTGTTTGTAGCATTTGAGTATAAATACTTAGCGTTTAGAATTTTATTATTCATATTATTCTAACGAAATTTTAAAAATACTTCACATGAGCTAAATACGACATTTTTTTTTCAAAATTCAAACTTATAACTATTCACTGACGTTTTTATCCTATTAATTCGTTCACAAATGATGTTTTTGAACAAGACAACTGAAAAATTGATACCTAATGTGATGTTACATGCATTCATCCACTACCCTAATTGGCAACTTGATCAAGATTTCATGATTCATCAAATTCACAAAATAAATGTCTCCTTACGTAACCATTAGTATATATTACAACAGACAAATTAGTGGTCAATCAAACTTCCATTTCCACGTTTTCCAACTAGAGGTCCATTTAATCAATTCAGATTTTCTATTCTATTTAATAAAAAAATAAAAAATGTTGATAATATCGTTTCATAACTGTTTATAACTTTAAAATCTCATGGGAAGTCAACAATTGGTGTTTCTGACTTTATTCCCGATGATCTTGGTAATTTTAAAAGCATTTTAGAAAGAGTGATAGAGACAAAAAAGTGCTAAAATTAAATATTTTGCCAGATATACTTATCCAATCACTGTTTATTTACAAGTCAATATCATTCAATCAAAACCGCATTCTGCGCAACTTCCACATTTTCTTTAAAAGTATTTTGTATATATATACATAGAATGCATGTATTATATAAAAGTATAATATATATAACATAAAATTATAAGTAATAAAGAATCAAATTTGCACAAATCTTGGGGAACTTCATCACGAGTGTTCCATATTATCCGCGTGGGTCGGCATTAGAAGTGGCAAATAATACAACAAAAAGACGGCCAATAATCAATAAATGAAAATTGTATATTAAAAAGGTCATACACGTGTATCACAAAAGTGAAATGTATATAGTGCACACACATTAATTTGCTTCTCCTTCAATTCAAACTGATCACTTCACAATCACAGCTCTTATCACGACTTGCCTGGACTAATCTAACAGAATATTGTGATTCCCACTAAAATTTACGCTTTTGGGTACATCTAAAGAGTGTTAAGATTTTAAGTGTAAACGCCACTTAAAAAGTGAAATGTATATAGTGTGCACACACATTAATTTGCCTCCTTCAATTCAAACTGATCACTTCGCAATCACAACTCAAAAATTATCAGGACATACATGGGCTAATTTAATAGAATATTGTGATTCCTACTCATATTTACGTTTTTGGGTACATCTAAAGAGTGTTAAGATTTTAAGTGTAAACGCCACTTAAAAAGTGAAATGTATATAGTGTGCACACACATTAATTTGCCTCCTTCAATTCAAACTGATCACTTCGCAATCACAACTCAAAAATTATCAGGACATACATGGGCTAATTTAATAGAATATTGTGATTCCCACTCATATTTACGTTTTTGGTAAGATTTTAAGTGTAGGTGTCACTTCAAATGTAGGCGCCGATAAAAAGAACGCCTTACAACATAGATTTATTTTTTTCTAAATGTGTCAGATGTGTGTAGGCCCCGACTCCTACACCCTTTTTTTAATTTTATGAATATTCAAAATTATTTTTATAAATTATAAAATATATACACCACTATTGCTATTTTTGTTGAAAATTTGAATTGGAATCCAAATGAAACATAACACAATTGGAATATGAATCAAATAAATCCTAGCATTGATTAGATAGTTGTCTTCAGTGGCGGATCCAGGGGGCTTCCCCAGCCCCCATCGCACTTTTTGTCCCTTTTTTCCATAAAAAAAAACATATATATATTTTAAGGAAAAAAATTGTGTTAGGGGTAACAGAGTCGCTGGCTACACCACCACTGGTTGTCTTAGTATATATAAGAGACGTTGATCATTTTGTACTAAGCCAAAATTGAAAAGAATCAAGAAAACGCATCATTTTCCTACTAAAAAAATTTCTCTTATTCCAAATATATATTTTCTAAATAACCCAACAATAAAGATTGGAGAATTTTGAAGACAAATATTCGAATTGACTCGTATATATTTCAAATAAGAATAAAAAGGGGAGCATTTCTATATATATATATATATATATATATATATTCAATGGCGTTAGTCAAACCAGTGTGTTGTAGCTTTAATTATATAACTTTGTTTTGATTGATTAGTGTTACATATTCCAGTTGTGTTGTGTTTCTTTTAGATCCAATTCAAACTTTCAACAAAAATACAAAAAATAGTGTATGTATTTTTATAATTTGAAAAAAATAATTTTAAATATCTATAAAAAAAAAAAGCATTGTGATTGGCGCCTACACACATCTGAAATATTTGGAAAAAAATTCTCTATATAAGCGCCACTTGAAGTGGCGCCTACATTTAATTCCTTAAAAAATGTAAATTTGAGTGAGAATCACAATATTCTGTTAAATTACACTTGCCTATGATAGGACGGTTACACATAAAAATTGTTTATTATGATTTTGTCACATTTTCTGTTGTATTATATTGCTTATTAATATATATTTTTTATATATGAAGTTATATCTATAAAATAAATACATTACGGAAACTGATAGAATGCAATATATATAGTAAACGTAATAATAAAATTTGCAATGAAAGATTTGTCTGAATTTCACTCACTTTAATTTTGTTGCATTTTCTGTTGTATTATAATGTTTATTCAACATATGTGAATGTTTATCTATAAAATAAATCCATGATGGCAATTGATAGAATACAAATGAGAATGTGATAAAATTTGATCAATTTACAGATAATAAGTATAACCTTTTTTTTTTTTTTGAAAGAAAGTATGACAAACTCTTTTGAGCCCCAACAACCACAACGGTATCGAGCACGAAAATGTTCGGATCGATTTTAGTTTAAATTAGAATTTAGATCTAAACAAACCCTCCTTCGGGAAGGGGAAAAAAAGTGGTAAAATTTCTTCAGATATATATCTATAGTTTCCAAAAATAAGCCTAACCTTATATACCCTAAAACTTATCTTTCAGAAATCAAAATTCACATTTGGAATCCAAAATTCTGGTAAAAGACTGGAAAAATCCGTGAAGGCGAAGAGAAGCCGTTGAAGGACGGAGAAAACGGGTGAACCAGAAAAAAGGAAAAGGATGGAATCTAGAGATCTGAGAAATAAAGGAAAAGGGAAAATAGAGTTTAGTTTTTATCTTTTGAAACTATAAATATATATGTGTTGTTAGTTTTTAAAACTCTGAAGTACCCATACACCCATAAGGAGTTTTCAATCAGTTTTATTTACTAATATTATATGAGATCTATAGATTATCTAAATCTAGAGCTAAGAGGTTCAAAACAAACTAGAACACCAATAGAAGGATTACATTTCGGGTGTAATTTTGATAATAGTTTTGAACATATCTTTCATAGTAAAGAAAATCACTAAACTCTATAACAGATTTAATAATAAATTTTGGAACTCATCAGCAAGAGCAGAATAATAAAATATTAGATTTGATAACTGATCTTCAAAAGCAAAATAAAAAATTAACTGAAAAGGTTGATTATTTAAAAGAACAACTTTCAAGTATTGAAGGAAAAACTAGACAAATTAAAGATATAAACACAGAAAATAGAATATCAAATCTTGAACAATTTGGAATAGAAGAATTAACCAAAAAGATTAAATATTTAAATATTAATAAAGGAAAAGATACTAAAAGGGTTAATCCATCAAATTGGATTTATTATTAAAATGAATAAACAAATTATGCAGATTTTTAAAAGAAAAGAAGAAAAAGTTGAACGAGTTCAAGATGTGATTAAAACAGAACAACAATTTATTTTGTTTAAAGAAAAGGATATAAAAAACATTAAAAGAAAACAAATATATAAAAATAGTAAACCAGAAGAAAATGTTTTAAGGGTTATAAATGAACGAATAGAAAGTGTAACTAAAGAAGATCAACAATTAAATTTCAGAATTATAAATGAAATAAAAGAAATAACAAAAGAGTTTAAATATATTCATCTCGGATTAATAATAATCGGAATAAAAGGATTACATAGAAGCTATCAAGGACAAAAATCTTTGATAATCTTACATGATGAAAGACATACAGATTTAGGACATGGAATACTAGGAACATTTGAAATAGATATGATTAAAAATAATGAAGAAACAATATATTTCTGTCCGGATTATTTAATAGATATTAAAGATATTGGATATATAAAAATAGGGATAAAAACAAAAGGTTATAAACTTCAAGAATGAATAAATAATTTAATAATTAAAACAGGGTTTATAGGAAAATTATGTACTAATTGTAATGTTATTTGTAATTTAAAATCAGGAGAAAATGAACAAATAGAAGTAAGTAAGGGTATACAAGCAATACCTGGAATAAAATATAGTCCTGAAGAAAATATAGGACAAGAATGGAATATAGAATCCTTTATAAAAACAGAAGAGAAATTAATACCATATAAAAATGTTAAGTATGAAAACCGAAGAGGATCAATATATATAAGATTCCAAGATTATAGATGGATTAATGATAATAATGAAACAGAAAGTACTTCAGGAAGTATAGAAGAAACAGATAACCGAATGAATAGAATGGAAGAAATTCCAGAATATGTGAATAATCCAGATTTTAAATTTTTGATAGCCAAAATAAAATTTGAAAAGGATAAAATATTAAAACAAGTTAAAATAATTTATGATACTTTTAAAAAGAGATACCCAGAAGCAACAGAAGAGATTATGGAATATCAAGTAAAAGGAGTTTATAATATAAATCAAGATACAAAAGAATATATAAGAATAGAAGATTTATATACAAATCTTGGAAAAGATAAAATTCTTGGAATTAAAATAGAAGAGAAAACAGATCAAAGAATGAATGAAGAGATTTTAATTAGAGAAATCAAAGATATGGAAGGAACTAATATAAATGAGAAAATAATTCATGAATATGAAAGAATAATGAAAGATTATAATCTTGATTATGAAAAAGCATTTTTAATTAAACAAAAAATATAAATTAGACTATGAAGATTATAATAAATATTCGAAAGAGATATATATAGAACCAATGATTCAAAAATGAATGTAGAACAAACAGACCATCGATTGCAAGTTATAATACAGATCCTAGATTTAATCAAACAGTTAAAGAAGAAAAAACATATGAATTAGGAGGAAGACCTCCTAGAGAGCCAACCAGAATAAATAATAATGATTATTTTAGAGGATGGGAAAATTATAAAACAAAAGGGAGTAGATATATTCCAGATAATGTATTTTTACCACAAACTAGTAAACATGGTTCAATTTTAACATTAACTAATATACATCCACAAAAATGGCCTCGAAACAATGGATAGATGGGAATCAGATGCAGTAAGAACATGGGTAAATTATGGAGCCCAAACAGAAACGGATATGTTCGTATACTTAGAAACACTTCTAGGAGATACTGCAATGAATATTTATAATACTGTAAAACAAATAAATCCAGATAGAATAAAACAAAGGAAATTAATGGGTGATAATCCATATAATTTTACAACATTAATAAGAGAAATTCTATTAGGATTTGAACCATCAAAAAATAATTTTAATATACAAGATGCAGCTAGAAGAGCACTTGAACAAACAACTATTCAAGAATGGGATAATATTGTAAATTTCAGTAATGATTATATGAGTTTAACATCTAAAGCAGGAATATATTTTGATGAAGAAATAGCTAATAGGTATTTGCTTAGATTACCTGGAACATTAGGAAAAGAAATAGAAAGTGGATGGAAAAGTATGAACTATCCTATTGGATTAGGAGTAGGAGCTAGAATAATATATACTTTTGAAAGATTAAAAGGAAAAAATGTTCAGAAATTATACAACAAAAAGAAATTAAAAAACAGAGTTATGCATTTTGTAAAAATGTTCTAACAGCTCAACAATATGAAAAACCATATAAAAAGAAAAAATTCTTAAGAAAGTCTTTTAGAAAGCAACCACAGAAGGGTAGACATGTTAAAAGACCTAATCCCAATAGAAAATTTGCTTGCTATACTTGTGGAGATCCAGATCACTTAGCAAGAAATTGTAATAAAAAGATGAATAATCCATATAGAGCAAATAAAATAGATGGACTAGAAGTAGATGTTGTAAGTATAGATTCTTATGACAATAGTTTTTATTCAATAGATGAAATAGAAGAAAGAATAAAAGATTTTGATGAATTTGAGAATCTAGAAATAGATCAATTAAAAAATATGATGGATAGTTTAGCAATACAGAATTATTGTTATATGAATAAGGAAGAAACACAACATGAACATCAATGGATACATGGAGAAGGAATGTTTACTAAAAAATGTGATTATTGTTTTTTGTATCCTGATATGAAAAAACGTTATAGGTGTTTTACTTGTAATGAAGAAATATGTGTTTTCTGTTTAAAAAACATATATGATATAGAATATAAAAATGAAAAGAAAGAAATAATAGAAAATAGTGATTTAGAAAAAAGAATCTTAAAAATAGAATTAGATATTGAAAAAATAAAAAATAAGTTGTTAAAATAACAAAAGGAAAGGAGAAAATAGAGGAAGAAGATACTAATATTGATGAAGAATCTTTTAAACAAGATATAGAAGAATATATACAAACAGAAAATCTAAGTATACAAAAGAATTTCAATAGTTTATTAAATATGAAATGTTGGATAACATTTAAAAATGAAAAATCAATAGAAACATATGCAATAATAGATAGTGGAAGTACTAAAAGTTGTATACATAAAAGTTTAGTACCTAATGAAGTATTAGAATATACAAAATTAAAGGTGATAGCAACATTAGCAGATGGAAGCACAACACAATATAATCAATGTATTGAAAATAGTTTTATAGAATTTGAAACTATAAATAAAGAAAAAAGTCTTAAATATAATCTACCTCAAACATGGGTAACAAATAAAGGAAAACCAGAATTTGTATTAGGATTAAATTTTATAACATCAGATAATGGATCTATTACAATAGGAAGAAATTTAATACAAATAAATAGAAAAAATAGTTATTTATTAATGATAAATCAAATATAATAAAGAAGGATGTAGAAATTTAATTAATAAAGAAGAAGTAAATAATAGTGAAGATTATGAGTATGAAATATATGAACAATTTATTAAGAAACAAGTTTTTAACAATGAGCCAGTAAACTATAATAAACAAAAAGTAGAAAAATTAATCAGATTAGCAGAAAAAACTCAAATAATTGGAGAAGATCCTTTAAAACATTGGGAAAGAAATCAAATAGAATGTAAATTAGAAATAATAAATCCTGAAATGGAAATTACAGGAAAAGATATAATATACAGCCCCGAAGATGAAAAAGAATTTGAAATACAATTAGAAGAACTATTTAAATTAAAAGTAATAAGAAATAGTATGAGTCCTCATAAAAGTCCCGCATTTTTAGTTAGATATCATTCGAACAAAAACGAGGGGAAGCTAGAATGGTAATAAACTATAAAAGATTAAATAATAATAATACAAGAAAAATAGATTATGGTTTTCCAAATAAAGATATTTTAATAGATAGAATTCAAGACAAAAAGATATTTAGTAAATTTGATTGTAAATCAGGATATTGGCAAGTAAAAATGGCCAAAGAATCAATAGAATGGACTGCTTTTAGTGGACCAAAGAGAGGTCATTACGAATGGTTAGTAATGCCATTTGGATTAAAAAATGCGCCAGCAATATTTCAACAAAAAATGGATAATATATTTAAAGATTTAGATTATTGTTTAGTATATATAGATGATGTTTTAATTTTTAGTAATAATAAAGAAGAACATTATAAACATGTAGAAGAAGTAATGAATAGATTCATTAAAAATGGAATAATAATTTCAAAAAAGAAAATGGAATTATTTAAAGAACATATAGAATTCCTAGGACATACTCTAGGAAATGGAATGATAAAATTACAACCTCACATAGTTAAGAAGATACTAGAATTTCCAGATAAAATGGAAGAAACAAAACAATTACAACAATTCTTAGGATTGTTAAATTATGCAAGAATGTATATAAAAGATTTAGGAAGATTAGTCGGTCCTTTATATCAAAAAACAGGGAAAGGAGGCCAAAAATATTTTAATAAAGAAGATGTTAAAATAGTTCAAAAGATTAAAGAAAAGGTTAAACAATTACCAGATCTAAAATTACCACTAGAATCAGAATATAAAATAATAATAACAGATGCAAGTAATGAAGGCTGGGGAGCCATATTAATAGTAAAACCAGATAAATTTTCAAATAAAAGTGAAGAAAAGATCTCAAAATATGCAAGTGGAATATTTCATAATAAGAATATGCCTTCAATAGAATGTGAAATAGAAGGAATAATTAATGCCTTAGAAAGTTTTAAACTTTATTTAAGACAACCATTTACAATAAGAACAGATTGTGAAGCTATAGTAAGATTATATAAATATAATAGTGAAAGAAAAACAAGTACCGATAGATGGTTAAAATTTATAGATACTATACAAGGTAATGGGTATGAAGTTACTTTTGAACATATACTTGGAGAGAAAAAAATTTTGGCAGATTATTTATCTCGACAAGCTAATATATTTTTTGCAGGAAAAACAAGAGATGATAAAAATAGGATCCAATATGCTTTGAACAAATATTCTGAATGCTCCAGATGGTTTTTCAGAAACCAGTATGGAAAAATAGTAGAACCAACAGTTCAACATATAATGAATAACTTTGTTTGAAGCGAAACAAGAAAGCGAACAACATGGTTATTCAGAGGATTAAATGCCTTAGCCGATGTATTTGGAAAAAAGCCAGAAAAATATATCCTTGTTTACAAGGGTAAAAAACCAGGTCTTTATGAGACAGAAGAATAGGCCTTTAAGGCAATGATTGGATACAATAAAAGTGCAATGGAAACATTTGACAACCTTAAAGAAGCTTATGAAGAAACAGCGAGGAAATTATCTGGAACTCCTTATTATATAGAAGGAAGTTTACAGAAAAGAATAGATGAGCTCGTAAAAGAGATCTATAAAAAACAGTTTCAACAACTCCAATACCTACTGGTGAAGGATTGGATTATGGAAAAGCAATAACAATAGATTTAACACACAGTATAAAATTTTGTAACCATTGTGAAGTAACGGAAAGGAATTTTAAAGTGTTAAATGAACAGTGTGAAAAACTAAAACAAAAGAATGAAATACTTCAAGATTCAGTCGATTTTCTTGAAAGTGAACAGGGACAATATCATTTGGCAGTTGATGAATATGAGAAATTCAAAGTTCGAATATTTTTTAACCCACAACTGTATTTGTCAACATTGCCACCAGAAATTATATTGTGGCCAACATTAATAACAGGGCAAAAAATAATTTCTATAAAAAAGCTGAAAAGCTGGAGGAATTTGCATACAAAATAGCCTGTGATCAGATACATCTTGCAGGAGCATGGGCAAAAGTTCACCGATCTTTTGGTGAAGAAATTCAAGAAGAAACAAAGCCAATTTTCAGAATTCATAGAGTTGGTTTTACAATGTTTAAACCATATGAATATGAAGGTGAAGAAATAACTCTACAAAAAATGATGGATTACGGATTACTGGAAAGAGTTATTGTTCATCAAAAAGAAGAAACAAAAAATTTTGGAAGAAAACTAAGATCACACAAAACAAAGATTTTTAGAATTAAATGAATTCATAATGCCAATAGAAATCATGATAGATTCAATACCTCCGACTTGGTATAGAAGTAATGTTGTACCAGCCAAACATGTCATTTATGTTAAAGAATGGAATGGTAAAATTCTCTATATAAGCGCCACTTGAAGTGGCGCCTACATTTAATTCCTTAAAAAATGTAAATTTGAGTGAGAATCACAATATTCTCATTAAATTAGCCACTTGCTTATGATAGGACGGTTACACATAAAAATTGTTTATTATGATTTTGTCACATTTTCTGTTGTATTGTATTGCTTATTAATATATATTTTTATATATGAAGTTATATCTATAAAATAAATACATGACGGAAATTGATAGAATGAAATATATAGTAAACGTAATAATAAAATTTGCAATGAAAGATTTGTCTGAAATTCACCTCACTTTAATTTTGTTGCATTTTCTGTTGTATTATAATGTTTATTCAACATATGTGAATGTTTATCTATAAAATAAATCCATGATGGCAATTGATAGAATACAAATGAGAATGTGATAAAATTTGATCAATTTACAGATAATAAGTATAACCTTTTTTTTTTTTTTTTGAAAGAAAGTATAATCTAGTAATTTAAAACTCACACGTATTATTTCAATAACTAATAAATTGAATTACTATATTTGATTACGGTTTGACCTTTATTTTGAAAGGAAAAAAAAGGTCAAGACGTAATCACTAAAAGATTACAAGCACAATCTAATAATCTCATGTCTCACAAAGATTATTTCAATAAATAATAATCTGATTATTTGATTAATTATTCGAGTCATGTATAGTCAACGTGGCGGCTGATAGCTGTTAGAAATTGGTTTTATAAAAATAGGTTTGACACGATTGTGACCAATTATTTAAGTGAGATTATTTATTAGTTTTGGAAAATAAATGATATAATCGTAATCTATACCACGAAAGAGATGAATTTAGCATTTTGAATTTCTCAAAATCAATTTCGTGTGAATGAGAAATTAATGAATAAAGTTAGCCACTTAAATGTCTTTTGTAAGGAATATAATGTAAAATCATTATGTGGCCCACGTACAAATAATTAAGGATTTAATTATTTAAATAATGAGTTTTAAATATTTAATTAATGGTTTAAATAAATAAGTCGATAAGTTTTAAATTGGGCACGATTAAGAGGTGGTTTCTGTTCCACCTCTACACACGTTGATAGAACGTGTTTGAGAACGTTCTGCAAGCGATTATTGACAGATAATCGCCAAGAAACCGGTCCTCTCTCTCCGCCTATAATAGAACTCACTCGGGATTGAAAAATCTATCACTAAAGAAATTACGTTACGCGTGGGATTAACGAAGCCAAGAGAGAGAAAGTGGTTTCTTCCATTTTCAACAAAGAAAGACATGGTATGCTCAAGGTTAGTGCCCTAATTATGAATTAATTGTGAAAATTCATGAAGTTCAAGATCCGGGATTAAATTTATGTTTTCATTATGTTTGAAATTTTTATGCTTACATGTGGTATCGAGCACTCGGTTTAAGAACTCATGATTTTCCGATTAAGAATTTTATTTACAAATTACGAATCATGTTTTTTCCGCATCTGTTAATCGCAATTTGGGATATTATTTGTTAATCAATGTGTGGTTTGATTTTTTTTTTTGAGAATAATGTGTGGTTTGATTTGGGCATCAAGGAATCTGTTTTTTTTTGTTTTACTGTATGATAATTTCCGTATGAATGCGTAGTATATGCGGCAACCTGTTTCAGTATTATTTTATTGATTACGATTCAAATATGTGATAATCTTCCACTTAAAAGATGCATATCTGTATAAATGAATCTGTATGTTGATTACTTGATAATCATGATGTAGTGATGCTTAAAGCCATGTCTATTTTATTAGCATGAATAAAATAATGATACTTGCAGTGGTTGACTTTTACGTACTGCACTAATTTTATATCATAATTGAAAGCTACCCATTTCTTATGTTTATATTCAAGTGTATGTATATTACATTATGTTAGATCATGTTCCTCCTCTTAATGTCTGCTCAAGGATGACTTTGCTTTTCAAATCACGAATGAAAGGCTAAAGCTACTGTATGCTAATTTCAGAATTTATGTGATGGATGGTTAGATAGTCATCAAAGTGGCCTAACCGTAAAGTCTATCTAATTGCATAGATTTGTTATTTAATTTGACGTTTATATAATGAATAATTTGTTAGTCACCAAAGTGGCCAAATTAGAAAGTACTTATAGATGTTAAATTAAATAAATTTTCAATCACCCATGATTATGTGATGCTATTAATCGAAATGACATGATGATATTTTGTAGTGGGTATATTGAAGTTAATTGATTATAGAATATTTACGGGTCGCCCAAAGGTTGATCAATTATTTTTATAATCAAGAACATAACCGTGGATAATTAATATACTTGGTTAGATGTGTTTAGTATATCCAAAGATAACGAGCATGTCTAGTTGGAGTATATTTAATTACCAATAATGTGAACTCAACTTTTAGCATCAATTACGTTTAATGTAGTACATTGTTGGATCACCCAAAGGAGAACTTCAATGTACATTTATTGTCTTATCTTAATCTGTATGAAGTAATCTCAAAGCATTAATGATCAATCAAACTCTTTTAATTGCAGTACCTATTCCTGTTTCTCTTCATTCGCATGCTTCGTCTGCATTCCGGTGTATAATGGGCTTAACTTCTCTCGAATGGTGCGAGCAAATCCAATTTCACCTTGGTGTCTTGGATCTTGACTTAGCACTTCAAGTTGAGAAACCCGCTTGCTATTATCAAACTAGCAAATGATGTTGAGAGATCTGTCCATGCTTTGCACGGGAAAGATCAAACAGACTAAGCCCGATGTTTATGCGGATGAGTATAGCAAACAACATCAAGTCTACCATTCCTCACACTGAAAATGCTAAGGAATTCATGAAATTAGTAGGAGAGCGTTCCCAAACTGCTGATAAGTCTCTTGTTGGGACATTAATGGCTACTTTGACCACCATGAAGTTTGATGGTTCTCGTAGCATGCATGAGCACGTCATTGAAATGACAAACATTGCAAAGAAGACTAAAGTCCTTAGGGATGAACGTGGATGATAACTTTCTCGTGCAATTTATCTTAAATTCACGCCTCGAGTATGGTCCGTTCCAAATGAACTATAACACCATGAAGGACAAGTGGAATGTGAATGAACTTCATGGTATGCTAGTTCGGGAGGAAACACGGATTAAGAATCGGGGGACTCATTCTGTTCATCTCGTAACCAATCAAGAAGTTCGGTAAGAAAGTCGGAACAAAGAAAGGAAAGGGCAAGAAAGGACCATTTAAAGTGAATGAGTCAAATGCCCAAGTCCGGAAAAAGGAACACAAAGAACCTTAAGTGCCGTTTTAGCGGAAAGCCGGACACTTCCGGAAAGATTGCCTCAAACGTAAGGCGTGGTTCAAAAAGAAAGGTATGATTAATGCTTTCGTATGTTTCAATCAAATTTAGTTGAAGTTCCTCATAACACTTGGTGGCTTGATTCCTACTGCATGTACCACTCATGTTTCAAATACGATGCAGGGGGATTCCTTACGACCCAAACCATAAATCCAAATGAAAAGACGTCTTCATGGGAAACCGAGTCAAATCTCCGATTGAAGCCATTGGAACTTATCGCCCGATTTTAGATCTTGGACACCATTTAGACTTGTTTCAAACTCTTTATGTACCTTCTTCTTTCTCGCAATTTAGTTTCTCTTTCCGCACTTGATTCTTGGATACTCCTTTAATTTCAGAATGGATGTTTCATCTGTTCAAACAAAGCCTTCTTATTGTTTAAGCGTTCTTAATGATGGCCTATATAAATTTAGGCTTGATAATCTTTTTGCTGAGACTCTTTTAACCCTGCATCATAATGTTGGAACTAAACGTGGTTTAGTGAATGAAAATTCTGCTTACTTGTGGCATAAACGTTTGGGGCATGTTTCCAAAGAAAGATTAGAAAGATTGGTAAAGAATGAAATCCTCCCGAATTTAGATTTTACCGATCTTGGTATTTGTGTGGATTGTATTAAAGGAAAACAAACAAAACACACAAAGAAAGGAGCCACTCGAAGCACACAACTTCTTGAAATAATACACACTGATATTTGTGGGCCTTTTGATGTTTCCTCTTTTGGAAAAGAAAGATATTTTATCACTTTTATCGATGACTTTTCACGTTATGGATATGTCTATCTATTACAAGAAAAATCTCATTCAGTAAATGCCCTTGAGGTATTTGTTAATGAGGTTGAAAGACAACTAGATAGAAAAGTGAAAATTATCAGATCTGATAGAGGTGGTGAATATTATGGAAAATATAATGAATCCGGGCAATGCCCAGGCCCATTTGCCAAATTCCTTGAAAAACGTGGCATATGTGCTCAATACACTATCCCAGTACACCACAACAAAATGGTGTAGCGAGAAAGGCGTGTCGTACTCTATTGGACATGGTTAGGAGTATGTTAAGTAATTCTTCATTACCCACATCATTGTGGATGCATGCACTTAAAACGCCATGTATCATAAACAGGGTTCCTAGTAAGTCGAGTTCCTAAAACTCCTTTC
The DNA here is from genome assembly GCA_016081115.2 of Rehmannia glutinosa. NCBI lineage: Eukaryota > Viridiplantae > Streptophyta > Magnoliopsida > Lamiales > Orobanchaceae > Rehmannia > Rehmannia glutinosa. The sequence continues at coordinate 11,123,466 of CM071934.1, read as the reverse complement.
GAGCTTTGGTGGTAGGAAACCTAGTTTGAGGCACCCGCATGTTTGGGGTTGTCCTAAAATGAGAAATAAGAGCGTATAATCCACAAGAAAAGAAATTGGACTATAGGACAATCGGTGGTTACTTCATTGGTTATCCCGAAAAGTCCAAAGGGTATAAGTTTTATTGTCCTAACCATAGTACAAGAATTATTGAAACTGAAATGCTAGGTTCATTGAGAATGGTGAAGTTAGTGGGAGTCAAGAACCACGAAAAGTGGACATTCAAGAAGTTAGAGTGCAAATTCCTTTGCCTATAACTTCTTCTAAAGTTGTTGTTCCTCCAATTATTGAACAACCTAATGTTGGACAAGAACAACAAATTAATGATCAAGTCACCCACAATGAAGATAACATTGATGAACCAACAATAGTAAATGAACCACAAATGATAACATTAAGAAGGTCGATAGACAAAGACGATCCGCTATCTCGATGATTATGTGGTTTATTTACAAGAGTCGAATTTGACTTAGGAATTGATGATGACCCGTTTCATTTTCACATGCCATTGAAAGTATTAATTCTAATAAATGGTTTGATGCCATGGAAGATGAGTAAATCTATGGAACATAATGAAGTCCGACCTTGTTGAATTGCACGAAGGGGTCGTAAAAGAGTCGGGTGTAAATGGGTCTTTAAGACCAAACGCGACTCAAACGGCAATATCGAACGATACAAGGCTGACTTGTTGCCAAAGGTTTTACTCGGAAAAAATGGTATTGACTATAAGGAGACATTTTCACCGATCTCTAAGAAAGATTCGTTTAGAATTATTATGGCTTTGGTGGCTCATTATGACTTAGAGTTACACCAAATGGATGTGAAAACCGCTTTTGAATGGAAATTTGGAAGAAGATGTTTATATGGATCAACCTGAAGGTTTTTCCATAGAAGGAAAAGAACATATGGTGTGTAAACTTAAGAAATCAATATACGGACTTAAACAAGCTTCCGTCAATGGTATCTTAAGTTCAATGATACCATCACGTCTTTTGGATTTAAGGAAAACACTAGTTGATCGGTGTATATATCTAAAAGTCAGTGGGAGCAAGTTTATCTTTCTGATTATGTATGTTGATGATATCTTGCTTGCAACGAATGATCTTGGTTCATTGTATGAAACCAAGAAATTTCTCTCTAAGAACTTTGAAATGAAGGATATGGGAGAGGCAACTTATGTGATCGGAATAGAAATATTTCGGGATAGATCACAAGGATTGTTAGGGTTGTCTCAGAAAGCATATATTAATAAAGTTCTAGAGAGATTTAGAATGGAAAAATGCTCATCAAGTGTCGTTCCAATTCGAAAGGGAGATAAGTTCGATCTTATGCAATGTCCAAAGAATGAATTGAACGCAAACAAATGAATGATATTCCTTATGCATCAATTGTTGGGAGCTTGATGTATGCACGATTTGTGCGAGGCCGGACATCGCTTTCTTTGTTGGAATGCTTGGCGATATCGTGAGTAATCCAGGAATGGATCACCGGAAAGTCACAAGAAAGTCTTGAGGTACTTGCAAGGAACAAAAGACCATATGCTTACTTATCGAAGGTCCGATCATCCGGAGGTGATTGGTTATACTGATTGATTATGCCGGATGTGTTGATACTAGAAAATCCACATTTGGTTATTTGTTCCTATTAGTGGGGAGCAATATCTTGGAAAAGTGCGAAGCGATCTGTCATTGTTGCATCCACTATGGAAGCTGAATTCGTGGCATGCTTTGAGGCCACAATTCAAGGAAATTGGCTGAACTTTATTTCGGGACTTGGAATAGTCGACAAGATATTGCCAAGCCAAAAATTTCTTGTGATAATTCCGCAGCCATCTTCTTCTCTAAAAACGACAAGTATTCCGTCTTGCTAAACATATGGAACTAAAGTACCTTGCCGTTAAAGAAGAAGTTCGAAACAAAAAGTGTCAATTGAGCATATCAAAGACCGATGTCATGATTGCGGATCCGTTGACTAAAGGATTGCCTCCAAAGACATTTATTCGGCATGTCGAAGGGATGGGCATTCTGAATGTAATTTAAGAATTATATGCTTTAAGTATTTGACACTTTGAGCTCTCTTATGTATTGTTTAAAATTAATTGTTATCCCTGTTTGTCATTGATGTATACATGAATGTTGACATTACTTTAACGGGATATTGTCTGACTTAGACACTAATGTGGACCATTATTGATATTTTAATTATGGGTTATTTTAAGTAGAAAACTAATATTGTGGTACATGGAAGGAACTATGTCGGGCTAATGACTTAGAACCGCTATGACCCATATTAGAATATACTTATTATAACATTATGATCCGCCAATGAATGTAAGATTTATCCTTATGTTATGCGCATTACGTCTTAATATTTAAACCATGAAGATTTATTTGTCACATGGGCCAAGTGGGAGAATGTAAAATCATTATGTGGCCCACGTACAAATAATTAAGGATTTAATTATTTAAATAATGAGTTTTAAATATTTAATTAATGGTTTAAATAAATAAGTCGATAAGTTTTAAATTGGACATTAAAAGGTGGTTTTGTTCACCTCTACACACGTTGATAGAACGTGTTTGAGAACGTTTATGCGAATGCGATTATTGACAAATAAGCGCTCAAGAAACCGTCCTCTCTCTACCTATAATAGAACTCACTCGGAAATTGAAAAATCTATCACTAAAGAAATTATGTTCGTAGGATTAACGAAGGCCAAGAGAGAGAAGTGGTTTCTTCCATCTTCAACAAAGAAAGACATGGTCGCTCAAGGTTAGTGCCCTAATTATGAATTAATTGTGAAAATTCATGAAGTTCAAGATCCGGGATTAAATTTATGTTTTCATTATGTTTGAAATTTTTATGCTTACATATAAAAGAGTAGGAATATGGAAAGTCATATCCACATGGAAGCATATTAAATGTTTGACTAGTTTATATAGAACTTCACCACTAATAATGAGAAATCATGTGAAGCTCCTTATAGTACACCATAGCGGATACTAAGTCAATTTTGACTAGCCTATGGGTAGCTCAAATAGCACCATCGGAGCTGGGCCCAACTCCGCATACGTCGCATATAGTCGCATTGGGCACTTTAGAGGCGTACTTTGCACTTCGCACGTACGCATCGTCGCGAGGAGCTTTGAGGTTAGGTGGCAGTGACTTGGCAGAGTCGTCCAGATGGCGACACGTGGCACGCAGTAGCGCTGATTTGGACGCGCTTGTTCGGCCCGACCGACACATCCGCTGCATGCGCGTGCGTCAGAAGCTTGTGTACCTTCGGAAGAGGTGCGATCTGGACCATCAGAAGGCACGATCCGACAGTCCAGATCGATCCGGACCAATGGATGCACATGTTCTGAAAGGGCATTCTACTGCTATATAAAACAGATCTCCAGGATGTTCATTTTGATCAATTTTTCAATCTGCATATTCAACATATTGTCTCATTCTATTCCTTTTATGTGTTTGAAAGTTCTAAACACGTTATGTTTCATTGTAAGTTCGATTTTTGCAAGTCTTTGCTAAATCGAACTTGAAAGTCGTTGTATCTTAGAGACGATCGCACTGAGAACCGTTAGCACTTATGCGGGACAATTTCGTTTTGCGGATAGAAAATCAAATTCTCACATTGACTTAAATATCTGTCTCATTATTCGCTACATTTTTTTCGAGAACACCGCAAAACAATAATAGCATGATAGGCTTTAGCTTCCCAACCATGCATGCTTCTCAAGCATCTCCTTAATTGATTTTTTTAAAAAAATGGGATTATCACTTAATTTATATTAATCCCATGTCAAGTACGAGATCTTTGGTGTGTCAATTAACAACAATTAAAATTACTTAAAAGAATATTAAGTTAATTATAGTTTTTATACACATATACAAAAGAAATCTTAAGATTATCTATATATATTTAGCCACATTATATGTCTATATATTTTGCTTTTTGAAATAAAGAAATAAATATTTAATTACACATAACATAATATTATTGTTGTGTTAATTGGCCCATTGTTTACTTGGCCCACTCCTTCCTGCAAGTCCAAGGCCATGGCAACTGAGCCCAGCCCATAATCTCGATGCCCGGGTCACCTGTTCGGGTTGTGGTACCCGGTTTATATGTCCGCGGATCTTGTGCTCGTTTCTTATCCGTTGATGTGATCCAGGTAATCTTGGCCATCCGTTTTACATATATAAAGCCCTCGACCCGAACCCTAGCCTCATTCTGGATATCTCACTTCTCTCTCTAAACTCTCACCTCTCTCTCTCGAACCTTCTGTGTTCATCTCTCTCTCTCTCTCTTCGATCCAGTCTCTGGCTGCATCCTTTCTCTGTGAAATTGTGAGTTTGAGCGAGAGTTCTGTGTGTGTTCACCCTCTCCACACTCTCTGTGTAGATTTCTCTATATCTTGAGTGATTTAGGGTTTGGGTGGTTTTGGGTTGAACTAGGGTTTGTTCGAGATCCGTTCTTGGGGCCGCGGTTCTTGAGGGCCTGGCTTTGTGTGCAAGCTTTTGTGGTTCGTTGTTCCTCTTTGGTTCTCTCGGGTGATTCTTGGTGACTACTTTGTGTGGGAAGTTACGGTCCCGAGCCATATTATTCAATATCCGGTTCGGGTTTTATCCCTCGTACATTAGTTATTATTTTTCGTGTATTGTTGCTTTGAGTTGTATTTTAATTTTCTCAAGAGTCTAGAGTACTTTGTTGTATAATAGGTTCTAGAGTCTGTAATTTTGATTTCGGTACTAAGTGTATCGATCTATTTGAGGCAGATAGATACCCAACAGTGGTATCAGAGCACCTATCTGCCTCTTGGTGGGTTGGTGCTTACGTTCGTCTTTGGATCTTGGTGATTCTTGGCTCCTGGTGAACTCAGTGACCGGTTTGATACCCAGGACTTGCTCCTGGTAGTAAGGATTAATCTCTCCTCCCTCCTCTTTATTTCTTTGTTAGTAGTAGTTTTAGGGAAACCCTAAGCTTCAAGCCTCTTGACCCTGTGCCACGAGCGCAGTGGAATCCTGAGGTGCGAGGGGGATCCACCCTAGGGCCTTACTATTTCACTGGACTCTGTGTGGTCCTTTTATTGCTTTCCTGTTGGACTCTGTGTGGTCCTGAATTGCCTGTTGTTCATTTTATTGTTGCATTTGCTTGGACTCTGTGTGGTCCACCTACATTGCTTCTGCTGATTCTGTTCCTTGTGATTTCTTGGTGTACTTCTTGTGTACTCTGTGAATTACCTGTGTCTTATCTGTGTGATATATTCTTGATTATATCTGTGATAATGACTGGTGTTTCTGGCTATCACTTGGAACCCTTCAATGGAAAAACTGATTTTTCTATTTGGCAACAAAAGATGAAGGGCATTTTGATTCAACAAAAATGTTTTAAAGTTGTTGAACAAAAATATACTGATAAAGATACTGCTGATATTAAAGCTGAACTTGATGAGTTTGCTTATTCATCCATCATCCTAAACCTTTCTGATTCTGTGTTAAGAAAAGTTGGCAAGTTGTCAAGTGCCAAGGAATTGTGGAACAAGTTGGAAGAACTCTTTCAAAACCTCACTACATTCCAAACTGTTCTTACTTGAAAAGTTTTTTAGATTTAAACTTGACTTGACAAAGGATATGAATGAAAATCTTGATGTTTTTACAAAACGATTCAAGATATAAAGTCGATCGGTGATAAAAACATTGATGATTATACCCCTATTGTGTTGCTAAATGCCATCCCCGATTCTTATCTTTGATGTGAAATCGCCATTAAGTATGGTAGAGACTTTATGACCCTTGATCATCGTGATTAATGGCCTTAAGAGTAAGGAATTGGATCTGAAAATATCAAAGGGAATGAACAAGGGTCGGGAAGGTTATGCATGTCGGGGTAGACCTCGGAACAGGAAAAATGGGAATAACAATAACAATAAATCGGAAGAAGAGAGAAAAAAGGGTAGGTCTAATTCTGACACTAGGAATAACAGAAAATGCTATAATTGTGGTGAGCATGGTCATTACATCAAAGAGTGCAATAAACCCGGAATAACTGAACAATAACCAAAACAATAACCGAACAATAAAAACCAAACCAATGACTCGTGAACTTAACTACTTCTAATGATCATATGGGTGATGTGTTTATGGTGCATGAGTACCTGGTTCTCAGTGAATTATGTGCCCTCAAATGCTTTCGATTATGAATGGCTAATTGACTCAAAGATGCACATTCCATATGACACCTTTTAAACATTTGTTTAATACTTATGCTTGATGCAAAATGGAAAATGGATCTTTTCCATGGCTAATGATAAAAGGTGTCAAGCGATTGGTGTTGGTAATCGTGTGTTTGAAACTTGATACTCGGGTTATGTTTTGACACTCAATGATGTAAGACATGTTCCCGATTTATCCAATAATTTGATATCCTGTGCTATGCTTGAACATGATGGCTATGAGGAAGATGGGGGAAGGGTGTTATGAAACTCATGAGGGTTCTATGATTATTGCAAAAGTCTTGAAAAGAACGAGAAATCTTTGTGTCTTACATGCTAAACATGATTCTTATTTGCCAAATTCTGAATGTCTTTGTTGCTAATCCCGTGTCAAATGATTTGACCGATTTGTGGCATAAAAGACTTGGTCACATTAGCTCTAAAGGTCTTGACATTCTTGAGATAAAAATGTTTTGGTAAAAACAAACTTGATGCTTTGTCTTTCTCGTGAATCATGTGTGTATGGTAAACATCAAAGAGTCAAGTTCCCTCCCCAACTAATCCTAAACAATCGGCTAGTCTTGAATTGCTTGAATACTTGCATGTTGATGTTTGGGGTCTCTCCTCCGTGCCTACTCATGGAGAAATAGATATTTCTTGTCCATAATTGATGATTATTCCGGGAAAGTTTGGGTGTTTTTAATGAAGAACAAATCGATGTTTTTAATAAGTTTAAAACTTGGAAAACTCTTATTGAAAACCAAACCGCAAAAGGATTAAAGTTTTGAGAACGTCGACAATGGCCTGGAATTTTGTAATCAATTAATGGACAATCGATGTGATGAATTTGGTATAAAAAGGCATAAGTCATGCCTATTCACCTCAAAAATGGTGTTGCTTGAAAGGATGAATAGAACACTTTTAGAAAGAGTGAGGAGCATGCTTGCAACCTCTGGACTTTCTAAAAGGTTTTGGGAGAGAAGGCCGTTGTAATGACCATCTATTTAATCAATAGGTCCCCTCGGTCCCCTTGGAAGGGAAATACCCAAGAGGTGTGGACTGGGAAAGTCATGATTTCTCTAATTTGAAAATCTTTGGATGTCTTTGCATTTGTGCATCAAAAGAATGACAAATTAGATCCAAGGTCTATAAAATGTGTTTTTCTTGGCTACCCTGAAGGGGTTAAAGGCTATAGACTTTGGAATAGAGGAGAACCTGGTTTTAAAACTATAATTAGTAGGGATGTGTTATTCAATGAACATGAATTCCCTTGCTTTGTGCATCCTTCTCCTCAAACTGTCTCAGAAAATGATACTACTCCAAATGAGGTGGAGCTTTCTAATGTGTCTCCTAATATTGATGTTCCTGCTGATTCTCATATCAATGATGTTTTGCCTGTCAATGTGAATGATAATGATGTGCATATTGAAGATGATACTCAGCATGATAATGTGCATGACATGCATAATGAATTTCCGATGTTAACACCGAAAATGAACTCATTCTTGATAATCATGATGAATTGAATGATTATGTGTTAACTAGGGATAGAACTAGGAGGCATGTTAGAGTCCCAAACAAATTTGCTGATTTTCACATGACATCTTATGTGTTTTCTGTGTTTGAATCTATTGATGGTTCTCGAGCCTAAACCTTCTCTGCAAGCTATGAATTCTCCTGAATCTACTAAATGGCTAAGTCTTTATGCATGATGAAATGACTTCTGCGCATGTTAATAACACATGGATTCTTGTTCCTAAACCCCTAATCTGCTTTATAGTTGATTGTAAATGGCTTTACAAGATTAAACAAGAATATGAAGGTGTTAGGTTTAAAGCTAGATTAGTTGCTAAGGGTTTTACTCGGAAAGAAAGGGATTGATTACACGAGATCTTTGCACCGTTGTTAAATTTATTCTTGTGAGAATTATGCTTGCTCTTGTTGCTCAATTTAACTGGGAATTGAAACAGTTGGATGTTAAAACTGCTTTCCTTCATGGTGACTTGGATGAAAAAAATTATGAAACAACCTGAGGGTTTTGAGGACAAATCCAAGCCCAATTATGTCTGCTTACTCCAAAAATCTTTGTATGGTCTAAAACAGTCCCCAAGACAATGGAATAAAAAGTTTGATCAATGTATGCTTGATTTAAAGTTTTGTAGAAGCCAATTTGATCATTGTCTTTACTTCAAACTTGATACTGAAACTCCTGTGTTCTTGCTATTATATGTTGATGATATGTTACTTGTTGGACCTTGCATCAAATCTATTGATCATGTTAGAAATTGTCTTAGTGCTAAATTTGACATGAAATACTTGGGTGATGCTAAAACGATTTTGGGAATGAACATTGATAGGGACAGTCTAAATCATCATTTACTTGCATCATCCTCTTATATAGAAAAGATTTTACAAAAATTTTCTATGTCCAATGCTAAATCTGTGAATGTGCCTCTTGCCTCTCATTTTCTATTAAGTAAAGAACATCTCCTAAGATCAATCAAATATGTGCTATGCAAAACATTCCTTATGCTAATGCTATTGGATCTGTTATGTACTTAATGGTGAGCACTAGACCGATATAGCTATGTTGTTTCTTGTTTGAGTAGATATATGTCCAACCCTGGTATGGTGCAATTGGAATCTTTGTTAAGTGGTTCTTTGAGATATCCGAGGCATTCTTCTCGATTATAGTTTGTGTTTTTCAAAATGTGATTATGGTATAATTTTGAAAGGATATGTTGATTCTAATTATGCTAATGATAAAGAAAACAGAAAATCAACAACTTCTTATGTTTTTACACTTTGTGACTCATGTATAAGTTGGAAATCCCAACCGCAACATATTGTGGCCCCCGTCTACAACAGAGTCGAATATGTTGTCATTATTGAGGCTTTAAAAGAAGCTTTGTGGCTTAAAGGTCTTGTTTAAGAAATTGGTTTTCTAAAACAAAAGGTTGTTGTATTTTCGACTCTCAACTGGTATTGACTTTGCCAAAACCCGTTTTTCATGATAGAACCAAACACATTGATGTTTGTTTTCATTTCATAAGAGATATTGTTTCAAAAGGTTTGGTTAATCTTGAAAAAGTGGCCTCTCGAACTTAATCCAAATGATATGGGTACTAAGTGTCTACCCTTATCAAAGTTCAAAACTTGTTTAAAAATCCTAAATTTTGACAATGGTGATTAGTTACCCTTTATGTTGGGTTTAAACGATTCTTGTGTGTTTTCATTAAAATCCAAAACTGTTGAATTGATATTTGCTTAGTGCTTATGTTAATTCAATGGGGAACTTGACTTGATGTGTGCTTGTTGAGATCCTTTCTTGAATTCTGATTAGCTTGCTCGTCTTACAGAACGTAAGTCCTTCCTGGCTTAAGTGCTTGGAAGGCAAATGGCGATGATGATGACCAAGTATTCCCAAGTTTGTCTAATTGAATCACAATGAGCCAAAGGTGGAGATTGTTGTGTTAATTGGCCCATTGGTTACTTGGCCCACCGCTTCCCCGCAAGCCCAAGCTATGGCAACGAGCCCACCCATAATCTCGATGCCCAGGGTCACCTGTTCGGGTTGTGGTACCCGGTTTATATGTCCGCGGATCTTGTGCTCGTTTCTTATCCGTTGATGTGATCCAGGTAATCTTGGCCATCCGTTTTACATATATAAAGCCCCCCACCCGAACCCTAGCCTCATTCGGATATCTCACTTCTCTCTAAACTCTCACCTCTCTCTCTCGAACCTTCGTGTTCATATCTCTCTCTCTCTTGATCCGGTCTGCCGGCTGCATCCTTTCTCTGTGAAATTGTGAGTTTGAGCGAGAGTTCTTAGTGTGTGTTCACCCTCTCCACACTCTCTGTGTAGATTTCTCTATATCTTGAGTGATTTAGGGTTTGGGTGGTTTTGGGTTGAACTAGGGTTTGTTCGAGATCCGTTCTTGGGTTGCGATTCTTGAGGGCCGATGGCTCAAAAGCTACTCTAGAAAACCTTAGGCAAGTGCACCTATCGTTTTGTAGTATAGATTATTGAGTCCGAGTGTCATTCCCACGAAGATTGTAAGTACTAATAATTACCGTCTTTTTGTTATCTAATCTAGTAATTTTCAGAGTTTTTGTTTGTTAAAATGGAAAATGGAAAATAGAGAATTTAAGATAATTGCAACTTACAAAAAGAAATCCAATAAAAATAGATTGTAGAATGAGAAATCAAGAGATAGAAATGTATTGAATGTAAATCCCTCTAGAATGTTTTTGTGATTCAATCAAGATAAAAATACAACCATAAGCCCTTACAAAAACCAACCTCTTTTAATAAAATCTCATGTTATGTGGACCGTAGAAATTCCCGATTTAAGTTAAACCCTTTCTCAAGGCGAAAAACTCCTAATCTCAAGTTGATTAACTGAAATCTCTTTCTAGTTAAAACCCCCAAAATTGCATTATAACGATTTATGAATTCCCATATTAGGTTTGACCCTAATTCGTAAGATTTATGTCGTCATATATCTAGGATTGCATGCAACTCTTTTTCACTTATATAGGTTCTTTCCCACCATAAATCTCTCGATTATCCGATGAGGAATAAATATCAAATTAATATACCGGAAATATCAACTTGAATGAAATAAACATGATATAAGTGAATCACACAAGACATGAGAGAATTTTATTAAAAACATACAAACCTTAATCACAAATCCATTCTAGAGTTCATTACATTCAAACACTAGTAGTTTAGCTACTCATGATTTTGACAAAAGAATAAATTACACAAGAAGATTTAAGTGTTATAAACATGGTGTACTTATCTTTCTCAAAATCTCAATGACTTCTTCTTTTGATAGATGATGTTGATCCAAGCCTTCTTCTCCAATGTTGCTACAAGCTTACTCCTCCAAGACCTCTTGATCCCAATTCCACTCAAAATGTTAAACACAATGAATCTCTATATGAATGAATATTCCATGAATGATTTCCCAACTCAAACTCTTGGCTTTTATAGGCACCATCTTTGTAAAATACCATATTAACAAATGTTCCATTTCCATGCTTGTTAGTTGAATCATTGTGTGCACATTCATGGTTGAGTTGGTTGAATCATTGTATACACATGACAATACTTCACTTCCATTGGTTGAGTTGGTTGAATCATTGTGTCCACATGACAATTGAGGAGATAATTGAGTTTTGGTGCAGCAAGATGAGGTGTGAAAGTTGCTCAAAGGTTGTCAAAAAGCAAAAGTTTCCACTATTTCCGCCAAAAGAAGAAAAATTGTTGAGTGAGAGAAAAACACTACCGTGCTTTAAAAGATAGCCGAGCCGTGTTCACAAATTTGACGAACACGGCCGTGTTTATAAACACGGCCTGGCCGTGTTTTCTTCGCAAAAGGAGGATTTTCTGGCAGGGTGTGCTTTTAAACACGGTTTGGGCGTGTTTTGATGTTTTACGTGTGAAACACGGCCGTGCTTTGTAAGCACGGCCCGGGCGTGTTTTTCTGTTTTTCTTGCTTTTCTTCCCTTTGAAGCATGGCCATGTTTCCCAACACACTAGGGGTGTGTTTCTTGCACGAGATCGAGTCTTCTTGCCTTCTTTTAGACTTTGTTTTTGTTCGTATTTTCATACGAAATCATACGAATTTGCTTCAAGTCTTTACCTTCATCATTCAAAACAAGCCAATGTGATTTTTTTTGATTTTATTGATTAATGAACTAAAAAGTTAGAGAAATTATCTAAAAAGGTTTAAAAAATGTGAACAAAAATGCACTTATCAAACCGCCTCCAACTTGGAAATTTTGCTTGTCCTCAAGCAATTTTTAAAACAAAGAGTGGAGTTGAAAACAAAAATGAGGTATCTATTTTCACAATTTTGACATGTTTGAAGTAAATCGCTAACCTTTTTATTCCCGATTGAGCCAATCGATTCGTTCTTCCAAGTCAACCAATTTGTTAAAAAAGAGGGTGAATTCAAGAATGGAATCGTTTAATCATCACAATTGTCATATCACAGAATTGTTAATCATTCGCTTAGACCAAATACAAGAATGTAATGATAAAAGGAGATGTTCAAAAACTCGAGTTTTTTTTGCATATAATTATAAATTAGGACATTTTTTTGAGGTAAACTTCCACTAGGTTTAAATTTTGAATGCTTTCCAAAAACTCCTAGGGTGGTTTCCCATACTCATATTTGTCTTCAGGCTGTTTTACGTAAAAGACAAGCATGGGGCTCATGAATGCTCCTAGTTACTAAGCAACAACAAACAGAGAGGAGTATAACCTCGATTTGTCCTTTTTATAAATATATATATATATATATATTTTGATTTTTTTAAACCCGAATAATGATTTCTCCAACGATCATGACACAAAGTATCTAAATTTAAGCAAAGTCCAAACTATTTTCATGACATTAAACTCTTTTGGCCGAATTCATCCTTTTACTAGAGTCACACTGCTTTTTTTAAAACATTTTGGCGATTTGAGTTCAAAAAGATGACTTTTTCGGAGAAAATTGGTTAAAACAAATTCACAAACAACTTATCGAATTGTAAAAAGAAATATCTTATGTTTATTTGCAAGAGATTTAAAAGTGCATAAAAAAATAAAACATCCACACAAATTAATTAAAAACGCAATCCCACACAAAACTAAAAAAACAAAGAAAATTATCCAAATATGCTTTGATAAATCTCACCACCTCCAATCTTCAAGGGTCACATTGTCCCCAATGTGAAGAAGGAGATGTGATACAGTCCAGATTAAAAAGCGTAAAAAAAAATGAAACAAGAAAAATACGACCTTCATTGTGGTGGTGGGAAATGTCCTTGCGAAATATGCCATTGTTGGATACGATCCATCATGGCAAAATAGGATTTTGTTGGTCGTATTGTTGTTCTTTGTTGTTGAAGATTCATGAAGAATTGTTGTTGTCGTTCTTCAATTCGAGTGTAATGTTGCGTCATCATTTCCCCTGGTGATCCAATATAGCTCGCCGCTCCATTTGCTCCAAGCGAATGGCGTGGAGAAGAGATCTAGTATCATCCATGGGGTTGGTGGTTGCCTTGGTGGTTGCCTTGGTGGTTGTGACGCCGAGGAGCATCAATATCTGTTCCTCACTTTGATAGGCATCTCGTTTCCGGAGGCGGCGGTGCGGGTAATCGGAATGCATCCGGTTTCACCTTGCGGGTACATCATCTTCCAATTGTCCGGTCCCGAACCGGTGCGAGAAGGATCCGGAATGGATGTGTGTAGTCCGTATTTTTGAACTTTAAAACATAACCCATCCCGCTCCGTTGAATCATTCCCATAGCAATACAAGATTCAAAGTCGATCCGGGTTGGTCCCCGGGCTTGCTCAAGTCCTGCGAGGTTATAACCATAATGGATGGTGATATGAGTAATAAGGCCACCAATGACGATTTTACCTCGGTTTTCTTGCTCACTTTGAGAAAATGCTTGGCGAGATAAGAACCCGTGTCACCCAAAGAAGAATTCACCATTGACCATAGAAAATAGAGCTCATCAAGTTGACGACTCCTTCGCTTTCGCCCCGCCAAATAGTGTACTCGAGAGCACCGATGGATATAACGGAAGCAAGGATTGACAATGCATGAGGATTTTGATGAAGAAGGATTATATTCCAGCTCATGCGTAATTGATTGCCAAAATTGTCGATCACGGAACCCCAATGGCTTTATACGCAACCCATTTGTGGGTAAATCATAGATAGAATTAAATTCTACCAATGTGAGTCGTGATCATTGTTGAAGAGCCGAAATGTGATACGCCCTTCTTCAGCCGTGTCGGCCAAGTGATCTCCGCGTCATAGGAACTCGGAAATTCTAATGTGAGACGGATGTAGGTGGGTGTGGCTAGATTCATGAAATAGCCCCACCCAAGTTGATTGAACATCCAATCCACATCTGTACGCAGCCCGAGCCCATCCAAGGTAGGGTTATCAGAGAATCGTGTGTTAATGATGTGACGTTGGGCCAGACGATGATATTGAGCTTCATGATCATTATCTCGGAAAGATATACCAAACGGGTTGGTAGGGGACAAAGCGGTGGGTCAAGATCACGAATGGCTCGGCGACCGCCGTGTGGGGGCCGTGGAGGATGAAGCATCACTGTGCGTCCTCGTTTCGACTGGGATTCCTATGTCAATATAAACTTATAACAACGTGAAAAATCATTCTAAGAGACATAAACAATATCCCAAGCATGAAAAAGCATCAATTTTAAAATTCCACCATATTAACACCTTTATTCAACAAGAATCCATCTTCACAAGCTATAGACTCCATTTGCAACAATGATTCAACAACATCCCTTTTTCAACAACATCTCAATAATAGCAATTCAACTAAAACAAAGATATCTCAACAACAATTTAGGAACATTAATCATATGACTCCAAGTCTAACTCTTTAAGTTCATGAATATCAAGAACCAATGACCAATTCCTCAATTTAGCAAGATAAAAACATCACAAGAATAATTTCTCATCATTACCACAATAACCAAGAAATTTCCACAACAAACTCAATTAAACTCACAAAAATTCACAAGAAATATGTCATAAAAAGAAATTCATGATTTTACCATTAATATCAATTATCCAAATTTTAATTTCCCTACCATTCAATTTTTAGGGCATGAAAATTGGCAATACAAATTCATGAATTTGCTAACTACAACATAGGATAATCTTCACAACAACACACAAATATACCAATTTAAACAAATCAAAATTCGAAATTGAAAGGAAAAGAAGAGAAGATAAGAACAACACATACCTTGAAGACATTGTGAGGAGGAAGAGATGAGAGTCTTGTGATGTGAAAGTGTGTGGTGTGGGTGAAGATTTTTGGAAGAAAAGAGAAAGAATTTGGTGATTTTGGGGTAGGGTTTGAGAAAAGGGGAGAAAGGAAGAAGAAGAAGGGGTTTGGGGAAGAAATTAGGGCCAAAAATCGGACCCCCTGTTTTTGTATGTCTTTAACACCAACACGGCCGTGCTTTCAAAACACGGCCAGGCCGTGTTCGATGCGTGTTCAAATTTCCTTTTTTTTTTTGATTTAAAACACGGGCGTGTTATTTAACACGCCCGGCCGTGTTCTCAGATGACGAGTTTTCATCCCAAAAAAATTTTTTTTTTCGATTTAAACCACGGCGTGTTATTTAACACGCCCGGCCGTGTTCTCTGCATAAGTTTTCATCCCAAAAAAAAATTTTTTCGAAATTAAACACGGGCGTGTTTAAAAACATGCCCAGCCGTGTTTTATGCGTGAATTATCAACATGGCCTGAATTGAAGAACACGGCCAAGTGTGTTCGTCAATTAATTGATTTAACACGGCCAAGTGTGTTCGTCAATTTTGACGAACACGGCTTTGGTATGGCGGAGAAACACGGCCTAGCCGTGTTTATATTATTTCCATTTTTTTCACAAAATGCCGGGTTGCCTCCCGGATAGCGCTTCGTTAACGTTGTATAGCTGGACCTGTTTTACCTCTACTCGTGTGGTGTATTTTGGGGGTCGTCAAGACGGATGGAATCTCGATAACTATCATCGATGGTGCCCCCAAAATAAAGCTTTAGGCGATGTCCGTTTACTTTGAACGTTCCCATTTCCTTGTGCGTGATTTCAATAGTCCCGTAAAGGAACACTTGAGTAACAATGAATGGGCCGGACCACCGGGATTTTAATTTACCTGGGAATAGTCGAGTCGGGAATTGAAGAGTAACACTTGATCACCAGGTTGAAATTCTCTTGTTTGCTTAATCGTTTGTCATGCCATTGCTTTGTTCGTTCTTTGTAAATCCTCGAGTTCTCGTATGCCGAATTTCGCCATTCTTCGAGTTCGTTAACTGCAATAAACGGTTATCTCCTCGCACTTGACAAATCATAATTAAGCATTTTAATAGCCCAAAAGGCCTTGTGTTCAAGCTCAACCGGTAAATGACACGCCTTACCATAAACGAGTTGGTATGGAGTAGTCCCTATTGCGTTTTGAAAGCCGTTCTATAAGCCCAAAGGGCATCGTCGAGTTTGAGGATCAATCCTTTCGAGAGTGTCCAACCGTTTTTTCCAAAATTCTTTTTTAATTCGCGGTGTGTGACACCATAACGTTTTAACACTTTGTCAAATTGACTATTACAAAAGTGAGTGCCTCTATCACTAATGATGGCTCGTGGAGTACCAAATCGGGTAAAAAGTTTTTTGAGAAAATGTACCACCACTCGAGCATCATTTTTAGGCAAGGCTTGAGCTTCTACCCATTTAGACACGTAGTCAACGGCTACCAAAATGTATTTATTGCCAAAAGACGCAGAAATGGTCCCATAAATTCAATACCCCAAACATCAAAAATTTCGCATACAAGAATACCGTTTTGGGGCATTTCATTTTTTCGAGAAATATTTCCCGCTCGTTGACAATTATCACAAGTTTCAACATACCGTTTTGCGTCTTGGAAAAGTGTAGGCCAATAAAAGCCCAACTCAAGGACCTTTCGTGCCGTGGTATTCGCTTGATAGTGCCCACCGGTGGGTCTTTTTGTGACAATGATTCAAAATGGAGATCGTTTGGGGAAGTGCGACACATCTTCGTATGATTTGATCCGCACAAATTCGGAAGAGGTGGGGATCGTCCCAAATATAGTGTTTGAGGTCCGAAAAGAATTTCTTCTTTTGTTGATGGGTCAGCCCTTTCGGTAGAACTTTTCCTGCAAGATAATTAGCAAAATCTGCAAACCAAGGATTATCAATTGAAATTGAGTTCAAGGAAAAGAGTTGCTCATCCGGGAAAGAATCTTTGATATGTCCTTTGTGTTGCTTGTCGGTGTCGGAGTGCTCAAGCCTTGACAGGTGATCGGCGGCAAGATTTTCGGCACCCCATTTATCTTTGATTTCCACATCGAATTCTTGGAGTAAGAGTACCCATCGAATTAATCGTGGTTTTGCATCATTTTTATCAAGCAAATAACGTAAGGCAGAGTGATCCGTATAGACAATGACTTTTGATAGGATCAAATATGAGCGAAATTTGTCAAAGGCGAAAACTACTGCAAGTAACTCCTTTTCTGTAGTTGTATAGTTGGGTGACCGAACGGATTTAGAGTTTTACTTGCGTAGTAAATTGGTCGGAAATGCTTATCTTTTCGTTGCCCAAGCACCGCACCTACCGCATAATCGCTGGCATCACACATGAGTTCGAATGGTTGAGACCAATCCGGAGCTACCATGATGGGAGAAGTGGTGAGTTTTTCTTTCAAAGTATTGAATGCTTGAAGGCACTCATCATTGATATGAAAGACCGCATCCTTCTCCAAGAGGCGAGTGAGTGGTCGGGCAATTTTTGAAAAATCTTTGATGAATTGCCTATAGAACCCGACATGCCCCAAAAAGCTTCGGATTGCCTTCACACGAGGTGGGTGGAGGCAATTTGGAAATTGTCTCAACCTTCGCCTTGTCAACTTCAATGGCCCCGCAAGAAATTTTATGTCCCAAAACAATACCTTCTTGTACCATGAAATGACATTTTTCCGATTAAGAACCAGGTTAGTTTCTTCACAACGAATGAGGACTTTTTTAAGATTCGCAAGACAAAGATCAAATGAGTCCCCAAAAACCGAGAAGTCATCCATGAAGACTTCCATGATATCTTCTACAAGTTCGTCGAAGATAGCAAGCATGCACCTTTGAAAAGTTGTCGGTGCATTGCACAATCCGAAAGGCATGCGGCGATAGGCAAAAGTATCTCGTAGGGGCAAGTGAAAGTGGTCTTTTCTTGGTCCTCCTGCTATCGAAATCTGAAAATAACCCGACATGCCATCAAGAAAGCAATAATACAAGTGACCGGATAATCTTTCAAGCATTTGATCAATAAAAGGTAAAGGAAAATGGTCCTTGCGAGTAGCATCATTGAGTCGTCGTGTCGATGCAAACCCGCCAACTTTATTCTGTCCGCATTGGAATAAGTTCATTCTTTTCATTTGGTACCACCGTCATCCCACCTTTCATTGGAACCACTTGAATCTGGACTTACCCACCATCGCGAAATGGATAGATGAGCCCAAAGATCAAGTAATTTAATTACCTCCGCCTTGACTACCTCTTTCATGTTTGGATTTAAACGACGCCGTGTGGTAGAACAACCGGCTTGAAATTTTCCTCCATCATCGAATTTTGTGAGTGCAAAAGGAAGGATTGATCCCTTGAATATCGGAGATTTTCCAAGCGATGGCCTTTTATGTTCCCGTAATATTGCCAACAATTTATCCTTTTGATGAGACGATAAATTGGAGGAAATAATTACTGGGAAGAAGATGTTCCCGTAATATTGCACCATGGATATTTCTTCAAGCTTCTTCTTATTTGAAAGAAGATCTTTTAGGAACTTGGCATATTTTGGCATCCGTGAAAGGGCTTCAACAAAAGGAATATTGATGTGCAATTGTTTAAATAAATCCAAGAACTTACCAAATTGGTCGTCATGTTTGTCCTTACGCAATCGACTTGGATACGGAATAGGTGGTTGGAATTCCGGTACCATTTTCTTTGTTTCTTTGGATACTTGTTCGTCTTTTTGTTGTATGGGCATGGGTTCGTCCTTCGGCATCCGTCTTCGCCCCAGCTTTGTTCCACTCCTTAGAGTAATTGCTTTTACCTATTCTCTTGATTTGGCTCGGTGTTGCTAGGTAAGCTCCCCTGTGGCCTTTCGGAGATCATTTTTGGCAATTTGACCAATTTGATTTTCCAAATTGCGAATGGATGCTTCTTGGTTCCTTAAGGATGTTTCGGTGGCCGTGAAACGGGTTTTGATTGTTTGGACGAATTTGGACAAGAAGTCCTCCAAACTTGGTTTTCGCGATTGAAACCGGAGGTGCGACAATTGGGGAGTGCGTTTGGATTAGAAGCTGTTGACCTTGATTTCCCCAACTAAAGTTCGGGTGTTGACGCCAACCTGGATTATAAGTGTTCTTGAAAGGATTATTTTGAAAGGGTCGAGATTGATTACCTAGATAATCCACTTGTTCATGTGGCGGTATCGCGTGAGGGCAATCTTGGTGGTTGTGCGATCCTCCACAAGTCGCGCATGAGAAGGCTTGTTGTGGTGGTGGTTTTGGAGCCGCCAACCCGTCGATTTTCTCGAGTCGAGCTTCGACTTGTGCGGCTAGTGTAACCACCGTGTCCGCATTATATACTCCCACCGACTTTGTTGGTTTTTCCTCGTACGGATTGCCATTGATAGCCATTCATGGCCATTCCTTCTATGAGATCTTGGCGGTTTCGGTGTTTTATTGTTCAATGTCCCTCCCGTCGCCGCATCGATCATCTGCGCTTTGTCGATGAGAGCAACCCGTTGTAAAATATTTGGACTTGCATCCAAATGGGAAGACCATGATGTGGGCATTTTCGCAGCAATTCTTTGAATCTCTCCCAAGTGTCGTACAAGGTTTCATCGTCCTCTTGAGTGAATGAAGAGATCTCATTCCTCAATCGTGCGGTTTTAGCGGGTGGGAAATACTTTAGCAGAATTTTTCCGCCATAATGCTCCATGTTGTGATTGTTCCCTTCGGTAAAGTGTTTAGCCATTGTTTAGCCCGTCCCAAGAGTAAATGGGAACAAGCGTAAACGGATGGCATCGTCGAGGCTCCATTTATTTTGAAAGTACGCAAATTTCGAGGAAATTCGCGATATGATTATTTGGATCTTCGTCCGTGGTAGGCCGTCGAATTGAACAAATTGTTGCACCATTTGAATGACATTCGGTTTGATTTGAAATTATTGGTCGCAACCGGGGCCTTATGATACTAGACGACGTCATCATCCATAGATGGCTTAGGCGTGGCGTAAATCGTACATGGTTCTTTGTTGTTCCTCCGCCATATCGGGATCCTTGCTTTCGTTAGTATCCTCCTCGTGGTCCGTACTAATACTTTCCTCTCGTGTTGCTACTCTACGGCGGTCTCGCGACTTCCAAATTCGGCGACGAGTAGGCGTGCACTGTGGTAAACAAGGAGGATAAGTATAATCCAAGACTTACAAAGATAGATACCTAGAAAGACAATTGATGAAAATATAAAAAAATGATTAAATTAACAAAAATAAGGTGTTCTTAATATTACAATCCCCGACAACAAATCGGCGCCAAAACTTGATGGCTCAAAAGCTACTCTAGAAAACCTTGTGCAAGTGCACATATCGTTTTGTAGTATAGATTATTGAGTCACCGAGTGTCATTCCCATGAAGATTGTAAGTACTAATAATTACCGTCTTTTTGTTATCTAATCTAGTAATTTTCGAGTTTTGTTTGTTAAAATGGAAAATGGAAAATAGAGAATTTAAGATAATTGCAACTTACAAAAAGAAATCCAATAAAAATAGATTGTAGAATGAGAAATCAAGAGATAGAAATGTGTTGAATGTAAATCCCTCTAGAATGTTTTTGTGATTCAATCAAGATAAAAATACAACCATAAGCCCTTAAGCAAAAACCAACCTCTTTTAATAAAATCTCATGTTATGTGGACCGTAGAAATTCCCGATTTAAGTTAAACCCTTTCTCAAGGCGAAAAACTCCTAATCTCAAGTTGATTAACTGAAATCTCTTTCTAGTTAAAACCCCAAAATTGCATTATAACGATTTATGAATTCCCATATTAGGTTTGACCCTAATTCGGAAGATTTATGTCGTCCTATATCTAGGATTGCATGCAACTCTTTTCACTTATATAGGTTTTTCCCACCATAAATCTCTCGATTATCCGATGAGGAATAAATATCAAATTAATATACCTAAATATCAACTTGAATGAAATAAACATGATATAAGTGAATCACACAAGACATGAGAATTTTATTAAAAACATACAAACCTTAATCACAAATCCATTCTAGAGTTCATTACATTCAAACACTAGTAGTTTAGCTACTCATGATTTTGACAAAAGAATAAATTACACAGAAAGATTTAAGTGTTGTAAACATGGTGTACTTATCTTTCTCAAAATCTCAATGACTTCTTCCTTTGATAGATGATGTTGATCCAAGCCTTCTTCTCCAATGTTGCTTTACAAGCTTACTCCTCCAAGACCTCTTGATCCCAATTGCACTCAAATGTTAAACACAATGAATCTCTATATGAATGAATATTCCATGAATGATTTCCCAACTCAAACTCTTGGCTTTTATAGGCACCATCTTTGTAAAATACCATATTAACAAATGTTCCATTTCCATGCTTGTTAGTTGAATCATTGTGTGCACATTCATGGTTGAGTTGGTTGAATCATTGTATACACATGACAATACTTCACTTCCATTGGTTGAGTTGGTTGAATCATTGTGTCCACATGACAATTGAGGAGATAATTGAGTTTTGGTGCGGGAAGATGAGGTGTGAAAGTTGCTCAAAGGTTGTCAAAAAGCAAAAGTTTCCATTATTTCCGCCAAAAGAAGAAAAATTGTTGAAATGGAGAGAAAACACGTCGTGCTTTAAAAGCGCGGCGGGCCGTGTTCGTCAAATTTGACGAACACGGCCTGGCCGTGTTTTCTTCGCAAAAGGAGGATTTTCTGGCGGTGTGCTTTTAAACACGGTTTGGGCGTGTTTTGATGTTTTACGTGTGAAACACGGCCGTGCTTTGTAAGCACGCGGCCGTGCGTGTTTTTCTTTTTTCTTGCTTTTCTTCCCTTTGAAGCATGGTCATGTTTCCAACACACTGGGGTGTGTTCTGCATGCGAGATTGAGTCTTCTTGCCTTCTTTTTAGACTTTGTTTTTGTTCGTATTTTCATACGAAATCATACGAATTTGCTTCAAGTCTTTACCTTCATCATTCAAAACAAGCCAATGTGATTTTTCTTGATTTTATTGATTAATGAACTAAAAAGTTAGAGAAATTATCTAAAAGGTTTAAAAATGTGAACAAAAATGCACTTATCAAGGGCCCGACTTTGTGGCAAGCGGTTGTGGTTCGTTGTTCCTCTTTGGTTCTCTGGGTGATTCTTGGTGACTACTTTGTGTGGGAAGTTCTGGTCCTGAGCCATATTATTCAATATCTGGTTCAGGGTTTTATCCCTCGTACATTAGTTATTATTTTTCGTGTATTGTTGCTTTGAGTTGTATTTTAATTTTCTGCAAGAGTCTAGAGTACTTTGTTGTATAATAGGTTCTAGAGTCTGTAATTTTGATTTCGGTACTAAGTGTATCGATCTATTTGAGGCGCAGATAGATACCCAACAATTATTAATAAGATTTATCAATTATTATAATTTTGAATCAATTATATGATTTTCTAGCGCAGATCATATTGCATTACATCGACTGACCTCTAAATGCAATAAAAAGTATTGGATGTAACATAATTTGTAATTTGAAAATCGTATTGCAACATTGATCGAGTCAATAGCAGATTTTATTTAATAAGTTATAATTCCAGAAATGCCCTTAGCGTTATCCATTACATCTTCCATTTTCTCCCATTCAGTTCCAACAATAATCCACAACTAGAGGTGTAAATTAATGAATCTAATTTGTCAAATCGAATTATCGCCAACAAAATATAAAAGTATTATTCAATGACAAAATTTTTTGAAAAAATTAATCGAAATAGTTTTGCTTACCGGAGAAGTGTGTTTAAGTTTGGTTTTTTGATTATTAATCAAATCGAACTTTTATGTCGAATTTGTTTTCTTGAATCAAGCAAATCGAGTAAATATGATATTTTTACACATATTTTATTTTTTTTATTAATCAAATCGAACTTTAGTCGAGCTTGAGCACATATTTTTTTTACTAATCGAAATCTCTCTACATCTTATCGAACGAAAAAATGTGTTTGAGTTTAGTTAGTTATGTTAACAAACCGAACTCAAAAAGAACTTTTAACTATCGATTTTGAATCGAGCTCGAGCCAATCTCATCTTATCAAATGAAAAAATGTGTTCAAACTTGGTTCATTATGTTAACGAACCGAGCTCAAAAGAACTTTTAACTATCGATCTCAAATTGGATATAGAGTAACTTGGTTCGTTTTTCAGTCATATCGACTGTCTATTTATATGGCTTAATTTGTTTGCTTCTTCTAAACCATTCACTACCAGAAAAAACAGAACCTAAAACAGAGTTACAAATTACAAACTTTTCCTTTTTTTTTTAACAAAATTAGAAACTTCTTAGAAAAATGGGTTCTCTTCCTCATGTAGTCGAAGACTGTTTAGGAATCGTCCAAGTATTTAGCGACGGCTCCATTTCCCGGTCGGAGAATTTCAAAGTCCCCATCAAAGTCCAGGACGACGGCTCCGCCGTCTGGAAAGACTGTTTATTCGACAAAAAACACAACCTCCACCTCCGCCTCTACAAACCCCGTTCGCCGCCGTCCCCCGCCGCCGACCTCCCCGTCCTGTTCTTCTTCCACGGCGGCGGATTCTGCGTCGGCTCAAGGACGTGGCCCAATTGCCACAGCTGCTGCCTCCGCCTAGCGTCGGCGCTGCAAGTCCTGGTGGTGGCGCCGGACTACCGCCTCGCGCCGGAGCACCGCCTCCCCGCCGCCATGGACGACGCTATGAGCTCCGTCAAGTGGCTACAGAGCCAGGCTCTGTTATCCGACGGCGGCGCGGATGACTGGCTGCGGGAAGGGGTTGATTTTGGGAGGGTTTTTGTGGTCGGAGATTCCTCCGGCGGGAATATGGCGCATCATCTGGCGGTGGAGCTCCGCCGTGGATCGCCGGGTTTGGAGCCGGTTCGGGTGAGGGGTTACGTGTTGATGGCTCCGTTTTTTGGGGGACCGTGAGAACAAAGTCTGAAGCGGAAGGACCACCTGAACAATTCTTGAATTTAGAGATTCTCGACAGGTAATTACGTGGATTTTATTTACTTTTTTACTTTATTTATTTTACGTGGTAAATTAAATTTGCATGGGAATGAGGGGATTTGGGGGTTTAATTTGGATATTATAGCAAACATGTACCACATAATCTCCTTCCAAGACAAGAATAGAAAGTATTTAGGTTAAATATTTGGGGTACTTACAAAAACCCCACTTTGATGTTCGGGCTAATTTCAAAACAAAAAATCAAAGGCTTGTTTGTTTATGTTTCCAAGCCCCTATTTCCAATTTCTAATTATTTATAAAAATGGAATCATATTTGTTTTTAAGTTTTCCAATAGAAATCATCATTTTCATTTTCCATTTTTCACATAAAACAATATCTTTCAATTTTCAACCCTACCTCCTATTAAAAATAATTGTCTTTTAGAAAAAAACACACATATTAAGGATACATTAATAATAAATGCACTTAATAATCACTATTATCATTTTTTAATCCAAAACCTGTATTTGTGGGAAAAATTCTTCCATTATAAACTTTATCTATTATCATTAAAAATATTTTGTGGACCTTAAACTTTACCTACTTAAAATATTACCATATATATCTAATGTGACCCACCAACTTACAATCTTACAAACATAATATTATACATTCAATTAAAATATTCAACCACTATCAATTTTTTAAATTATTATATACATAAAATACTACTTCAAAACTACTCAACCAAACATAATCTCATTTCCAAACCTACATAAAACTCATTTTCATTCACTCATCCAAACATAATTCTAGTTTTCACACGAAAACCAATAAATTCTGAAAATTCATTTTCCAACACTAAAAACTAGAAATGGTCCATGAAAACATAACCATACAGGCCCAAGATTTTCGAAAATTACAAAAAAAAAAAAAAAAACATTTTACGTTCGATCAATTTTTTATTTTTCCCTCTTCACATTCAAGAAAAATATTTCAAAAGCTTCCTTACTTTTATCAAAATATTACAATTGCCTCCTTAAATTTAAGACACAATCAAACCTCAAAGGAATTTTTTGTAATTTTCAGAAACCTCTTAGTTTTTTGTAATTATCCCTAAATATTAATGAGATAAATAAGTTGTAGTAGGAAATACAAATACAGTCAAAATCTATTCCCTACATTGGAGGGGATACTATGTTCCAAAATAGTGTTTTATCTCTGCACGGATGATTGTCAAGTGTTCCACTTATAAATTTTCAAGACATAAATCAAGCATAAATTGTGGGTTTTAATAAGGCAAGTGTTATGCACGTGGTAATCATCCGTGCGGTGGAAATATCATTTTGGAATAGAGGATCTCGACCTACCTGCACCGTTTTATATGATATTTCAATATAGTAAGTGAATATATTATGTACAATAATAATATCATCTTATATATGTGGTGTTTCATTTGATGATATTTACATAGTATATTGAAACATAAGATGAAATACAGAGAGAATAATAGATTATTAGATATAAATATAAGCTTTTGACATTGAGATTCATGTTTTTCTTATATTTATCAATCCTTATCGACCCTAATAGGCTATTTATTATCAATATTTATTTCCTCAATAAAGTGAACAATTGCACATGTATTTCCTAGCTATTGCAATATACAACAAAAAATTCATGTATTTGTGGGGGTGGGAGTGACATAGTATGCTAGTATTCATATATAAAAGTATATATGACCGTGCCTTTAATAATTGATTTCACTGTTTATATAATTGGGTGTGCCAATAACAACATAAAATGTTGACAACCCGGAGTGCTCCAATAATCCACTTTATTGTAAAAGTATTGAAAGCGAATGGCAGATTTGGAGAAGAAATGTTTGGTCAATTCAACCTTAAAATTTTTGTAGCATTAAGCCAATTATGTATAGGCAAATTATATAGGAAATTACTAGCTAGGAATGTGATAATAGAGTTAATTTTTTTAGTTGAATACATATCATTAATTTGTAGAGTCATTAATTCAATATCTCTACTATTTAATGTATACTTTAATTTTTTTATAACAAATAATCATTTTTATGTGTGTCAGAATCAAATATGATAAAATTTTCTTTCTAAGTTTTTTTTTTGAGCAACTTTCTAAGTTTCACTTCCACTAAATTGTGTATTAATTCATAAATAAATATTTTACGAGCTATATATATATAAAATTTATTTTGGTATAGTGGTAGATATATGAAAGTGAAACAAGTGATAGTGTTGGATTTATTGAATCTTTCTTGATAATGACTTTAAGATGACAGAGACAGGTAAAAGGTAGTGGGATATAGACAAGAAAGGTGCATATATATCACATATATGTATGTATATGTGACATGCCTCTTATGTGGTGGTAATAGAATGTTGGCCTGCCTTTTGGAACATGGACTTAGTCTCACAAGGAATATCTAAGAATCCATTAATAGCCACATTCCTAAGGTTATCCTTTCCAATCTTATCCCTCATCCATGATTGGACAATATATTTTGTGGATTAATTTATATTTCTTGAAAAGTTTTTGGAGTCCTACCAATTAATATCTGCCATTTGGTCTAGGTGTTTTTATTGAAATGGGACCATGGGTCACACTCTGAAAGGGAATGAATTAAAAACATTTAATGTGAATGCAAAGATTCTTGGTAAACGAAGAAGAATGTTTAATATCATTTCAACATTATTGAAACCTTTATCTAATATATAGTTAGAGCTGATAAAATTAGACTACAAATATAATAAAATATTGTACAATTGAAAGTCGGGGCATTTTATATCATAATACATCTACAAAATAGATGAATTTTAGGACTAAAAGAAAATAACTCGCGTGCATGATTTCTTATTTGGTTTTCGCTTAAACTTAACATGTCGATTTTGTTTTTCTAAATTTTGTAAAGTAAGATCTAATATCTTATAAGCTTCTAAAACAACTTATAAGATACATGAATTTAACCTATTAAACATCCTCTTAATTTGTTGTCCCGTTTGAAGAAAAAAATTAAAAAATAAGAAAAAAATGAATTATGGCTATAATATAGCACACGTACGCGCGTCTTAGTCTTACCTGTAAATCCTCATTTTCTGATTTTCCAGTGGTTTTCTGGTCAATTCCTTAATTAACACATGATAAGAAAGTGAAAGGGCGCCCACCACCAATAATGAGTAAAAACCATTTAAATGACGGCAAATTAAAGGTCTTAATCCAAATAAATACCTGCATATATTATTGCAATTTGCGGATGATTGAATTAATAATTTAGCTTTAACATTATTTTCCATCCATGTTTTTCTATCAGCAAATCTTCAAGATCTTCAATTTTTATCAATTAATAAATTAGCAGAATTTAATATTTAGTTTTATTAAATATAGACTCAAATCTCGTTTTGTTTGTTCTATATAATTTGAAACAGTCAAAACCCTTTTTCTCTCAACTTCTAACATTATTAATCGCGTTTATCTTATTATTAGATACATAGTGGCTTACCCTGTTATAAGATAAGCATATATATCCTCATCCCCTAAAGGTACTACTTGCCTTAAGTCACGTTGAAAATATTATATTTAAATATAAAAATCTGATCAGATTTGGATAACTGGATAAGTGTTATCTTAATTCAAGACAATTATTTAAAGTAGTCCTAATTAAAATACTAATGTTTGGATACATTTGAAGTCTTGTCTTATGACTTTGAATCATTCATTGTATGATTCTTCTCAATCCACTTGTGAAACATTTAATAGCCCTAGATGCATAATTCATGTTTATACCTTCATTTGAGATAAAGCCTCATTCACTATTCTCATAAATTAAATTATTAATTTTTTCCCAAAATTTTGATAGCAAAATTATTATAAGACCAATATTGTAGTCACTAATTGTTTTCTTTTTCTTTTTCTTTTTTTTTGTCTCTATTTAGCAATATTAACTTTGTACAAAAGGGGCCCATATTTCAAATTTGCGTGATAAAAGTTGTTTTGGACTTTGACTAATTGGTTCATTTATGTGTGAAAGCAAGATCTATCAATTTGGTTAGGGATAACTACAAAAACTATCGTTTAGTCTAACTAACAAAAAAAATCCAATTATTTTTCAAATTACAAATATCCTCTTGAGGTTTGTATTTATAAATAAATACCAAATGTCATGGAGGTATTTATAATTTTAGAAATCAAGGGGTAGTTTTTGTAATTAGCCCATGGTTATGAGATGTCTCTATGCCTAACCCTAGATTTTGTTTTGAAATTGGACTCGAATTAAAAATCAGATTTTGGAGGTTATCAGTGCCAAGTGGGAACACAGCGGACCATCCATGGGCCAACCCTTTTGGGCCATCAAGCCCAAGTCTGGAATTTGTAAAACTTGACCCAATATTGGTGCTAGTTGGAGGAAGTGAAGTGATGAAGGACAGAATAGAAGAATACTCCAAAAGATTGAAAGAGATGGGCAAAGAAATTGAATATGTGGAATACCAAGGAGAGCAACATGGTTTCTTCACCAATCAACCTTTCTCACAAGTGGCCAACAAAGTTTTACAAAATATTAATCAATTTATTTATAAAAACTCCCTTTAGAAATATCTTTGTTTTTTTTTTAACTTTTTCGAAAAAGACACCTTTTATCTTATGTAAGTTTTGCGACAAAATTTGTTGCATGGAGTCTAGTTAGGTGTGTATTTTTTTTTAATCTTAGAGAGCACATTATTGCCCTCTTAGCAAGCATGTATTAGGTTTAATTTCTTGAGTTGTTTGGAGTTTGTTAAGAATCTAATTCTTGCTATATTTGTAAAAGTGGTATACATAAGGAGAAGCTATTGAATATATATGTTTAAATTGATTCAAGTTCGATTTTAATTTCAAATTTATTATAAATAAATAAGGGATAGTTACAAAAACTACCGTTGAGTTTCAGCCTAATAACAAAAAAATCCTATTATCTTTCAAAATTACAAATACTCGCTCAAGGTATTACAAACACCTCTTTAAACTTTGTATTTACCTAACAAATTCCTCCCACTATGGTGCAATTTGTAAAATAGTAACACATATCGATGGGTTGCTCGTAATTTTGAAAGATAATTCTTTATATAATTAGGTTGTACCACATGGATAATTTTTGAAATTATCCCAATAAATAATTCCTACGAACTAGTTGAGGTGCCCCGGGACATAGCTGATCAACTAGTAAAGTACCTGGATAATGTGATCTCCGTTTTGCTGGCACCCGCAACATGGAGGAGGTTCGAATTCGTCTGGTAACATGTTGGAGGATGATTTCTTGTGTAGTGACTCAATCTAAAGTGCAGCTCAGGACCTTGGCTTATTGAGACATATCCCGTAGTTCACCTCCTCCACAAAACTATAGGGCATGAGCACTGGAGGCCCTCAGGGATGGGGTTCATCCTTTAGGAACTAGTTGAGGCAATTGGTACAACTTCCAACAGCAAACGAAAAAGGTACAAGCCTCTCAATGCTCTTTAAGACAAGTCAAGTCAACTCCTATACATTTTTGTATTTCTTCATGATTCAAATCTCAAAGCACCCAGTCCTTATATTTCATGGTAGAATAATGACAAACAGCTTTTCATACAACTTGTTCAATAAAACAAAAAAACGCGAAAAGCAAATTACGAGGTTCATAGTATCTTACAGAGTTGACCGATCTGAAGAGGGTGTTATATCTTCTGCAACTCAAACAAGAATTGCAAAATTACTTGTCTATTATTCCCCTTGTAAATGGACAAAAATGACTTCAAAATTTTCCATTTTGAAGATCCTAGGTTTGGATGTAAGTAGTGGTCAAGTGCTCCATTTGGCAAAAGGGATCAAAAATGGAGGTGAAAAAAGTGCAATTTATTGGAGAATTTCTGCTTTTGGTATGGGTGGTATAGGAAATTTTACTCGTATTATGTTACTATTTTGAAAAAAGAGCATCATCCTGCAGTGTTATTACAGGTACATTTTACACTTGTCTACATATGCTCTTGTATTTATATATAGTATTTAAAGTTGCAAATTATCAAGAATTCTTCCTAGTGATTATCAAAAATAGGTTTTCTGATTTTGTATTATTGTTGCTTTGGTTGGATATCTAATGATCTGTTATTAGATGTATGGTGATTTATACTTATTTACTTGCACCTTGTTCATTGTTTGCATCAATATGCATTTTTGCTGTTATGTATGCTTTTGCTGATACTTCTTCATATGTCTGATTTTGAAAGTAAGCTATAGAAGGGCTTCGAATCCAAATATTAATGTAGTTTCATCATCCCATAAAAGGCTACTAGAGAAAGTTAAAAAACAAAACCAAGAAATTATAATTACCATTCTTTAATCAATCATAGTCATTGAGTTAAACTTTAGTTGAGCCAGCATATTTACAAGAAATTTGATAAGAAATATCTAAAGTTTGTTAATTATTCCATTTGCTCATAAAGGAGTAGACACCAAAGAAATCCAATTGACTTAGATCACAATAATAATGGTGTACCTTGTAAATTGTAAATGAGATGGATTGAGCTATTTATAGTTGGAACTTGGGCCTCATGCGTTTAATTATATTCTGGGCCTTGAGCTATTTTGTCTCTTTGGGCCAATAATAATTTTTTTGGGCCATTTGGGCCTTATGTGTGATTGCGGCTTAACGGCTTTGGGCCTGAATTGCTGACTGGGCTAATTGGAGTTGTGTAAATTACCCACATAGCATATATAATGCACATATGTATTTTCACACAATTGGATGCTTTTGTACAAAAATGTTAATGAATCTAATACGCCTTCACTCTTGTCCTCTTGCAGAATCGATGAACTTCTCCATCATGTATACAGGATTGATAACATTGATGGCATGATGTGCTTTGAGATGCCAAGAAATAGTACATAAAATCACTCATGGTTCGTGCATTTGTGAGAAAAGAAGTCGTGAACAACAACTTGAAGTATTGGCGTTGAGTTACAAGCATCGTCCATCACTTCAATTCATGCTTCCTCCATCATAACCATCTCACAGTGCCGCTACTACAAGATTCCAACATCATTTGGTAGTTAATTTTATGGATAATTACAAAACTACCCTTGAGATTTGGGATAATTATAAGAAACTTAGAGAAGTTTCAAATTTACAAAAAGCCTCATAAGGTTTCATTCTGTTTTAAAAGCAATGAGGTAAATGTAATATTTTACAAATGTAAATGAGGTGTTTGAAATGTTTTTTCTTATGAAGAGATAAAGCGTAATGAAGTGTAATACAAAACCAAACCTCTAAGGGAGTTTTTGTAATTTTCAAAAATCTCTGGGTTTTCATATTATTAGCTCAAACCAAGGGGTAGTTTTTATAATTATTCCTTAATTATGTTACGTGTTTAATTCAAATGCCAAGGTCATACTGGAAAGTATGAGTCGTACAAAATTACAAATTGATATTTACAAACTGATATTACCTAAAGATTGAAAAGAAAATCATCCAAGAATTTCAAGAATGTGTTCTTTGCTTCTTTATGTTTTACCCTAGCACTATAGAATGGAAGGCTGCCAATAGACAGAGTCGAAGAGCTATTCATTGTTCATGATTCCTAATTCTTGTCCGAAGTCTTGCTCAAGTGATAAATCTGACAATTATAGAAATATTATGTTCAAGTTATATCTAAGCTTGGGTATTTGTGTTCTATTATACGTATATGATTTTGATTTAGAGCCATATTTGATTGTATTAAAATCATCTTTATGTAATTAATCATTTCTTCTGACAAGAAAAGGAAATCCATATATATCCAGTTAATTCCTAGACACTTTGGAACAAGTTTTTGATAACTGGAATTTAAGACAGCTCTAGAATTTATAGGGGTAATTGTAAAACTACCACAGAGATTTAGGCAAAAAAAGAAACATCTATTTTTCTTTCAAATCACAAATGCCCCATTAAGGTATTACAAACACCCACGAAGTTTGTATTTGCTTAGTGCAATTGGACTCAATCTCAATAACGTACCCTCAGTTTATATTTCTATCAAGTGAAACATGGTACTCAAGCTTGTTTTGTGAGTGTTCAATTGCCATCCATCTTATTACTGAATTAAGTTTTAAGAATTTCATACAGAGTTAAACCACTTCACTAAATGGTAGAATGTATCAGTGGCACAAAATATACTCATTTGGATGAAGGGGTTTCAAATACATTCTATTTGAAAATGAATGGGTTTCAAATACCTTGAATTTGAAATCTATCTCTTGTTTGGATGATATGATGTGGATTTGTGTAGAAATTTCAAATCCATCGTAAAATTTTGATAAAAAAATTTAAAAGCTCCATCATTTTCTTATTTCACGTTTAATAAATAAAAATAAAAGATAAATCTCATTACTTTATAAATAATTATAATTATAATTTTATACACTAATAAAAATATGAAATTTTTAACTTTTATTATTTGTGAATATGTGTGTGTGTGTGGATAGTGCATGTGAAATAGTGAGAGCGTGTAGAGTGTGTAAATGTGTGCAATGTGTGTAAGTGTGTGTGTAGTGTGTAAATATGTGTAAGCTTGTGTAGTGTGTAGTATGTGTAACAAAAGAGATGAGAGGCTTAAGGTTATTTAAGAAACTCATGTGGTGTGGTTTCAATTGCACCAGTCAAATACACTTTAACCTTTGTGTTTTGACTCTATTTAAATTCATTTCTTGTATTCTCTATGGAGAGTTGGGAGTGAGGTGTGAGTTAGTCAAAGGTTTGTAAGAGTGTGGGGTACTGGGGTCGGGAGAGAGAATGTCAGTGTGATTGTAAAAATATTTCACGTAGTGGAATTTCTTTCTTTGTGAGTCGTGGTTTTTCTCTTGTTTTGGAGTTTTCACGTAAATTCTTGTATCGTGGATTGTTTTTATTTTTTATTTTATTTCTCAATTATTTTTGTTTGTCCCTAGGGGATGAATGTGGGATCCATTTTTCCCAACAAGTGGTATCAGAGCCCGGTTGGGTCTCTTGAAATTCTGGTTATGCTTTGTGGTCGCAGCGATGGCTGACCTTCCACATCAGAAAAGATTTCTTGAGCAGTGTCCGAGGGTCTCATTTGGAGGCGGTTGTTCATCAGCTATGGTGGTTCAAGCAAGTGGAGAAATTTGATGGAAAGGATCAAGTTTGGCTTATGGCAAGTATAAGTCAATGATGTGTTGGTACAATCCGGGTGACACAAGGCTTTGAAGGTGAACTGTCAATGTGGAGGTGGAGCTGATCTGGTAAATAGCTCATAATCCGAGCTAACATTATGACAGTGAAGATTTTCTCTGATGAGAAAATTATGTCCTTTTGGCATGTCAAGATGCCATGAAAGAGGATGTGGTTATGTTAGCGGGTCCAGGAATTTGCAAACGGGCATTGGCTTGTCATGGATGCAGTGGTGTGGTGAAATTTCACACGGGCATTGGTTTGACATGGATGCAGGGTGTGGTGGAATTTACACACGGTTATCGGTTTGGCAAGGATACAAGGGGTGTGTTATGTTGATGGCTAAAGACTTTTATGATAGCCAAAAGTTGGAAGTTGCACCATAAATTTCAGCGGGTTTTCAACATGTGCCGAGGAAAATTCTTAGAATGGTTCATTCTAAATGGTCTACTCATATGGAGTAGGGTTCTCCAGTTTGAGAATGATGGTTCTATGGTTTGAGAGTCATGATTGTCGGTGAAGACAATGGAGTTTCTTTTATTTTGCCAAGGTGGAGTTTGTTGGTTTTTGGTGTCATGAGAGGCTTAAGGCTATTTAGAGAACTCATGTGGAGTGGTTTTAATTGCACCAGTCAAATACATTTTAACCTTTGTGTTTTGTCTCTAGTTAAATTCATTTCTTGTATTCTCTATGGAGAGTTGGGAGAGAGGTGTGACTTGTGAGTTAGTCAAATGTTTGTAAGAGTGTGGGGGGTACTGGGGTCAGGAGAGAGAATGTATGTGAGATTGTAAAAATATTTCACATAGTAGAATTTCTTTCTTTGTGACCGTGGTTTTTCTCCAATTTTGGAGTTTCCACGTAAATTCGTGTGTCATCGATTGTTTTTATTTCTCGGTTATTTATGATTGTCCCTAGGGGATGAATGTAGGATCCAATTTTCCCAACAAATATGTGCAGTGTATGTAGTGTGTGTAAATATGTGCAATGCGTGTATAAGTGTGTGCAATGTGTCAAATGTAAGTGTGCATAAAGAAAAAATCCATTTCAAATGAATAAGTTTTGGGAGGGATTTAAAATCGTTTGAAAATGAACTAAACTTAAGGATGGATTTGAAATCTATTGATTCGCATTTATAAGTCAAACAAAGGTGTGGATTTAGCTAAGGATTTTAAAAACCTCTCATCCCAAATCCCCCATCCAAATGCACCCTCAATAAATACCCAACAGAAAAAATTCATAGAAACAAGTCCCTCCCAAATATTTTCAAGATTGAATTGAGCTGTGAATTCAATATAATGGGCTACTTTACAAATTACCAACATGTTCTTTCAACTTTGGAAGGGATCATCTGTCATATTTAGATGCCATAATTGATTTTAATGCATGCATCTGAATGATGTACTTCATTGCTGAAAAACTTAAAACAGTTTACAAACATTTCGTTCGCAGCAGCGTAAATTTTGCATAATCCACCAGGGATCAAGCAGCTACAAGGTAAATTTTCTCCTACGTTTTTTTCTTCCCACTATCTTCAAATTGAATCAAGAGATCAAGATATGCAAGTTATCTTAGTCTCAATTTCATGTGCTAAATTCATAGATTAGCCCATGGTACAACTCACCTCATTTCAGACAATCTACCATGTTTCATTGGAAATGGCAAAACTGAAAAATCCTTATTCACCTATGAAAAACGAACGAGATCAAGCAACTCTGACCTGCAGCTGTACATTAGCTCCCTCCAAATGCCCCGTCACTTTGATTCTTCTCGCATGTCCTCTTCTGAAGTTTACTATGAGTTCATTGCCAACATCCAGTGTCTTGAAATAACTCGAGATGAGAATCAGCAATGCCTCGAGAAATAATAGCCATGTCTTTTTTTTATCATCTGAACAGGACATGAGTCTGCTTGCATGACAAATTATGCGAAGTTAATCACCTAGGGTGCACATTAGCAACAGGATGTAAATCAGCAACACCAGATGGTGGAGTCTGTGGTCTTGGTGTGCCAATAGCAGCCATTTCCAATTCCTCGTGAAGTAGATTTACGTCATTCCAGTCCATGCCAGCTGCAGCAGAAATTGTGGAATTTAGCTTTTGAACAAGATATCATAACAAAAAGTATGGAACTAGAACAAGCACTGGCAGAAGGATTACCATCTGTCTTCCACATGTCTGTGATGCTGACATCTGCATCTGATAAAAGCCAATAATCCGCATCATTCTGAAAAAAAAACAGAAAACACCTTTAGATTGAGGACATTCTTATGGTAACAAATTGATAAAAAAACAAAATGTGTCTGAATTGCATTAAATAAATGCATTTAGATTCTGGAAATCGGGCATACAATGATGTACCATTCAGGAACAGTGAAAACCTTTCAAGAGACCATCTATGACTGGGCATAGTCAGCGGGCTCGGCTACCCCTAGCCCAACTATTTTTTTCCTTTAGAAAAAACATATAATTTTTTTAATTATATTTTTCCCCTTAGAAAAACAGGATAAAAATAAACGCCCCCCTGAATCCGCCCCTGATATATGATAAAGATCAATTTAAGGTAGAGAAAAGTAAGGACAATAATCTTCATGGATGAATAACTTACACTATTTAATATCGATTACCACTTTATCTCATTTCCAAAAGACATGCACTCTAAGGTAATTTAATTCCTAAATGAAATAGCCAAAGAAGTACCAAAAGATCAGGAAATTGTGCACTGGAATATTTTATATTGCACCAAATAACCTTTCAGTCTTAATTGTGGTAGTAAAATATACATCCGCAAAAATGTGAACAATAAAATCACAAACAGTTTTATTTGTTGCTTTTCAGTAAGTCAAGTAACTTTTACAAAACTGCAAAAGCCAGTCAAATGCACACATTCAGAAACACCACACTTACATCAATATTTGAGGGGATAATCCTCGTCATTCCTCCAGCATATTCTTGCGTAGCACCAAACACAGAGTTAAGTTCATGGCTCTCTTGTGTCTGAGCTTCAATATGTGGTGCACCATGCTCCAAAGAGGATCTTTGCACTGCTGGATTTCCAGTTGACCCAGAACTTGAGACAAGGGGGAAATTTGTTGAATGTTCAACTCCATTCATCTCTTCAAACTTCTCCTCAAATTGGCTATATCAAAATGACAAAAAAAATCAAAAAGGGAAACGGATAAATGAAAGATTGTGGAAAATGAAGAAGTTGACCATTATACTTCTAAGTGTAATTCAGCATTGAATAATACCTGACAAGGTAAACATCAATAGGACCCATTGTACTTCTAAGTATAATTCTGTATCTCCTTTGTGGATAATCAACAGCCTACACACAAAAATTAAGTGATCAGAAATAACTCTAGTACAGCTCCTGCAAGCTCAGTTATCTTGGATATACCTCATCAGGATCTGGCACTTCAAGGGTTGTCCCATGGGGCGCTTTGATTGCTATGAGGGTTTGATTCTATCAGAATTAACAGTTAAAAGAGTTAATACATCTATTAAGAAACATTGCTTCCTGTAAACAACATAGAAGGACAAGAAATGAACCTGGAAGCAGGGTAAATTTTTAATATCATCTTCAGTTACAAAAAGCCATCTACAACAGCCAAAGTGAAACAAGGGCATTCATGGATCAGAAAATTCATCAAGTCTATTCAAGCAATGTAATTAAGAGTACAACAGAGATTACTTTTGGTTGATTTCATCTTCACTCAACTCTCTCAACTTTTCCTGCATTTGCCTGTAATGTTTTGAAGAATCAGGATATAAGAAAATACTCTGATAGCAGCAGTACATTGCTTTACAACATATGAATTATCAAGTTTAAATTTAAACCTTATTCGCTCATCCAAACTTATTTCTTCTATGGAAAGGTTCTCAAGTTCTGCCTGCAGATGAAAACAAGGAAAACCACGTTGCTGACAATTCAAATCTGACAAAATTTCAGTATCATTCATCACAACTAAAAGTCTAACAAAATAAAATATCAAGAATATCTAGACTTACAAGTTTAGGCAAGTCCATGGATAACTCTAATAGATACATAAAGAACAAATTACAACCACCAAAATATAATTTGAAGCAAGTACGTCTACTACTCTAACATACCTGCAAAAGAGTGGCATCCTTGTCCACATCCCCCGGTCTTGAAGGATCAAGTCCCCTGACAAGTAATCATATGGATCCTCATTAAGGTCCTAATCTCACTGCCACTCCTATAGTGATTAAGATATGCTATATAAAAGCATAACACCATGATATTTCTGAGGTGCAGCACGGACTTACTTCCAGTGAATTCTGTTCTTGAGCTTCTTTTCAATAAGACCAATCCCTTCAAGGACATTAGTTATGTCATATATCCGTCTCTTCTGCACCTGCATAATAGAACTTCAACTAAATTTTCATATACTTTCTCAAACTATGCACTCATTTAAAAGATTAATCACCTGCAAAGTGTCAGCTGCTTTGTTTAGATCAAGTTCGCCATCTTCTGCGTGCTTTAGTAAAGTAATAAATTTTTTTGTCAAAAGACCTGAGAGTACGGCAGACATTAATCAACATTAAGGTCGTGCAACTATAATTTAACAATGTAACCCAAATGCAGAGTGGTGTTATTACTCAAGGAGCTATCATAGCGGCAGCTTCCAGCAGGAGTAAGAGGGGATGGAGCATCTGACAATTCATGCAAAGAGATCATTATTAGGTATGTATATTAATAAAAGTACAAAGGACCTTGAGTTTGAAAAGGGCATATTGCAAATTACCACTTAAATGATTTGTTACAAGCAATACGCTCTCATAAATTTTGCTCAGAAGTTGGTACAAATAATGAAAAATATAGGAGAGATGTCTCACCAACATTGGAAATGGGGGTTGAAGGTAAAGATCTATTGTTCTTGGTAACCCTTGAACGGCCATTTGCCCTTCCTCCTTTACCAGATACAGGTGTTCGGAAGGGGCTGTGAGTGACATCGCTATATCCCGGACTTGCTGTCCACTCACTAGACTGAACTTCATTATTTTGATAACCATTCTTCCGCTTCAAAGGCTGAGAGAGACCATTTCAAACATTGAGTTCAGCATGTGCAATAGCCGTAACACATAAACACTGAAACTATACAGATAAATTTACACATGACATTTAAGAACTTCAAAAACTAAATGAGTGGTTTCTGGTTAGTGTTGCTTTAGGCTTTATGGTCATTTGATGTTAAAACACCCAAACCAAAAGAAATGTGTGCTCATTTGATGTCATCTATTACACATGTTAATGATGGCTATCAATACTTCTAAGGATTGGTAAAACTGCCATGACCAATTCAAGGGTGGCTGCTTAATCGTGTAGAGTATAACACATAATGTACTGAGCACATTACAAGTGTCAAACATACAAACGACTCCGGAAGCAACTCCCCTTCATGTGATGGAGAATCAACATTATCCTTCTCCAATGATAAAACATAAGGATCTATGAGGATAATACTTCTAACTATCTGTATGCTCAGTGGATAGCATCACTTAAATTAAGAAAGTGAGCGTTCAATAAAAACCCATCCTAACAAATAACAAAAATAGTTACATTGACTCAGAAATTAATAGCACAGTAAAAGACCAAAATTAAGACAGGCAAACAAACAGCACTGAAATAGAAACATAGTGATTGAATGGTTTACGCACAGGAGACTTGACGACAATAGCTTCGGGAGGGTGATCGCCGCCTGCGGCGGCGGCGGCGCGTGCAGGGGTGGAGAAACGGTGATAGTCATCTGGGGAAACGAAAGGCGGCCTCATGGATGCGAAGGGGAGATGGCGTCTGATCGTCGTCGGTGGCGTCTGCTGCTGGTGGAGGATCTGGCCATTCCTCGCCGGCGCCGCCGGAGGAGTCGCCGCCACGTCACGGTTCGGCGCTCCACGTCCGGCCATTAATATTGGTTTCTTTATTAAATTAATCAAAAAATCAAAAGGGTGCTTATGGAAGGGTTTTAGAATCTCAGCGAGAGGAGGGAAAATGAGGGTTTTGATATATATTAATGGAGGAAGGTTTTGTGTGTGTGTGTGTGTGTGTAGTGTGTGCGTGTTGGGTAGGGGAGTAGAAAACGAGGGAAGGGAGGGAATTTTGGTTCGGATAGATGTGGAGGGAAGTGGGAAGAAAAATGCCAAAAATG
This sequence comes from Rehmannia glutinosa, assembly GCA_016081115.2. Lineage (NCBI taxonomy): Eukaryota > Viridiplantae > Streptophyta > Magnoliopsida > Lamiales > Orobanchaceae > Rehmannia > Rehmannia glutinosa. Next base: position 11,084,027 of record CM071934.1, on the reverse strand, counting down.
AAATGGAGAATTCTTTTGTTTTTTGCAATATGGTCCTCGGATTATTACTTTTTCCCATTTTTTTACCTATTTTTCAGTTTAATCAAATTTTTGATTTTTTTGGATTCATACTGGATCCTAATCTCGTTAATTCTTTTTAGTGAATGTAATAATGCCAACATCAATGATCTTGCAATTATATCAATCTAATAATTAGAGAATTTTTCATCAACAATTATGGTTATTTATTGGTGACTGAATAATATTATGAATTGTTATCAATCAGATAGATAATAAGATATTTTGTTTCCTAAATGGATGAAAAATGATTTATTACATTTAATTTCCTTTTTTTCGTATTTGTAGTTTTAATTTGTTTGAAAAAATGCGTATCATTATTATGACCATTTTTGTGTTTTATGTGCTAAGTTTGATAAATCTTATTTGTATATCAATTCTCGTAGTGTAGATGACAAGATTAATACTGTATTGCTTTTTTTTTTAATTGCTAGACCACATTTTATCAAATGTATGTAAAGAGCTTTAAAACTTTCACTTGAGCAATAGGCCGTTTATGTATGATCTATTTTGTCTTGATGTATAAATTTGTATTGTTAGAAAATTGATCCAATTTGATCTCATACAAGTGCGTATATTCCTTTTCCTATTATCCTCCAATGGACTAAAAAATAAGCTCGTTTATGTATTTATCACGGTACAATTAGTAACAAATTTGGGTGTGAATCCCTCTTATATCCACATATTTATCTACTTTTGATACTTTTTTATGTTTGATAAATTCCACTTTACCTATTGTACTATTGTTAAATATCATTTTGTCATCTTGTACTCTCAATCGTTTTTATTTTATCTCCATTTACCACATTGTACTCTCAATTGTCTCATGTTGCCTCATGTGTATTCTCATTTTACCTCATTTCACCCCACTGTATTCTCATTATTTCAATTTATCATCTTTTTCATTTTATCCCAACACAAAATATCTAAGTTTATGGTAAGACTAGGCCCTCATGTACACTTAGATTTTGAGCGATATCACTTAGACAATCTTGTTTCTCTTATAGAGAAATGTAATCATCGCATTATAGGAAATATAAACATATATAGTTCTAAGTTTGTACGATGTTGATATCGTATTTGGGTCTACAACATGATAAATACAATAAATCAAATGGAGATTAACATTGGATCACATAAAAAGTAACATATGTGACTTAGACAACATTTTCTCTTTTAACAACCAAAAAAAAAAAATGCAATGATGGTATTAGAGGAAATATACATCATCTAAGCATGTGTAATTCTAAGTTCAAAAATGACGCACTATTTGGATCTATGAACGGATAACTACATTGAGCAAGTCTCTTGTGAGACGGTCTTACGGATCTAAATCCGTGAGACGGACCTCCTAAAGGCTCCGTCTTGAGAACATGAACCATGAAAATAAATTTAAAAATAATAATGAACCATGAAGAAACAAAAATAAACCCTAAAACATGAATCATGAAGAATAAACTCGAAAAACAAAAATAAACCCAAAAAATAAAAAATAAACCCTAAAAAAAACTAAAAATCCTAAAAACCCAAATCAATTATAAATAAACCCAAGAAACAAAATAAACCCTGAAAAAAAATATAAACCCTAAGAAAAATAAAATCTAAAAAAAAACCTTTAAAACTTTTGTGGGGACTCCGTCTCACGAATCTAAACCGTGAGCCGCCTCACGCAATTTTTGCCAACAACATTAAATCACATGATTAAAAGGAACAAAGTCAAGGGTGAGGATTTGGATAGTAACAAAACAGGGGATGAAGTTGCAAGAAAAGATAAAAAGAACATGAAAGGGAAAGAAGGAAAAAAGTGGAAATCGGCAAAATGCGCTCCTTTCGTGTCCTAACTCATACAAACAGCTACTGCTCCGGTTATTTGGCCACGCGCTGCTCCCATCTTCTTATTCAACCTAATGTAAAAGATCCAACACAAAAAATCATATGAGACGGTCTCGCGAAATAGTTTCGCGAGACGAATCCTAATTGAGTCATATTATGTATAACTCATTTGGATTTAAATCTAACTTGTTTTGATTTGTAAAATGAGTTAGATCTGTCTCATAAATTTAAACCTGTTAGACGGTCTCAAATAAGACTTACTCAAGATCCAAAGCATTATTTGCATCGCTATGTACAAAATGATGTTTAACTTTCAATTAATGTTTTGAAACATTAAATTAAATAAATAATGTGATGTTCCTTAAAATCGACAGATCATTTCAAGTCAAGAAATTGAGTAGTCAATACAACTTATTCTACTAGCTTAAAACACACATAACAAGGTTAGGAGGTCCCTGAGATGGTCCAAGGGAGGCCCTTCCGACACCCAAGTCAACTATCGTAGGAGAATAATTTCAGAACAAATGAATATAATTTTCACTAATAAATTGAATTTATTTACAAATGAGATGGATGAATATTTTTATACCTGAGTTGATAGCCGCATGACCCTTGGGCCGCTTGGGCAAGTATAAGCCGCGTAGGCTAGTGTGGGCTGTGTAAAACAGTCTGAACCATATAGGTTGGAGAATTATATATATGGCTCAATAATTAATAATACTAATTAATTAATAAAGTCATTAAATAAATAATGACAATAATTATGAAAGGACGATTTTATTCCAACAATAATGAAATAAGAAATCTGGAATGTAATTTACAGAGGATTGGAACCATAAGCTTGCTACCTTTGGGAATATCTAAAGTTGTTACTTTCTTTTTTTCTCTTACTTTTTTTAGTAGTTTCTTTTTTTCTTTTACATACATACACACACACAGTTGTTAATATTACACTTGAAGTTGTGCATTTAGTTTTCTCCCCTTTACTTTTAAGTTTTAAATGCTAATAATGGTAATTTTTGGATGGTTGACAGCTACAAAATCATGGTTTTGAATTCTTTATTTTCCCCACAATGAAAAAGTTTATAAAATAGAGAATAAAGGCAAATAATTAATTGAGTTGCACATATACTGGCCTTTTCATTTCTATTTTATCCCATAAAGAGAAAAAGAAACATTAATATATATATTATGATAAGCACGAATAAAATCATCATTATATTTGTAATTTGTAACATAAATTTATCTTGAACAAAAATAAAAATAGAAGAGGAAAAAACATTAAACCCTCCAAACTGTGCGGTTTTTTACACTTTACCATATAAACTAATTTTCTTTACAATTTACCATACAAACCATACAAGTTTTGCACTTTGCCCTATAACATAACAGTCATCGCCCGTGGAATATTCTCCGAATATTCCGCACGTGCCCTCCACATGAGGGCAAAATCGTCTTTGCCTTCAAATAAATTCAAATACCAAACTTTATTAAGAATTTACCATCCGAACTTTGCGCAATTTTTCACTTTGTCAAATCAATTTATGAAAATTAAAAAAAATTATGTGGATATACATTTATTTATCTTTCAATTTTAATTTTTATTCGTAAAAGAAAAAATCTATCAATATTATTATTATAGGGTTTAGGTTTATGATTAAGGTGGGCACAAATATCACGATATCAATTTATTTTTGGTGGTTTAGACATCTTTGAATTGTTATAAGGTTTAAATATTTTTTATATTGATTTCATCTCAATTTTCTAATGTGATGTTGCTTTTAGATATGTATTTTTAATTCTTAGTTCAATTCATAATTACATATTCAAAACTTTATTATAGTGTTAAAGAATTATTTTTACTTTTTCATAAATTCAAATAATTTCACGTTTGGCTAAATTTTCTTGTGAAAAACCTTTGGTCGATTACCACACTAAATTGCTCTCGTACTCTTACAAATATAGGTTAAACTCAATAGGTATTTGGTGAACGAACAAAAACCATAATTGATCCCGATTCAAAAAAAAAAAACATAATTGATCAAAAAAATTCGTATGCATCGTGGTATCTTGAATATTGAACCAAAATAATCGATTCGACTCAAACTTTTATTATACTTTTTTCCGGTATTTCGTTTGGTACTTCGGTAAATCAAAATTTTGTCAAAAAAAAAAAAGAAAGCAAATGATTATTTTAATCATAATTATAATATCTATTTAGTATTTTTTTAATTTTAGTATGCAAAAAATAAATTATTATACAAAAATAAGTAATATATGAAAATATATATAATATAAAAGTAATTTGGTATATGATTTAAACTTATTTTTGTGATATTTATGTATTAAATAAGACAAATAAAATTGTACACATAATTATTTTAATTTTCTTTAATTGGTATGACAAAGTGAAAATTATGCATAGTTTAGATGGTAAAGTGAAATTCTTAACAAAGTTCAGATGGTAAAGTGTAACTACTTCACTTTGAATTTTAGGTAAAGACGGTTTTGCCCTCACGTGGAGGGCACGTGCCAGAATATTTCGGAGAATATTCTATCGGCGATGTCCGCTATAGGGTAAAGTGTAAAACTTGTATAGTTTGTATGATAAAGTGTAAAAAAAATTAGTTTATATGGTAAAGTGCAAAAAATCGGATAGTTTGGGGGATTTAGTGTTTTTTCCTCAAAATAGAAAGTAAATTTACATTTTCTTGTCTACAAAGTGAAAGTCACCCAAAAATGAAATTAATAGAAAAACCCAATCCGCAAAAGGCCCAGCCCAGTAGCCCACTCCCTCACCAGACGATTTGTCACTGTATTTATGCGCACTTATCTTCTCAGACCCTCTATCAATCAGTCTCCACCTTAAGATCCCAACCATTGGGATATCCTCCATTTTACAGCTGCAATAATCCACAGAGTCATTTGCATTACGGTTCAATAAACAATGGCTTGCTCAGCTGCTACTTCAATGGCTGCTCTTATCTCGTCTAATCCCAATCCCAAAGCTTACATTTCTTCCAGAAACTCCGTCTCTTCAAAATCCATTTCCCTAACCTCCTCATTCTCCGGCAGACCCTTCGTGTCCCGTGTTCCCCGCTCCCTGTCTTCCAGTTCGTCTTCCAAACGACGCAGTTTGGTTGTTCGTGCCGTAAGTTTTGCTGTTCACTCTTTTTGTTTGCGCTCCACCTACCCCTTTTTTTTTTTTATTAATCTTCTTCCTATATTCGATTTTATGTGCATAAAAGTTGAAATTTTCTGCTATAGTAATATGGGCTTCTAAGAATTTTTGTTTTTCGTTTTTTGGTGGTTCATTTGTATTTGAGATTTTGCGTTGACTCACGAAATGGGTTTAAACTAGTGACATTTTATATTTGATTTTCGGAGACCCAGGTTTATTTCCTCGAATGTATATAATAATTTTTTTTTTCCAAATGTGACTCAGAGCTAGTTCAGACGCCATTCCTGGTTTTAATTTTTTATTAGCTCAGAAACTTTATTTGTTTTTTCAATTTTCCCATTTCAGTTTTGCTGTGTATGAGAGTCGGCATTTGAAATGAATTTGTTCTGTGCATATTATACGCCATTTAATGAGTTTAGTAAGTCCATAAAATATCAAATGTAGTTCGAAGCTCATGTATATAGTTAAATCTTCATTGCGAAGCTTAATTTTTGAACAATGTGGGTGCATTATATTTGTCTGATGAATCCATGATATGTTATAATATTTGACCCACTAAATTCATATAATGGATTCACTTGGGATATTTGTCAGTCTCTTCATCCTGAGAATATGTACTTAATGATTTAAGATTACTGATTGCTTATGCGGAATGGTTGAATTGTGCTACTTGATAGCCTTCATATATCATTATATTATTTTGTTACCTCTGTTCTTGTTATGAGATATTTATCTCCTGTTGACAGAGTGAAGTTCCACTGGTTGGGAATACAGCTCCAGATTTTGAGGCAGAGGCTGTTTTTGATCAGGAATTTATTAAGGTATAGAGTCAACAAGTGATCTGCTCCATTTTTGAACATGATTTATGATAAAGTTTTTTTTTTTTTTTGCCTGTTTTCATGTATATTGCTTATTTGATACTACATACTGCATTTTATTAAAGCCGTCTTTGGCGGGTTGGTATTCATCTGGATTTCATTTGGATAAAAGGATTTGAATTTGAGAAAATTGATTTGAAATGACTAAATTAGATGATTTGAAATAAACCTTTGTGATTGGAAATATAGCTCAAAATGTGTATCAAGAGTGTCTGAAATCTATTGTAACTTGAAATTATCGAAATTATCCAAATCGTATTTCAACGGATTTGTTATTATAGATTTGGAATCCTCATCTCCCAAATCCTTCAATCCCTATGTAACATTAGTTTTTTTTCCACGAGATACTTATCTCCAAGATGGGAAGCTGTTTTACTTCCTGTAAAAGTTCTTTTTCTTTTTCTTTGTTTTAAAAAAATTATTTAATAACTATTGGTTTAGTTGGATCATCATTCTGTAGTGTACATTTTACCAACGTTCAGCATTGTTAATAACGGAAATACAGAGAAATCTCAGAGTTGTTTCTGATTCTATCTTGTTTCATAGGTTATTGAAGTTGAAACTTGCTCTGTATAATGATATACCTTCCTCTGTGTTCGTTCTGTTTGTTCCAACAATTTGCAATAAGTGGCTTTTGTATCTGGTGAAATCTTTTAACTGATTAGAGTTACTGTATCTGCAGGTTAAACTCTCTGAGTATATAGGAAAGAAATATGTTATTCTCTTTTTCTACCCACTGGACTTCACCTTTGTTTGTCCCACCGGTGAGTCTGAAACTGGGACCCTATGGTCTTATCGGCCACCTTATCATCGAACTCATAATTGCTGGAAGTGCCATTGACAAATCATTCCATTATTTCTATTGCAGAGATCACTGCATTCAGTGACCGATATGAAGAATTTGAGAAGTTGAACACAGAAGTATTGGGTGTATCCATAGACAGTGTGGTAAGTTTTATTTTTTACTTCTAAAGACCTGTTGAAATATCCCTATTCACAACTTCAACTCTCTGTTTTTCATTACATCACTTTACCAGCACTTACATCAGCTGATATAAGTGCTTTGCTGTTGTTCCTTTGTGTACATGTGACCTTATAAGGCTTTCTAATCTTAATTTTCTTCTAATATGTAGTTATGGGAGTGGTATTTATGGATTTGTTAACTTTAATTGTGTTCTTATACAGTCTTATTGAATCCTAATTTCATTTTACCATGCGCTAACTGATTGTTTAATTTTCCGGCAGTTCTCCCACCTTGCATGGGTCCAAACAGACAGAAAGTCTGGGGGTTTGGGTGATTTGAGGTATCCATTAGTTTCCGATGTGACCAAATCAGTTTCAAAGTCATATGGTGTGTTGATTCCAGATCAGGTATGTATTGTAATGTTTGCACTTTTTTCATTCACAAGTCAGTGTAATCATGATATTACGTTGCTGTGGATTTGGACATCTAATATTAGTTAGCAAGTCATGCTGTAAAAGATGAATATTATCTGATCTAGCAATTCCTAAGAGAGAAAAGAAGTCCCATTTAATCAAATTAAACATGTTATGGTGCTTTGGTTGACAGTTTGGATGTTTCATATATGTGGGTAAATAAATAAATAAAAAAATATCTAAGAGACTGAAAGGACAAAACTTGTGCTCTGCAACTATAAGGTGCAACTATAGTAACATACCTGCAATCTTGTAAATATCAATATGTTATGCTCCAGTTTTTAGAGCACATCTAAGTGTGCTAATTTGTTAACTTTTCTGCAAATTATACATGTCTAGCTCTGTGCTTGTGTGAACATTGAATGGTTTCAATGCACTTGTTGTCGATGATCGAATAATTTTGGTAACTGTTGGAATATTGAGATTGGTGTGCTGATGATAAATTTGACCATACCCATCCATATCTCTTAGATTACCGTGATATGGCTGGGATAATTGTTAGCTATAACCTTAAATATGACCCGTAAATTGCAGCTGCACTGTTTATCTTTCATGAGGCCTAAAGATTAAGAAAAACCAATTTTCCTAAATCCTCTCATTATGCGTGGTGCTGTAACAGGGAATTGCATTGAGAGGACTTTTTATCATTGACAAGGAGGGAGTTATTCAACACTCCACTATCAACAATCTTGCAATTGGCCGTAGTGTTGACGAAACACTGAGAACACTCCAGGTACTATTTCAGTTCATTTCAAGTAATTTGAGTAAGGTGGTGAGGCATTCAGTGTTGACATACATGTGCATGGTGCTTGTGCAGGCTTTGCAATACGTGCAAGATAACCCTGATGAAGTGTGCCCTGCTGGATGGAAGCCCGGTGAGAAATCCATGAAACCAGATCCCAAGCTTAGCAAGGAATACTTCGCAGCAATTTAAGCTGGACCGGTCTGAAAACGCCAGTGGTGGTGTAATTCGTTTGTTGAAGAGGGGTTATAGAAAGTCCTGTTATCGTGTAACAATTTTTCGTGAAGTCTACTATTGAGTTTGATCGTTGCTTTGGGAATGACATTAATGTTGAACTGAATGTTTGCCTTACCCAGTTTGGATCTCCTATTTTCTTAGGGTGTTTCGTTTCGTATTTCACTATATTAGGGGAATGTCACGTGTACAATAAAACATCATCCTGTGCACATGGTATTCATTGGTGAATTGAAACATCAAATAAAATATTAGGAGATCTCGCTATCGGATTATACATAAGCATGGGTCTATAATGGAAATGTAAGATGGACTTTTTTTTGAACATGTTGTAGACTTTATAGAAGCCCTATAAAATGTCCAAACTCAGATGGTGGATCAAGCCCAAGGAGGGCATTCTTTTTTAGGTGTAAGAGATTACTTATTATTCTTATCTCAATATGTGGAATAGCTCCATCCCAAATTCCCAACTAATACATCTCCAGTATACCCTTGTAGTTTCAATGGGGAAGGCAGCTCAGAGCCTCCGCTTGGTCAAACTTGACTCAAATGGTAATAAGAAGTTTAATTTTTCAAACTTGACTCAAATGGTAATAAGAAGTTTAATTTTGCAAGTAATTAAACAATAAAAACTCACTGGTATTAAGAAGTCTTCTCCCCCCCCCCTCCTTTTCTTTTCTGAGTACAATGGGCCAATGGGGGATTGTAGAGGAGGGAATACACACCTCATGTGAGATCGAATCCGGCGAATCGCCTTGACATACAATCTTCTACCACTGAAACACAAGATTGATTGCAATTGGTATTAAGAAGGTTAATCTTGCTATTACTTTAATGTACAGCTTTTCAATGAAATTTAAAATCCATAGCTACTCTTATTTCTTATCATAATAAGATACATTTTCTTTTAATTTTTCGCCCTTCATATCATTTCATTAGATAGTAAATTTAAATATTTGTTTGAAAGCTTCTTGATCTTTCAAACCTTTTACTCAATTAAATTGCAATCTTTTAAGTAGAATTCTAAACCAACACCAATTCCACCAAAATTTGACAAACAACCTTTTAACTAATAGTTTGCCATTTAACCATTGGGGTTAGCCTAGTGGCCATGAGTATTACTATTCAGTGAAGAGATCCCAGATTCGAATCTCTGCAATGACAGGGCCAATTATTTATTAAAAAAAACTAATAGTTGCCATTTTATAAATAAGTTTCCTTTTTTAATTTGTGTACACTGGGGATAGTAGAGGAAGAAACATATGTCGTTCACATGAGATCAAATCTCAATTAATCACCAAGAGAACACAAGCTTCTACCTCATATGAGACCGAATCTCAATTAATCACCAAGAGAACACAAGCTTCTACAGCTAAACACAATATTGTGCAGTATTATATTTTCGCACGTGCGTACAAGAGTGAAAGAACTGAGATCCTTGAATGAGTTGACAATATATTTCGCGGATCACAAGAATAACAATGAAACAACTGAACTATAGGCAAGTCGTTCGCATGAACACCTTCGTATGACCTTAATTTTCTGCCGACCAAACCCTCCCACTAAGACACATAAAACTTTTAATTATCTTTTTAATCATTATAAAATAGGATACGGGTTGATGATGGATCTTAAAGATAATATTATAATATTTTTAACTAGATGTATGAATTATGATGCAAAATCTTAGTCCATGATTTTCCACACTTAAAATTATATGATCTTATGCAATTTTAAACAGTCAACTCCCAAGAGGTTGAGAAATCTATTTAATTTATTCCCTTAAAAGCTTTAGAAGGGCTATGTGGAGGATAATGAAGTTCTGTATCCTTTTTGTCATCATATAGTATGACTTTTCAAGTCACTAGCGTCACATGGAACATCAAGGCATAACATTTAAATAAAAAATTTGTATTTTGAACACTCCATAAGCGTGTCACGTCTAGATTAAGGGTGGTAATATATCGGGTTCGCGTGTCATGGTGAGACATAAAATTCACATTATTCGCTTCCTATTTCTCAACCCAAATCTAACTGGTTTATTATTGTAGTGTTTTCTGAGTTGACCCAAAATAATATGCATATCATAAAAATCTAAATAATTCGTCTTTTTATATGGGTTAAGTTGTTTTTGATCCAAAAATTATATTTACATACATTTGATCATTTTTCAAAACTTAATCATAATTATACTAACGATATATTGCAATCGGGTTAAACGACAATCTAATGGTGTCATTTCAAGATAACTCTAACCCAACCTATTTACTATGCATAGGTTGCTATTCATGTTATTCGGGTCCGAACTGATTATAACTAGTAATTAACCCGCCATGCCTCAATCATGGTCTGCTTATAATATAATGTGTTAGGTTCTCATTGTGCTTTCGTGCCGTATCAGAAGTGTCCGTGTCAGAAATGGCCACTAGACGGGTAGATTTTTTTATATATAGTACAATTATAAAAAGTTATTGCGGGTGTATAAAATATGGTTTAATTTGTCTGATATGCTAACAAATATGAGAGAGAAATGAACTACGTAGCATAAGCATATCAATATTACTATTCTCAAAATAGTAACCATGAAATTTTCCCGCCCATTTTTATTGCTATAAAAAGTAATAAAAGTCTGAAAAAAAATAAAAAATATTTGTAATTTTATGATTTCTAAATCTGTGTACTGCATAAATGATTTTCCAAATATGTGTATGCGTTTGCGGTGGCGGGCAGGATTTCGACTTTGGGGGGCGGAAAACGGATCAAGTTTATAAATTTATACTATGTGAATTTTTTTTTCCATATACTACCCATAATTAATGGTTTTTATATTGTAAAAGACAACTATTTAAAATTTTATCAAATTTTGGGGGAAAATTGTAAATTAGTTCATTTATTTTACCTTCAAAAAATAATTTGGAAAATTTTTGGGGGAAAAGAAATTTTGGAAAATTTTTGGGGGAATTCTTTTTTTTTTTTAAAATTTTTTTGGGGGAGGGGGGCAATTGTAAATTAATTTATTTATTTTACCCTTTAAAATATAATTTCAAAAATTTTTTGGGGGAAAAAATTTTTGGAAAATTTTGGGGATGGCCCCCCCTTGGTTCCGCCATTGTCTTGTTGCATTAATTATTATATTTAATATTTTTTTTATTTTTATTTTTAAAATTTAATAACTTTTTCGTTTTTGATTAGTTTATGACGTGTAATATATCAAATTAATCATCTTTTTACAAGATTCAATTTGACACCTATACTGTATATATAAAATAAAATAAATATAATAAAAAAGATATATTTACTCAGAATTTTATTTTATAGTGAGTTTTTAAAGTTATGCATTTGGGCAATTGAACAATTTGTATATTCATATATATTGACAATTGTAATTTTTTATTTTCAGTAAATCAGGTTTTTACCCTCAACATAATTTGGTAAGTTCTCATTATTAATGTAAAATTATTTTGAAAACAACTTTTATACTTTCTTAATTTTAAAAAGTAAAAATTTCTTAGTTTCATTAAATCAAAATTTCACATAATTCATACTTTTCTAATTTAAAATAAATAATTTTATTTCCATCTCCAATAAATAATGAAGGCCATTGTATAAAAAAGTGGTACAAATGCTTATATTTTTATAATTGGTAAGGTTTTCATTATATTCTGAATCATAATTTAATACTTAATAATTTAAATTATAATAACAAAAGCAATATTTTTTTATTTATTTCTTACCCAAAAAGAAATTTTGCTGGACAATTATATATTATATTGTATTTTCACTTATCAAAAATATGGAAAAAACAAAATATTTTATCATAATTTCCAAAAAGTCCGAACAATACACAACAAAATTAGTAAAATAATCAATAGTCTGAAAAGATATACATGGAATATAAATCTGAACAACAACATTTGAAATTAAAAACTATCTTTGTATCTATGTATTATATTGAGAAAATAATCCACCATTAACATTACATGAAATACCTGAAATACGAAAATCCTATATATGTATAATTCTTCGAATCCATGTATTATATCTGATAAAAATAATTCAATGTATAAATATTGTATGTAATGCCTGAAATATTGAAATGATATATATATATATAAATATTCTCTGTGTGTGTGTGTGATTGTAAAAAGATTCAAATTATATATATATAATTTAAATTAATATTTCTCATACTTTCTTAATATATAATAATTAATTACTTATTACATAATCTATCACGTACTTATAATATATTTATTTGTTATTATCAAAAATAATTTTTATGTTATAAGATAGTTTCTCAAATAATCATGATTTAAGTAGAATGATATTGTTATCGAGAAATCAAATGATAGTCTAATATTATTTATTAAATTAACGTATTTAGTAATTTGTTGATAAAAATTTCAACTATGTTTCAATTGATCTAATTTAATTTATTTGCCAAAAATCATTAAGTAAACATATAATTTTTAAAATTTCAGACAACTCAACAAGTGTTTTTTCAATAGGTGTATAAACTTGCTTCAAATATATAATCAAATTTTTTTTCTTCTAAAGACTTAACTTATTGTTAGATATTTAACATATTATTTTGTGAAAATATATTTAATTAGTATATTAATAACAATTTAATAAATTTTAAATTATTTTGTTCGGGTTAAGACATCATCCTACAACCATTCTCCAGTTTAATGGACATGGTCGAAATGTGTCTTGAGATAACCCTCCTGCCCAGCTCCATTACGATAATATACAAATTTTGAATATCAAAATTATACAATACTTTATTATATTACACTCTGTGCATCGCACGGACGATATACTAGTTATAACAAAAAGCACATAAACAAAATAAGGTGAATTGACTTATACGGTATTTGGCTAAGCTTATTTAAAAGATCTTATAAGCTCCTACATCTTATAAGTTGTTTTTAGAGCTTATAAGATGTTAGATCTTATTTTAAGAATAAGTTGTTGAAGTGTTTGGATAAAATAAGATGGTGTAGCTTTTAAGATGTTAGTAATGTCAATTTTATAGTTAAAATAGTCAAAAATAAAAGAGGTTGTTGAAATAAAAATTAAACAAAGCTCAGTCAAACACCCTCTTAATGTTAGACCCCCATATGTAGACACGACTACAACCATTTTGGTCAAAAAACTTGACTTTATTTCTTTCGTTTCAATTTAATTTCAATTTCATGTTAGATCTTATATTGGATATATTATACATAAACCCTACTACATATATACAAAATACCTTTTTGTTGCACATAATATTAAAATCAAACCATGCATATATACATATATCTGTAATACAAGAGATGCGACATAAAATTACAAGACAAACTTCTAAGCACAATAGTTAACTGTCGTTGGGCAATACAGGCAACAAGGACAATTAATTGGGCATACACATGATGTTAGATATATTAATTAAAGCCTTAACGCAGATCCATAAACAAGTGTTTGTCATTTTGCAGGAAGGGACATTAGTTTCAAAAAAGTCAAAAAAACAAAAGGAGTTGATGATCCTGTACGTGCAGCATTAATCCTGTGGCAAAATAGAGTCGTGTATATACTTGCAAATGCGATCTAAACCCAAAATTCGACATTTTTCATCAGCATGTCACGTTGGAACATCGGATTCAGGCATGTAATTTAGTCTTTCAACCTCTTCCCAGATCAATTTTGATGTGATCTCATCATATTCTGGAATTTGTTCCTGAAAAACAAGGCCAAATGGTCAGAAATGAGGAAAAAGGTGTTCAAACAATATTCGTAACATATACTTAGTAGCAAAATTGCAACATTAGTCCTGTAACTTCGGGTGATATTTCCAGCCAAAATGTCCAATATGTACCACGCATATGACATTTCCGGTCAATTTTTAAAATTCTGGCGAAAACAAGACTGAAATAGAACAATTTTATTACTTATAAAACTAAATCAAGATTTTGAGTTTATGCAGGACCAATTTAGTCACCCCTTAGTTACAGATTTAATTTTGCAATTTTGCCTAGTTAGTATAGAAAATAGTAGCATCGTTTCTCAATAAATGATTGTAGCTCAGTATAAAAAGTGTTGTTACTCAAGTATAAAAAGAACAAGATAAAGAACTAATTCAATCTTTTATATTCATTGAATTCAAAGTGGGTCAGTCCATTTTTACTTCCAAAGAGGGCCCTTCAAGTACATAACTCCAAGAAATAAACAAATCTACTTTTGTACTTTAGAATTTGACTAAGGTTGCTTTTTTATTTAATTTTTAATGCTTATATTGTAATTAACAGAATGAAAGTGAAAATTACCTCAAGATCTCTGACCAATTGTTTGGCTGTCGGGGCAGACACGATAATTCGACGTGCTGTTGGGGAGATAAAGCCTTCATCAACGGCCTTGTCCAGAAAAAGACAACAACGAATTATAGTAACCCTCAACATTCAACAGCCCAACCTGCATTTGTTTTTACATATCATTAGTTTAATTAATTCATTAGTGCCTAAAGTAAACAAATATATCAAAAGCACAATATTGTGTGACATGTTCAAATAAACTCCTCCTTTTGACCCACTTTAATCCCTTTACAATGGGAATTTAATTAAATGATCAAGAAGCATATGACTATGATTGCAAATACCAAATCTTTGTACTATCTTTTTACATGTGAACCAAAGACAAAACTCCACATGGATAGATACCTTTCCTATTCCATTTTGTTGATAACTACTTTGACCAAAATCCTACAAAACATGCTTTTTAAGGTACATAGAATTATAGAAACCAAAGACAGATATCCTTTTTTTTTTTTTAAATGACGCATAGCCAGAGAGGTATCCCCACACCAGGCAGAGTGCGGATCCCACACCACATTCCCGTCTATAGGACATTCTTTCTTTCCATGGATGGTTCTAATTCTCTGCGAGAGATGAGAGACCCAACCTCACACTCGGTATTCCAGGTTCGAACCTGGACCTCAAAGGAGCCAAAGCTCATTCTTGCCACCCGGATATCCCCGTGGGTCCAAAGACATATACTCTAAAGGGGCATGCTGGCAACATAAAATGTCAAGATGCATGCACGACATTTTCATTTTCTCACCTTTGTAGCTAGCTTAATTTGTACATATTATGTATCAAGATAAAAGTAAAATTTAAAACAATTAATCAGTCCTACCTCATTTGAATTCAACAGAATCATTACCTTGTAATTAAAAAGTAAACACTTTCAATTTCATTATAAACTCTAGTATAATAACTACAAAGGTAGACTTGTTACATAAATAAAGATAAGTGTAATGTTAATAGTATCATGAAAATAGGGGGAAAATAGATTACTGGTTTACGATGGATTCCTAGCTGAGCCCATGTAATAACTTCAAGCAACTCTTCAAGAGTGCCATAACCTCCTGCAATTGACATAAACACGTGTACAATTGTGACATCATATTATAACCATATCATTTATCCGATGCAATGAAATAAGAGTGGAACATAGAAAGTGGAATAAGAAATCTCAATCCTATGTTGATGAGGCATATACCAGGAAGTGCAATAAAGGCATCGGCTTGTCGGGCCATCTCGGCCTTCCTCTGGTGCATATCGGATACGGCTCGTACTTCGCCTATGGTTTCGCCAGTTATCTGATGTAGAAAATGCAAGCACATTATGAACTGATCAAACATGCCTAATTAAATGGCACTGCACTAAAAAAATCAAGTGTTCAATAGTATAAAAACCAAAAATAAACATTCAACATTCATAGAAAAATATTATTTCTCATGGAATAACAATTTGGGCTCATGCTATATCAGTTATGTGACTGAAATACTTATATGGTCAAGTAAAATCAACCATATACACAGAACATCATGATGCAAAAACAAAAAAAAAATAAAAACAAAAGCTTGGAAACTCTTTTTTTTTGGGTCCAAATTAAGGGTAACGTTGTCGCTAAATCAATTAGTATAAGGGAAAATGTAGCAAATTAAACTAAATATATAATAACACATAAAAAGTTTCATTTTCATACCTCTCGGGGCATAAGAGTTCTTGGTATAACCCTGCAACATAATCAGAAACAGGAATTAATGACAGCTTAAATACTATATAATATTTATCACTTATGCCCACTAATGACAATTTAAAAACAAACCCTCATTAACTTTATAAAATATAATTACTTTGTTAAAACAATTTTAATTGATTACCCCTAATACAGACAATTCTGAAATTCCCACTAATTATTGTGTCACTAAATCACTAATTAATTATAAGGTGTAGGAGTGAGAAACACAAATTCATTTTTTGTGACTGTCACAAAGAAAAAGGTATACAGAAAAAAAAATTGATAATCAGAAAAACCAGCAGTTGATCCCATGATGTCTGCTTTTGGGTGGTAAGAAGGACACCCCTTTTATAAAAATTTGATAGACTTTGCATGTTTTGAAGAATAAATATCAGAACCAAACAAAAGATGTGAATTATGAGGTGGGAATGATATTGTTTGTCTTTTTGAACTTCCAAACCACACACACAGAGAGAGAAATAAGAGGGTAAGTGTGTGTAGTGTGTGAGAGAGAAAGTAAAATTACCCTAGAACATGGCGCCCGCCATCATGAACTGCCTGAGAAACAAGACCCATCAAACCCACGCTCCCACCTCCATAAACCAAATCAATCCTTTTCTCCACCTTCAACATAAAAATTAATATTAAAATAAAACATCGAATAAAACAAAAAAAAATTAACACGCGTCACAAACTAAACCCATTTTCACATAGACATGTCAACGGTTCGAACCGAACCGCGAACCGGTTTCGAACCGTGACCGTTGACCCGGTTTCGGTTCGTTTCGGTTGAACCGGAACCGCACCGTAAACCTTAATTTTAAGGTTAGGTTACGATTCCTTACGAAACAAACCCGGCGGTTAAACCGGCGGTTCAACCGCCGGTTCAAACCGCCAACCGGCGGTTTTTCTATTTTTTTTTTTACAATTTGAAATTGAAATTTGAATTTCAAATTTCAAATTGAAATTGAAATTTCAAACGGTCACTTTTGTGACCGTTAACACGCCGTTTTAACCGTAAACCGGCGGTTTCGGTTAAAACCGGCGGTTTTAACTTTTTTTTTTTTTTTTTTTTTTTTTGAAAATTCAAAATTTGAAAAAATTAACGGTCAAGATCATTTGACCGTTGATGATCAACGGTCAAGATCATTTGACCGTTGAAAAATCCGGTTTTTGGCCGAAACCGCCAGATTTCGATTAAACCGGCGGTTTTCCGTTTTTTTTTTTTTTTTTTTTTTTTTTTTGAATTTCATTTTTTTCCTATAAATACCCCTTCCAATTCATCCATTTTTCCTCACACCAAATTTCTAATCTCCCAATTCTCTACATTCTCTATATTCAACTTGTTCAAGTTTAAATTCCAAGTTTCAATTTAAGTTTTAGTAGTTTCATACTTTTAATTTCATTAGCTATTTTAAAAAATGTCGAGACGTGGAGGATCTTCCCATCAATCTAAGGGCAAAGGTTTGGCGTCCGGCTCAGAGCAACAACCACCACCACCACCACGTTTTGATGAAGCTTTCGATTTGAACGAAGATGAAATCGAAGCTTGTTTTGCTAGTTTGCAACAAGAAGGTGAGGCTCAACCGAATCGCAATCGCCAACTCAAACTCAAAGTCGCGAGCTCCGCCACTTAGATCCGATATTTTTCGGTTCATTTTAAAAAAATTCCGGATCCTACAACCGCGGTTTCAAAGTTACTTGCAATTATTGCACTAATTCCTACAAGTTTAGAGGAGGGGCGGTTATGGGGCGTTCACGAACCACCTCAACAAAAAGCATCCGGATAAAGTTGGGCTAGATCGTGCTCAAACACAACTACCGACGGGATTCACGGGTTCTTCAACGGTATGTAGTCTTCTTCTTCTTCTTTATTTAAATATACCGATTTAAATGCTTTAGAAAAGAGACAGACTTTATTTGTTAGTGGTATGTCACTTCCTTTTACCTTTGCGATAATAAAAAATTTGAAAGGTATACTAGACGTCTTTTAACCCCGCCGCTAATAAAATTTCACGTTCTACATTGACTCGCGATATTAAAAAAAAAGTTTGTGAATATAAGTTTCAATTAATTAACTCATTTGCTAATTTACAAACAAAAGTTTCAATTTGTTCGGATGTATGGAGTGATCATTGGCAAAGAAGTTTTTTTATGGGAATTACTTGTCATTGGGTTGATGATTCATGGACTTTGCAAAAACGTTTAATTGCATATAGAGATTTTAATGTTGAACATACCGCTATTAATATTTCTCATAAAATTCATACTATTTTACAAGAATATGGTTTAGTTACAAAAATTTTTTCAATTTCATTTGATAATGCTAGTGCTAATACGGCTAGTTTACCATCACTTATTAATATTTGTGAACCTTCTATTGGTGGCAAATTTTTTCATGTTCGTTGTATATGTCATATTATTAATTTATGTGTTCAAGATGGTTTAGCTACTTTAAAAGAAGAAATTGCACCTATTAGAGATGCACTTTTATATTTAACAGTTTTCTTCCTGTTTTGAAAAAATGGGCGAGATATTGTAAAGAAAATGGTTTATACCCAAGAAAATTCTCGGCCGATGTGCCAACTCGTTGGAATTCTACATATAAAATGATAAATGATAGTTATGCATATAGAGAGCTTTATGTTCATTTTTTGCCGATCAACAATGTGGCATAGTTTTATTTCCCAATCAATGGGATGCATGCTCTAATTTATGTCAACTTTTAAAGGTTTTTAAAGATGCTACCAAGAATTATCCGGTGTTTATTATCCTACATCAATTTTAGTTGTAGATCGTTGTGTTAAAATTGCACTACTTTTTAGATCTCTCATGCCTTGTGCTACTATAGGACCAACTATTGCCCAAATGGGATTAAAATGGTTAAAATATTTCACTTATATTCCTAATGTATTTTTAGTTGCAAAAATATTAGATCCTAGAGTAAGATTAGATGGTTTAGAAGAATTGTTAGGAATATATTATGATGCTTTGTTTCCTATTAAAGAACATGACACTCCCATTCCAAGTGTTGTAGTAGAGAATGCTAAATCATGTTTATATGATATTTTTAAAGAATATTCAATAAAATTTGGTGATAGTTTTAGAGGCTCATCTAGTTACGCTGTTTCTACACCCGATGTTGAACATACTAGTGATATTGGTGCGTTTAATGAGGCGCGTCGGTATTTGCACCATTAGATAATTTTTATGACGCGAGGATACCAAAACGTTCGAGAGGAGGCGCATCCCCTTATCTTGAACTTGATACATATTTAACATCTCCTTTTGATTATCTTGAATTTGTAGTAGGGAATTCAAAGTTCGATTTGTTAAAGTGGTGGTCAAAGAGGTCTTCCTCTTTTCCTATAGTAACTTTAATTGCGAGGGAAATATTAGCCGTTCTCGCTCAACCGTCTCTCGTAGAGCAAGCATTGATGAGGAGGTTATATTTTGGATCCTGACGATCTAGATTAACATAGAAAAGTCTAGAGGCTCAAGTATTGCTCCACGATTGGACAAACGCCAAACACGTGAGCAACAAGTCGATTTTGATGATTCCAAGAAAGCGATAATCTTGATACCGATTCAAGCAACGGGTCACAAAATAATTGAAGAATCATGTTGCCAATTGCCACCTTCCTAAGGTAAGTAAAAGGTAAGAGAAACTCACGTAGGGTTTTGATTCCTCTATGAGGATACGTAGGCAATTTTATTTCAATATTCAAAGTTAAATTTCAAATTTTTAACTTAGAATATTAAAATAAAACTCAAACCCATTTCTTTTTTTTTCTTTTTCCTTTCTTTGTGGTTTGTACTTTGTACTTTGTAATTTAAACTTTATACGAAATTGTATTAACTTGTAATTTTATTTTTAAATTGTACTTTGGAATGGTAATATATTAGAATTTTTCATTTTGTAAATTGTAAGTTGTAATTTTACTTTTAAATCAATAAAATTATTTTTGTGTTACTCAATTTTATTTCCTTCATCAATTGTGTTAATTTATCAATGGTGTTAATTTATTAATATTTAAAACTTAAAAATTCAAAAATTCAAAAATTCAAAAAAAAAAAAAAAAAAAAAAAAACCGCCAAACCGAACCGGAACCGAACCGCTGAACGGCGGTTTCCGAACCGGCGATTGAACGAATCTGGAACCGAAACCTTCTATAGGACGGTTAGGTTACGGTTCCACCCTTTGGGCGAACCGTAACCGTGGTTCGAACAAATTGGACATGTCTATTTTCACATTTGACAAAATTATTCATCACCACATTCCCATATCAATTTTTTTTATGATTATTTATACGTGCATGAAAAATATATAAAATACAAGAAATTTTTATACCCCCATGAATAAATTAAAATCATGAAGGTGGGTGTACATGGTAATGGAGGGGAAATGGGACACGCTCAAAACAGTCATGATATCAGAGTGCACGTTTGGTTCCCCATTGAAAAACAGATTTTATATTTTTCTATTATTACAAATGCACCCCATAAACTAAGATCACGCAAGAAGGCTGCTCAAATTATACAGGCAGATTACAGCTAGCAAATCCTCTCTCTCTCTCTCACTCATGCCAAACAAAACTTAAACCCTAAACCTTCCGACCCAGATTTTTACCCACACCCAGAACGAAACAGTGGAAAAATATAAAAATTATCAATAAAACGACAAAAGAATAAATTATGTCAAAAACCTTGAATAAGGGAAAATATAAAGAGAAAAAAATGGTATAGTTAATAATTTAAACGTGAAAATATGTGGTTTAATTTTGATACAGAATTTTGTTGGTTTATGCCATATAAGGCTAAAAAAAGAGCCGATTCTGAAAACGGCATTGCGTTTTGTGACGAAGAATATGATTTTCTGGCAAAAACTTGTATAAGACGGTCTCATAAAATCCTATTTGTAATCAAAAACTCAAATTAACTAATAAAAAAAAACTCATTTTTTTGTGTTGATTGAACTACGGTCTCATATAAGACCATCTCTAAATTTTTCGTAGCTGCAAAAGCTTTAAAACACACACAAACACACAGACACGAAATTTAAGCCGATTGAGTTTTGATGTATGATTAAATATTAATTACCAGTTGATTTCCTAACTCAACAGCAGCTTCTTGATAGGTAGGTTTGTTGCCAGAACTGCTGCCACAGAAAACACAAATTCTTTTGAACCTTGATTTTTTGTCCTCCTCCATTGCTTCCATTGCCATTGCCTCTCTGTGTGTGTGAATATTAATGATGTCCTTGAATTGTGGAGGTGAGGAATGAGAACCAAGTGAGTATTAATTTATAGGATTTGCTTTTTTTATATATACCCCGCATATACGAGGCATCGCTTCACTCTCTCTCTCTCTCTAATTATTTATTTGTTTATTTTTAAATATTTGTATTTGTTCTTACTTAATTACCAAAAGGGTACTATATATATATTACCGTGTCAAAAGTTATGGAATGACATGGCTTGGATGGTTGGTTTAGACAAAAGGCTACTTTTCGGCTACCTATAGGCTAACAGATGTCATTAATTAAGGAAAATAGAAAAAAAATATTGTTAATTTATTTTAAAATAAATACAAAGATCTGATATATCTACATGAATCTAAAATTATTATTCGCAATTAATGCAATTAATACTTAATTAGATACTTTCAAATGACTCGATAAAATATGTCAATGTTTAGACAAAAGAAAAACTGCAAAATTTGTCCTATGGGTGTCTGTAACTTTTGAAATTGTAATTTTAGTCTTTTGACAATTTTGTTCTTAGCAAAAATAACAATTTTAATTATGTATTTTTTAGAATTTGGCAATTTTAGTTTTTTTATTTTTAGTTGTGGTAATTTCGCTCTTATTATTCAAAATAACCAATTTTGGCATACTTGTACGTGTTTTTGTAATTTTCATAATTCGAAAATTATACATATAGAACTTGTATCTCAGATTTTGATCGGATTCATAAATCTAAAATTCTTCTATCATTAGACAATCTATAATATAAATAATAAATAAATTCTAGTCAAGTAAATAAAATACAGACTCTGATACCATTTTAAACTTGATCTTAGTTAGGGATGTTGATTATTTTGGCTATCAAGGGTATTTTGGGAAATAATTAAAATATTGAAATAGCCCTTAGGACTAAATTTGCATCAACTTAAAAGTTACATGACCATAATTGCATAAATCTAAATTTATGGGACCATAATTGAACAAATCTAAACTTATGGGACCAAAATTTCAAAAGAGGCAAAACATACAAGTCTAAAATCGCAATTTCAAAAGTTACAGGACTAATATTGCAACACCCCTATTGACGGGGGACTAATTTTACATTTTTTCCAATAGACACTAATCACATTTAAGAAAATGGGTATGTCAATAAAATTATACACAATAGGTTGAACTTTATATGGTGATGCACTAGGCCATGCTACCCAAAAAGTTTCATACTTATGACATGTTATGTGTGAAGGTGGCAATTAGCCACTTAGCTAACTTGATTGTTATTACAATTTTTACATTATTTTTATATACACACACTCACACATATATCAAAATTATACTATATGTTTATATTATCTAGTTTATGTATTAAAGATTATATTATATAATATATGTATTAAAAAATATATTTTACACTATATATATTAAAATTTATATTATATAATATATATTAAAAATCATATTATATTATGTATTAAATGACCTAATAAAAATATAAAACTACAAAAATATATAAAATGAAATTATCGAGTGATTAAATTTCAATTGATAAAAATAAAAAAATTAAAAATATGAAATTAATTTACCGACAGACTAAAAAATTCTAGCAGTAAAAAACAAAAAAATAATAAATAAATAATTTACCGAAAGAATAAATTCGAAAGTAATTACCGACATCATAAATTGTCGTTGATAAATATTTTCTGAAAAAGTAAAAATAAAAAATAAAAGGTTACCGATATAATTGGTTTACGTCAGGAAAAATTAAAAAAATAAGAGTAATAATTATAAAATATTTACCTACAAATTATTTGTCGGTATTTTGACGGAATTAACTATTTACATAAAAAAATTAAATAAAAGAAAAATAAAGACTTTATAAAAAAATAAAAAAAAGGAGTATATGCGTCTGCAATTTTTATGTTTAGTAATTACTTTTGTCTTCACTTATTTTGTAATATCAATTAATTAAATAAATTGTTAATATTATTTAATGAAAGTGTTATATTTTGTGTTCCCAAAATATAGCCAAAAAGTATTACAATTAATAAAATATAGTTTTACCTAGAGTGTTGTTTAATTAAAGTGACATTTATTTGTGTTACACAAGATATATAAAAAAATGATATTTAAAAAGTGTTACTTATTTAAAACTGTTACATATAAGCGTAACATATATATTGATAATGTCTTTGCAAAAGTGTTACATAAATATTATCTTTGTAAAAGTGTTACAAACACGTGTTACATAATGTCTCTTATGTAAAAAGTCTACAATTTTGTGTTATCTAATGTCATTTATATTGTAGTGAATATCTCAAAATTGCTTCCATCTAATTTGCTAGACATAGAGAATAAAAAGTTGGATGAGAGGAGGAGGGGGGACAAGAGTGAGCCCAAAATACTAAAGTGCAACTGGACATGCTTTCATTTTGATTTTTTTTTCTAGAGAATAGTAGTAAAAAAATTTTTGGAAGAAAAAAGATGAATTTTGAGAGTGTAATTAGATATGAGATCGATGAAAAAATAATGATGAAAGTTGATTTGATATAGAATATAATAAAATAATGATTGGATATAATTGGTGGTTAGAAATATGTGAGTGTGTGAATAGTGAAATTTGTAGGAGGATGTGTAATAATGATTAGTTATTTTTGAAAAAAAAATATGTAAAGTGATTGATAGGAAAAGGTGAAAGTGAATGAATAGTGTATTTTTTGGAAATTTTTATAAATAATTCTATGTTAGGTTAAAAAAATTCTCTAATGGAACGAAAATAGAAATTATTTCATATCCACTCGCTACCTAAACTAGTGGGTGGACAAACTTGATGAAAAACGACTTGAGAGTTGAGAGCATCTCCAACCCTCCTCCAAAATAGGGTAGACACCAATTTGAAGGAAAAGTTTTCTCCAACTCCACATTATTTCTCACGCCAAAGTTGGGGTGAATGAACAGTGCACCTCTACATGTAGAGCCACTGTTCACCTCTGTTTTTTTTTTAAAATATTTTTTTAAATGTCATATTTTGTCCTTTTATCTTTAATATGTGTAAATTTTTGTATCTCCATCAATTTGTTAAAATAATTTTAAAGCTAATTTTTAATTATCATGTTTTTTTTGTGTTTATTAAGATTTTATTTTGAATTGTTATATTTATAATCAATTTCTTATACATGTATATTAGAATTTTTAAATTACAAAATGACTTATAAAGTAATATTACTTGAAATATGAGTTAAATTAAAATACATATCCATACAAATATATTATGTTTTATTATATTAAACATAAATATATATGTTAAATTACAATTTAATAAAAGTTTTTAAATTCAATATAACAAAGAATCAAAGTGGAATATTCCAATTTAGTGTGAAATTTAGAGTGAGACTGTTGGAGATTAATGTTGAGTTTCTCCAAAATTTCCTCTAAAATATTATAAAACTCACAATATTTTAGAGGAAACCTTTGGAAATGCTCTGAGACCCATTTTTCTAAGGTATTATTATTGAATGTTTATATATTGAGTGATTGTATGATGTTAAAATATTGATAAGATCAGTGACGAAGCCAGAAATTATATGATGTTAAAATATTTATAAGATTAGTGACTAAGCCAAAAATTTTATGCATGGGTAATTAATAACATTATTTTTATTAAGTTGGGAAGAGTGAAGGTATGGGGATTAAAGAAATTGACAGACTTATGATTCAAACTCTATCATTACTCTTGCAAAGAGATAACAATACCACTTGAGCTATAAATAGAGGTGGCAAAATCAAGTCCGGCTCGAGGTTTGGGTCGGGCTGGTTTGTGATTTTTAGGCCCAAAAAATTGGGCCTATTTGGCTCGACCCAATGGGCGATCGATCGGACTTTTTTGGCCCGACCCGAATCTTTTGTGCATAAGGTATATATGGGTTGGACTGGGCCAACCAATTGTGTGGACCGACCAAAATCGAGATAGCCCAACGCGACCTGATTTTTTTTTGCAAAAGTCCGATGGGCTTGGGGCGGGACCCGACCCATTGCCAGCTCTAGCTATAAGGCTCGTAGTGGCTCCCAACTAACATTAATGTAAAAATAAAATACAAAATATCAACTCTAAAATTAAACCTATAAATTATTACCAGTTTTGATAATGATGAAGATTAGTCAATCATATAATAAAACACTTCACCTCAATAATGATGAAAATTAGTCATTCTTTTGATTCAACGCTTTTACGATAAACCCTAAATTCCAAAAGAGACAAATAGAGATGCAAGAGACCAAAATTTGAACTCAAATTTATAGTGGAACAAAAGAAAATGTAAGAAAATTTGAGAAAGTAGAAAAATGACACTACAAAAAAATGCGATGGTTGCAACGAATTATTTGCGACAAATACTAATATTCATTTGCTAAAGTTGAACATTAGCCACAGACACTACAAAAATTGTTGCCAATTAATTAAACGAACAAAAACAAAATAAGATTTTAGTGTATTTGCAACGAAATAAAGTTAATATGTCGCAAAATTAGCGACGAACATATCAATTTTCGTTTGCTAAGATTTAGTAGATACAAAAAATTAAAAAAATAATTATTAGTCATGAAAATATAAATTTTCATTGCTAAACTTTCAAAATATTTACGGCAAATCTTTTGCTTTCGTTGGTAATTTCAAACCAAAATAAAGAAAAATAATGAATTTAGTTAATTTATGAAAATTATGATTAATTGTGCGGCGAATCGTTTAGTTTTCGCCGCAAAATTGTTTATTTTATGAAATTTACAATTACGTTTGCAAAGTTTCTTAGTTTTAAATCGCAAAAATATTTATTTTGTGTAAATTACAATTAATTTTGTGGCGAATAGTGTCGATTTAGTCGCAAATGTAAGAAAATTTAATTACATTTGCAGCGAATGTTTTAGTTTTTGTCGCATAAATGTTTATTTAATGTAAATTACAATTCCCATTCAAAAAAAAAATGTAAATTACGATTTATATTTGCGGCGAATTTTAAACCTTCGTTGCAAAATTACATTGTTTTCTCTTTCAGTTTCTCCCGCAATTTTTTTCCCCCGTCCCGCAATTTCTTCCCACTCGAGCCTCCTCTCCGTAGTACCGGTCTAAATGCCTCAACGTAAGTTTTCCAATCTGTTTAATATATTAGCAACAAAATTGTATGATTTTGTCACTAATATTTGCAAAAACTGTTTAATATATTAGCAGCAGTTTTTTTATGTTAGCGACGAAATATTTCGTTACTAACGTTTTGTGATGAAATAAATTTCAATCGCCATAAACGTTTGAGACGGCTATCTTTGCAGGCGATTTTTGCGGCAAAAATTTTTTTGCAAAAACACTTTAGCGGCAATTATTTTATGTTAGTAGCGAATATTTTCGTTTGCTAAAAACAAGTTTGTTGTAGTGGATCAAGAGTTCAAGACTCAAATATTTATTAAGGTGTGGGAAGATGAAAAGAAGAATGAAGGGATTGAATACTCTATTTTTATAATGTAAGGTGTTTAAGAACATCAATTTTTCCTGTTTTCTGTCATTTTTATTTTTTAAGATTATAAAATTACCATAATACCCTTGAAATTTTCAAAAATTTCAGGGCCTTGTGTGGTGGCCCCCTTGGCCCCAATGTAGTTTCTTTTTTTTTTTTTACGAAACGGTAGCAATTTGTATTAAACCTCAGGAAAATTACAATCGTGGGTTAACGAACCCAAGTTCCAAAGGACACAAAAATATCCAAAGATGGAACAGAGAACCATTCAAAAAGAATGGCCTAAAAACAGCAGGATTACAAAGAGGACACACCCTCATCCTGGAAAAAACATCCAAACACAAAAAGGTCAACAAAACAGCAAATCAACTGGCAACCAGATACAGTTCCATGATGCTAAAAGCTGTATTAGAAGGAGCAGCAACAAATGCCCCAATGTAGTTTTATCCATGGATAAGATGGTAGTTTATCAATTCCATCTTCTCAAGAAAGTTCTAATTCCGTCACCACTCACCGTCATATTCTTTCTACCACGGGAGAGTCATTTTCAGTGCCTTTTGAGTTGCTTTTTTAAAAAAAAATATTTAAATAAATAAAAAAATTATTACGGCATTTGTAGTGTCTTCAGAGGTATATTAGTCACATTGTTAAGATTAACCAAATTCACTATTTGATATTAGACCCGAGATTAATTATTTAAAAATCTTTTAAGATCGATTCATTATAAATATCACAAACTAAATTTGAAGACATTTTAAATATTGTTCTAGAAATCTCCGTGTAGCGCCGATTAGTTCGCGCCGGCGCTAAGCCCCATTTGTCCGCCTCGTTATTTTTCTAGTTAGGCCCCCGCCTGTGTCTCGCCTAATCCCACCCAAACTCTGCCTATGCATTAGGCCCTCTACCACCCGACTAGCGTCTAACACTTTTTAGAACATTGATTTTAAGGAAATTTTACTCGTATTCGACTTGATAAGTATAAATATCAATTTACTCAAACTTTTTGTGTTCAACCTAAATACAGTTTTTAACCTCGACAATAAATTTGAACAGATTTGAACAAATTACGTAATTAATCAACACTACCCGATTTATTTACCATTTGTTGTAGGTACTTTTGTTGTCCGTTTCATTATTACTAGCTTCCTAGCTGCCTGAAAAATGGTTAATCATCCTCAAATGTCAAAGAACGATCAACTCTTTCACGATTCCCTTTAATTAAGTTGACAATGTCAGAGAATTAGACGAGTAATTAAATTTGACATGAAGCATAATTTATTAGGGAAGTTGGGAGACTTCTCGATCATTATAACCCTCATAATTTAATAAGCTCATAAGTCATAAGTCATAAAAAACTCCAAAGAGCAAATGACAATGTCATTCGAAAATCTTCTATAAATAGACGCCCTTCATTTAGATTGCGATTTTAAGTTATTTTTGTTGTTTCTTTTTTTCTAAAGTTTAGCATTGTTTTCCATTTGCTATCCTGATCGAATTGTGATCATGACATTTTCCCTTCTTTTATATATTTTCATTTATTAAAAAAACTCCAAAAATTATTCGAAATTAAAATTTACACTTCACCTTTATTTGAAAGAGTATTTGAAGTGTTTTTCAAAAAGAAAGAGTTTTAAAGTGGAAATGACAAATTGTGAAAATAACACTTTTAATGGACATGATAATAATAAATAGAATCTATTTACATATTGGCATATATATGCACAAAATAAAGGTGATAAATTAACTTAATGGTAATTTTCATGTTTACTGGTCCTAGGTAATCTTATTTCCTCAACTAGTTATCTAGCACATTATGGATTGCAATTTACAACCAGAGATGAGAGAACCAAACATTAATCACCAGACCAATTAAAGAAAGTTTTAATTCCAAATCATACAGTACAAGTTAGGATTTAATTTTCTAGCATGGTACTATGGTAGTGAATAATTGCATGTCTATATCATAAACATAACTGTAGGAAATACGATTAAACAATTAAGAAAAAACAAAACCACTAATTGGTCATTACTCAAAAGACAACTTTTTTATACAAGGTTTTTTCTAGAAGGAGAACCCCTCACCCGAACCAGAGGCCCCTTAGTTAGACATAATGTAAATCGAGGGATATACACGAGTAAGCGATCACTGCAAGGGAGAGAACCAACGGAATTAACAGCTCTACATGACCCAATGCCATTGATTTTATTTTTGTGTCTGCCCGGATGGACCTAGGCAATCTTGACACATAAAGCTAGCTATGTCGTGCACTTATGAAAGTGAAAACCTATAAATACCATAGAGTTTTCATTGCTACGAGATATCTCATTTATTGCTAGTAACCTCACTCTTGAGTTTATTAGCAACCTTAAACCTATAATTGACTTTAGCATCGAAGGGTCTTGGCTAAAGGTTCACCCGGCCATGGCGTACCCACATGAGGCCCAAGATGCGGTCGACGGACCACACTGGAACTCACGGTGGCTCTGTCAAATTTGGGTTGGACTATATTGAAAATTTAGCCTACGGAAAATATTAAGTTAAAATCCAAAAGGTCAAAAGAATTAAGAATCACCTTGCCCAATTAAGACACCGAATGCTCCAAACTTGATAATATAAAGTCTTTTAGAAACACTTTTCAAATAAACTTTTGGATCTAAAAGTCTATACACTACAAGAAAACACCAAGTTACCTACGGAAAAAATCAGAGGTAAATGTTAAGAAAATTGTAAAGTGTAGGTAAAATCATTGTAGGTAAAACCATTGTATTTACCTCTGAGAATCTAAAACTATTGGTAAATACCTACGGAAAATCATTTCTGTAATTGAAAAACTAAGCCGTGTCATCGGTAATTTGTTGGTATAATTTGGGGGAAAATGATATTTTTTTATTATGTAGGTATTCTCAGTAGGTAATTGTAAAAATTAGTGACAAAATTATTTAAATAGGTAAATTTTGTCGATAAACTGGAATTTTCTTGTTGTGATATTTCATAATAAGAATAGTTGTTTGGTTATTAATTTAGCATTGACTTTTAGATAAGTCACTTCTCCAAAAATTTCTTTCAAAATTAACCTTCAGGTTTACTTTTTTTTATTGAAATATTTTTTATTTTCTATTTTTTAAAATTTCGGCTCGATAATCGCCCATTGAAACAATTTTTTTTTACCATACGGACCAAAAATCCTGCTACGTATACCCATGCACCTGGCTAACTTAACGTTCACTCTCTTTTACGGAGCCGAACTAAAGGAGTAAAGGACATATGCTCGACACGAAGCGAATCAACATATGTTTCATTCTACAGACTTTAAATATCAGCTTGAAGCCTTGAGCTCAACTTGATTAATTAAAGCATATCTAAGTTTGATTATTAAAAAAAAAAACCAAACTTGAATAAATTTTTTTAAAAGAACAAGAGAAATTCAAATAAATTTAAACAACAACAATAATTTTTGTTAGACTCGACTGATTTGTAATATTATTTGTATTCTGTCAAAGAATGGGTAGAATTGATCAAACCCTAGTTTGCCTTACATAGTACATACTACATACCCCTGTATTTATGGATTTAAAAATGACCAGAAGCAAAGAAAAGGACAAAGTAGGAAAAAAGAGAGGTATTTCAAACAAATTGTTAACCTGTCAATCAGTCAAATAGCATAAATCAAGCAAAAAGTGCAATCATTATATTGTCAGTATAAACATCGACTCATCTTAATTAAGTTTTCTCCACATTTTCCAATCTCGTCACTTCAACTCCTCCTATTGTCGGAAAGCTCTAATAATTCACCAGTCCCTCCTACGAAATTAAATGCTTTTTTATTTAGTTTTAACATCCGAATATATATTTATATATAGGATTCGATACAAATGAGACCACCCTCCCTAGGTGAGGCAGTGTGGACTAATCTTACCCATTGATCTTAAAAAATGAAGATATGTGATTAATTCAGTTTTTTAATTATATCCTAATTTTCGCTGATTTTAAGGGTAAGGTTGTAATTTTGTAATTCAAATTAGTGGTCCGAGTGGGTTTTATGGGCTCAGTTGAAACCGCTATTTGGATTTGGTGGCGGAATTTAAGAAAGCGATTTTGTTTCGATGGCGGAATTTAAGGAAGCGATTTTGTTTGAAATATTTTTATTTTACTGATATAGTTAGGGTTCTTCTTATTCATAATTAGACATCACATAATGCATATTTAGTTGTTTTGTTGCCACTTTTACGGAAACAAGACATAATTGAATATAACGTCTTTGCATATTTTGTTTTTCCACACTTTGCATAAATAGGTTCAATGTAATTTATATTTAGTTATGAAAATGAGATGTTGCTTTTGGAAATTTTAAAAATAGGATGTTACATAATGTACTACATATTTAGTTATATATTATTCCACACTTTGCATAGATAGTTTCTAGATAATGCATAGTTAGGTGATTTTGTTGCATAATTTATGACGTCTTGCATAGTTGGGTATCTTGTACTACATATTAATTTTTTTACGCTACATAGATAGTTTGCATATAATGCATATTTAGTTGATTTTTGTTACATATTTTCAAATATGTAATGTCCTCTGAATCCATGCATCGTTTCATAAGTATCTATACATCATGTCATAAGTATCTATGCATCATCTTATTCGTGAAAATTACGGTTTTTAAGAGTTTATGTTAATGGCCATTTGAGTTCTCAATCGATGACTACACCATTGATGTTGTTGGATAGAGTTTTTTCCACGACTGATGATTCATCATCATGTTTTGAATTGTTTTTGTAATATTGCACCGATTTTTCTTGCCTTTTCTTTGTAATTTTCATGAACTGTAATTTTTGAGTTTTCACGATTTTTCTTATTTGTATTAATGGAGGAATGTGTGTGTGTGTGTGTGTGTGTGTGTGTGTGTGTGTGAGAGAGAGAGAGAGAGAGAGAGAGAGAGAGAGAATGGGGTGGAGGGAGAGACAACACGTGAGATTGGGGCGGGGAGATGTATGAGAGAGAAAGAAATTTGATTCCATGTTTGTAACTACCTTGTTATATTATTTACCCTATCACCCTTATGTTGATTAAATTAATTTTTTTAATATATTTTGTATCCCTTAAATTATACCGATTGATTATTATTGGGGAATGATTAAGATTAGTCAATTGTGTCTCACCTAGAGACATAGTCTCACACTGATCATCCCCTATATATATATATATATATATATATATATATATATATATATATATATATATATATATATATATATAGGAGGTTACAATGAGACCACATATTATAGTGAGATAATGTGGACTCATCTCAACCCTCCCTTATCTATATCAATGACTAAGATAAATAGGGGTTAAAATTACATTAAATATTGTTAAGGCAAAACAAGGGTATAATTGTCAAAACAAATATTTGGGGACCATCCAAATATGGAATCGATTATTAGGGAAGTGAAAATCACATAGGGAGAGAGAAAAATCGCTACTTTGGAGAGAGAAAAATCACGCATGTGCTCTACCATGCGATTATGATGTACAATTATCAATGATTTGATGTATACTTAACACTATTTTCTTTGTATGTTTAACATAATTGTATTGGATATTAAAATAGTCAAACAAAAATATGTGGGACCTTTAACTAAGGAATCATTTATAGAGAGATAATCACGCTCATTAATATGTTGGGACCGTTGATTAAGTAAATCAATTAGAGAGAGAGAAAATCACGCCCATTATTGTCTTTGTATATTTAGTATATATTTGATGTATATTTAACACTATTTTTTTTCTTGTATGTTTAACCTAATTTTCTTGCATATTACAATTGTCAAACAAAAATATAAGTATACAACAAAACACATATAAGTATACAACAACATAAATACATACATCAAAAATTAACTACTTATACATCAAAATATATCTAAGTATACATCGAAAAATATACATGTATACAACAATCCTCATTGTCTTCTCGTGAGGCCTTCGTTTTCTCCACGTCAACATCGTCCCGCTTCACCAATCCTCCAATCTTGTCCTTTATTCTCAAACCCCAACAATATTTTGCACCGGAGAACCATCATCATTATCATCATCTTCATCATCAAATCATCATGCTCCTCATCTTCTTATTATGGACCAGGATTAGTCAACACTCCTCACTCTAATTATTTAGTCTCATTTGATCCAATCCATATATATATATATATATATATAATAATAATAATAATAAACGAACAGATACAATTTGTTTTCCAGATTACAATGGTAAAAAATTATAAAATAATAGCTATATATGTAAACAAGATTGGTGGGTTTTAAAAAAACTGACCATTTAATGTCATTGTCAATTAAATTTGATATTACAGTCGCAGTTTAATTTCGCGTTATTTATTTGCCACAATTTTTGTGAAATTGTGGTGGGTTGAGAATGTTTTGATATATTATGTGTGGCGCCTAATGGCGCCTACAAAAAAAAGCGTCCTTGGCAGTGTTTTTTTTTTTTTTTGAGAGCTATTTTCCTTTTTCTTTTTTTTTTTTTAAGGTTTTGAAAATTAATTTTAAATATTAAATAAATATACAATTTTTTGGATAACTAGAATGTGATATATTACGGAATAAAAACGCGATTACATAATAAAGTGTATAATACATAATTAAAAAAATACACATTACAATCTTGGATTAAGTTACGACATGCCATTAAAACATAAATACGACTACACTAAATTATATTTGTGGAGGTATTTGTGAAACCCGATTACACTAATTTTATTTTAATTTCAGATTTTTTTATAAATTACAAAATACATATTTTTGGGTTCGTTTTTATATAAAAACCAGAGTTTGTGCTCTGGAAATAGGAGAAGCATTGACGAAAGGAAAAAATTGTTGATCTCTTTTGTTGGGAACAATAATGGGAGCTTGTACATCCAAACCCAAACCCTCACCAGAGCTCAATTTTCATTCACAAGACGAAATTAAGCCTGACGTTATTCCATCCCAGGACAAGGATAATAATGGTGGCGACAATGTGAAAATTCTGGTAATTTTGATGGCGTCAATTCTAATGGCGCCTACACATAATGTATCAAAACATTATCAATCCATCCCAATTTCGCAAAAGTTTGTGGCATTTGCCACAAACTATCAAATAACCCTTTAATTTCCACCTTGTATTTGTATATTATATATTAAAAATATAAATGATCAATAAGTACTTTAATATTTATATATTTATTCATTATTTAAATACCTGATCGTAAATATCTCCCCCATTTGCCATTTCTAAATAATTTCTGACAGCTTGACAAATATTAAGATTAGATTGAGTTTCTCAAATATTTGTTCCACATTTTGGAAACATATTCTGTTCATACTCCAAATCCTGTTTAAAAACTGGGAAGTAAACACTTGCTGATTATTCAAAGACTTGTGAAATCAATTTACAAGAGACTCTCATACCATAAATTATTTTTAAAACTATTAAGTAATTTGCTGGTCTTAGCTTCCAAATTCTATAATTAGTTAAGATACTATAAGATCCTAATCGTGCAAAGATAAGAAGATACAATAATATCCTTTTGTATCCACAAGATTCTCAATTAGTCAAATCTTTATACTTTGCAAACAAAAATTACCAATAATTTTATTTGATAAGCTAGTTTTCCCTCACAGATTTTCCCCACCCTAATTAATTAAGCTTCTTTTTCTTAAATTAAAGTTTGTGTTGCATTCTTATTCGCAAGAAGGATCTTGTATGATTTAGCTATAAGTTAAATATAACAATGAGATAGGAGTAAGATATATAATGTAAACGCACTGATATATATATGTTATTTCCATTTATTATTATGTGAACTAAAACAAAATGCTAAGCACAAACATACTATATCTATGTATGCACATTAAATTGTTTGTTTTCTTTTTTTCTTTTTAGAAGAACTGCCGAATAAATATTAATCATAAGACTGAAATTCAATATCTCTTGATCGTGGAACCTCAACTTTATTATTTGGGTAAGATCTTATTGACATGATAATTAAATTTTGGAATAAAAGTATTAGACCATCTCCAACAAGGAGTTAAAATGGCGTCCAACGCCAAAAATCAAAATTAAATGAATAAAATAAAGTATTATGGAATGCTCTTTATTTTAATTTTGGATTATTTCATTAAATTTTATATATTATTTTGAATTTGATTAATTTTGAAAATAAAAAACTTAATAAATATTATATTATATAAAATTACATATGTAATATGTTTATCAAATATAAAGTAATAAAAATCAACATTAAATGAATAAAATATGGAAGCTTATGGAATATTCTTTTTTAGTGCATAAAGTAGTGCAAATTGATGGAGATGTAGTGCATATTATGCACCTAAAATGGTGTAGATTCTGCACTAAAATGGCGCAAACTATTGGAAATGGTCTTACTAGCCTATATTAAGCAATACTTTAGCATCTAACAATCAGATCACATGAGAATGTGCATTTCAGTCTCAGGATTAGTTATAGGGAACAAAGATCCAATACTTCTAGACTGATTATATCTAATGTAAACTTCTATACCTAGAAATCCATTTCGAATGGGATCCTAATCTTGCTTAAACATATCAATATGCATTCAAGTTCAGACATGTTATGGTTGTTGATAATGCCAGAGGCAAACAAGCCTTGTATTACCAGAGCAGCTTTTTCTATATTTTCAAGTTTTACTCTTCTCCATTTAAAATTTCATCAGAAAATATTAATTCAGACTCAAAAAGGCAACATAACAATGCACATTCAACCATGGAAGATGGAAGAGACAGTAAGGTCCAAGAGGATATTTCTCAACTTTTTTTTTTTTTCCAATAAACTCAGGCATACACTCATACACTGAAGTTGAACCCCTAAGCCCCACACAACGATGGTCGATCGAAGGAAGGCAAAAGGGTCTTATGCCCATGGGCTTCACACTATCTTTCTTCTTCCACTTTCAAGAATAGTCAAAAAAATGTAAACGAGTACACCCGAGCATGGCAAAACCATATTACTCCTAAAACACCTAATTAATCTCATTACATAGACATACTGAGAATTATTCCAACTAAAAGTCACGAGTGTTTGCAAAAGCTTCTACTTTTGGAGGAAGTGATTTATAACGGCAGAAGCGGCAAGTAGTTGAGAATTAGAAGTTGATAGTATTTATAGATAGAAGCTAAAAATTGATTAAGTTAAAGAGTGTTTCGTGAATAAGTTGTAAAAGTGTTTTATTTGTATATAAAAGACAAACCAGAAGCATAATCAAAATCTAATGCACCACCCTCTTTTAGATTCTGATTAAATAAACCAGAATCATAAGTTGGCATTTACAATAACTAAAAAGTGAACTTTTTCCAGCTAAAACATGAAAATCACTTTCTTTTTTATTTTTGGGTGTTTGCAAACATTCCCATAATATAACTCATCTTCAGCTGACCCGTAGAATCACATCTTACGCAAAGACAGGAGGCATATATTTAAATACATAGCTCAAATCCACTCATTTCTTTCACG
Source organism: Rehmannia glutinosa (assembly GCA_016081115.2). Lineage (NCBI taxonomy): Eukaryota > Viridiplantae > Streptophyta > Magnoliopsida > Lamiales > Orobanchaceae > Rehmannia > Rehmannia glutinosa. Next base: position 11,047,310 of record CM071934.1, on the reverse strand, counting down.
GTCTGCAATCAAAATTCAGCAACTTTTTGCATGAGAAAAAAAAAAAACCCACTTTCTTAATACTTGTGCATAACGTCATTTAATGCCAAAATCATGCATGAGGATAAATATAAAGTTGAAATCGACAATAATCATCGCTGTTAAACAAAATGGAGCACATTTTCAACCATTAAATAAAGTATCCCCAGATGCTTACATCCTCAACTGCGATACCTGCTGCGCTCCCTATCGCGTTCTCGATCACGCCCATAATCTCTGTCTCGATCATAATCATAACCTCGGTCTCTATCTCTCGGCCTATCGTATTCTCTACTTCGATGCCTGTCCCTCTCCCTCTCATCACGATCTCTTCCCCTGTCCCTACTTCTTTCTCTTCTATCCCTGTCACCTGCAAGCGTCAACATCATTGCCAAATTTCACAACACGAGAATTTTTTATTCATGATTATAATAATTATTGTATTTTTTTTGTTAGCATCTTTGGAAATGAGCATCCTTAATCACAATAAATAATAAAATAGTTAAATAATGCGAGGAGAATCCTTGACACAATATATTATTGGACAGACTGTAGGATCAAATGCTTTTGCAACAATATTGTGAAATCTATTAATTTGACTATGCGAAGTACTATTTTAGAACCAACAACTGCAACCAATTGGTGACAATGGGAGCTTATGAACCTACTAGTTAACTATTCTCCCCTGGTTATTGGCGAACCTGTGCACTGCCAAAACCACCCATCAAAATCAGGCAATTCAAAGATTAATGCCATTTTTCTTCATGACAGCCGATATCTTTTCGCAACTCAATAATCTAACATGGAATTTTACAAGCCAAAAGGATGTAACTTTTTTGGGGGCAATCAAAACCTAATTGTCTCCCGAGTGTGCATAATTAGAAGTGATGCGTAATGTTGGAAAAGTCAGTAACTAAGTTTCACACAGGACAACAAAACCAATTGAAAATACCTAGTTCCTCAACCTCCCATCCTGCACGTCCAACACCAGGAACGCTCTGAGCCATTTCAGCTTGCTGTGTTTTTGCACGGAACTTTTTCTTAAGATTGCCGAACTCATCATACATTTCACCATCATCCTGCGATCATGAACACTCATATTTATTGCCTCAAATTACCTATCTTGAACCATACTTCCAAAGAAAGTTAAGAATTACTTCTTCAGCCTCTCGCCGGCGCCGTTTTGTCTCTTCAAGCTCTTCTTCGTCCAGTTCTTTGTAGCCTCCACCACGTCCTCCTCTAATCAAAAGTCAGAAAATGACCAAGATAGGCATCAGCCAAGAATACGTGCGTATTTATACAGAGAAAATGTAACAGATCCCAAAGCATATTGACCTTTTTCTGGACCTCAAGTTAACTTTCTTTTGTCTGCTTAATCTTTACTTGTTGTGTGTATATTAAGCACATTGGTTTTTTGTTGTGTAGTTGTATATTTTTTAAATGATAAACCAACTATTATGTTTTATTAACTAATTAATAAAACTACCCACTAATCAAAAGTGGGAGAGAGCACTACTACACAATGCCTTAATGGCAATTTTTTTTTTTTTTTTGAAATCTACCGTGTACTGTACACACACAATGTGGCAAGATTACCCATTAAAAAACACACAACTACACACAACAATAAACCAATATGCTTAATTTGCACACAACCACACACATGTAAAGATTAAGTAGACAAAAGAAAGTTAACTTGAGGTCCAGAAAAAGGCCAATATGCTTAATCATCATTTGCTGTATATTTTTGATACAGACAATAAAAATATTTTAAAAAAAATCTGAATATCCTTGAAGGAGAAAATTCGAGTGAGTGCAACAAATGACCCCCTGCTTATTGAAAAATACCTATATATGCATATAAATAAGTAATAATTCTATATGGTTGCTTTTGGGTTGAAGACTTGGACATGATGGAAGGATTCAATGCTATGGATTTATTAGACATAAGTATTTTTTTTTTTTTTTGAGGAATTATTAGACATAAGTATTGACTATTGAGTGGATTTGAATATCCTTCATAGAACTCAAAAAATTATCCAATGGTTATTAAAGGATTTGAAATACACAGTCGCAAAATCTAACAAGTGTAAGGGATTTGATTATAGAATTTGAAATCCTTATCCCCAAATCATTCAATTTAGATGCAATCTAAAGGGATCGATACAGAAGCCAAAAAGATAGGAAAGAATATCCACATACCTCACACCTCCCTCACTAACTCCAGGTTTATTGGTATTGCAGATGTTGCACTTTGAGCGCTTTGCCCAATTAATGTTTCCACACCTGAATCAACAATTGAAAAACTAAGTAGAAAGGCAAAATACAAAAATTGCTTGAAATAATTGAATAAAGGGACTGTGAACACCACCATATAGTATAAATAGCAAAAGAGGACGAATACTAAATTTTATCAAGTATACTAAAATAAACTGGGATTTACCAGTTATGCCACACAATCGGCAATATAAATGTCAGAAAGTGCATGGGTAAGGGTTAATCTATTGCCTAGTCAGCTTATATAACAAAAGTGGTACAATTATGCTTATAAAAACTTCAGTAGCTAAATAGATAAATGCTTAAATACACCGCTGCAATCAACATTAGAATCAGGTTCAGAAATGCTAAGGAATCTTTTCCCTACTGCATTCCATGTTCCAAAGTTTACGTCTCAACTTCGACAAAAGCAATGTTTAACTGCTTGGAGCATAAGAATTAAAAACTGCCGGTGTTTATACATATAGCAAATGCATTAACCACTAACTTTACTTTTCAGACAAATTTGTGTGATTTGCAGCTATGCCATAGTGACTATCACTCATATCCCACCAAGGAGTGCTACAAAATGATTCAAATAATTCTAAGTAATAATATCCCACTGTTGGGTGTTAAACTATCCCCACAGTAGAGGGACAGTTCTGTCCCTTTATAGGTCTCCGCCATACTATATGCCCAAATAATGTATGTTCTGCAAGTATGTTATACATTTTAATCGCATATATATCAATTTATATAATTCTCCAGAAAATTAGCCAGTTCAAATGCAATAACCTAATGATGTAATAATGCGCCCAAATGTAGGAATTAATTAGTCATTACCATCCAGCGTGGATTGATGGAACAAAGTAATAAATTATTCCTCTTACTTTAAAATTACGATTCCTATTTAATTTTTAGACCATCTTAAAAGAAGACTCCATTTCCTAAAATGAGAAGTTATTTCCCCATCAATACACTCTACCTTAACGTAATGATGTAATAGCACTACCTCACAACCACTATTTTCTTGGGCAATTTTACATTTAAAACTTCCAATTCTTCGATTATCATCAAAAACTCTTGAGCATTCCTTGTCTAGTCAATGTAGAAAAATAAATATGGGACGCAGGAAGCACTGCAAGAAATGAAACCTGCTTAAGTAGAGAATACTTGGCTGCTCAGGAGTAGAAAATCCACACTAGCCATCCAGAGGAAATATCTTCTAATTACTTTAATTCCTACAACCTGGAACTCATGGAACTTTATTTTATTTGGATAAACATCTAATCCCTGTTGATAATCTAACTGCAGCAGTAAGCCAACATCGTAAAATGTATAGTGCAATCAAGTAAATAGTTCCAAATAATATCTTAGTATTTTCTAATGCCTAACGCAACATAAATGATCAAATTACTGAAATGAAATTGTATGACTTAAAAACCATGAAACTAACAGCTCTTGAATTAGGTAATGGACCAGCATGCGCTTTACTACTTTGCTCTAAGAAACAGCATAATAGAAAGGCCAAGTTGCACGTGAAAATGCAGGTGCTCTGCACTCTTGAACTTTGATGCCCCAATTAAGACATGGTTGAGTAACATTCCAAGAAACAAGGCATACTTGAATATTTGAGTTTCTTATCCTTTTGAATTTGAAAAGCTAGTGTGCACGAAAAGTTCTATTCCTAAACCATTGATTTAGCTAAGAAAACAGTGATTATATAACTTCCAGATTCAGACAAACTAAACCACCAAACATGATTTTGAATGAGAAATATATTTAAACATGGTTGGGGGGGGAGTTGTCTCAAGCAAACCACAACACATTCTTACATTGGACAAGGCCAATCATTTGGACCAAAAAGCCCTCCTCCAGTAGCTCCAGTAGCACCAGCAGCACGAGTAGGGCCTCCTACATCAGGGCCACCGCGCCCCCTTCCTCGGCCACCACCTGCAGCTCCGCCACCAGCGGCTCCAGCAGGACGTGCAGTTCCACAACGGTTGCACACACCTCGAAATGCGAAGTTCACATTGCCACAACTGTTTCCACCACAAAGTATAAGAAACTATTTGCATAACCAATTTTCAGGTGAAACATGAAAAGATTAGTAAAAGAGCAAGAACGAGCTGCTCACCAATAATCACATCACAGACCTTGTATTTGAACACAACCAATCTCCATCTTGTTGCCACGCTTTCCCCACAGCATCACCACGACCTCTACCTCTTCCACCCCCACCATTCACATCCCTATCTCCTTCCACCAGTCCACTGACATCACTACTCAAAACTTGATCACCAGCATGATTCCCTGTGTCATCTTTACTCTTTGACTCCGCCAGAAAGACTCCGATTGTGGCTCCATGGAAATCATTGTTGTTGAACCATTCAACAGCAGCTAAGGCAGCATGTGGATCCTCATAAGTGACAGTGGCGTCTCCTTTGGGCTCATTTGTTACTTTATCATGGTATATCCATATCTTGGGACGTCCACTTCGTTTGTCTTTCTATGGAGCGCAAATACACTTCAGTATAGAAGTTACAGACAAAATAAAGCATGGCCAAATGCACATACACAAAGACACAGCCTAGATGTGCCCATAAATCGACAAACATGCAACGTGGACTGATGTAAGGACACTTCCTAATTATTGGGCTAGGTTTGTGAAATCTAGACCCAAATGTAATTGGCTACGAAGTTATAAGTAAATTAATGTATGAAGATAAACAAATCCTGAATTCACGAACACGGACGTATGTAGATGATGGATATCCAAAGCAAACTTGCTACGGTAGAAAGAAAGAAACAGGAAAATTACAACGAATTGCAAGGAACCATACCTTCAGCAAGCCAATAGTACCAAAGTGTTCGGCCAACATATCCTCATCGGTCCCAAAAGGCAAGTTACAAACATAAACAATCCCGTTCGTGGGGGCTACCGAATAGTTTGCCATTCTGCTCCAATTTCATGAAGCGCCGCACAAACACAAAAATTAAAGCCCGCAATCACTCTTTTGATTGCCCTAGCTAAATCAAGGGATAGAGAAAACACAACTTGAATTACAATTTTAGAACAAATAAAAAAATAAAAATGAAAATCATAAGCATATTAATGGTGGTTCGTATATAACTGAAAATAGAAATTGCAGTAAAGCATCATTGTTTCATAGTGATGCGTTTCAGGGTTAGGGTTACTCTAGGGAAAGTAGAATAGAAGAAATTGGGATAGAAATAGAACCTGATTTCGCCGGTGGTGGTGCCCGCCGTCGCAGGTGTACTCCGTTCAGATAGATGAGGAAAGAAAATGGAATTGCTGGCTGCGAAGGGGATCGAGTCAAATGCAAATATACCCTGGGACACGGAACGTAATTTCGTGGTACAATAGAGGGTATTTTGGTCCTGTGAACTGATTGGGCCTCGGTCTTCTATACGTGGTTCTTAATCCTTACCCCGTCCCAGTTTTTGGGTCCAGTATGGGCCCAGAACCTAAGCCCGTCTGGAGTGCCATCGCATGAATATTATGATGGGCTTTAACTTGTTTCACATAAATAAGCACTTCAGAACCAAGACGGTGTTTAAATCTTCCATTTCTGACGGATGATTGTGGCGTGTGTAGAAGTTCTTACCATATTAATTTTTAGCATAAATCAAGGCTAAACTGTGGGGTTTTAATACAATAACTTCGTACGCGTGTCAATCATCCATCGGTGAAATAGAAGATGAAACACCATCCCTGAATAAAAGATCTCATCCGCTTAACATGTCATTGAAAACCAGTTTTTGGATTTCATTATGTCAAAAATAGAATTAGATTTTTATTTAAGTGTTTCAAGAGTTTATAAATATTTGCATGAAAAATTATACAGTTAAATCAAATATTGAGGTCAGATGTCAGTTCTTATAATAAGATTTGTTATCAACATCACCAATATATTGAGAAATGGTTAATCTACTTATCAATAAAAAATGAGGATACCAAAGTATGGCTTTTGAAGTATCACTGAGTTTTGTTACTTTTGTATCCATTAAAAAAAAAAGGTATCCTTCAGTTAGTATTAACAACCTAACTTCTAAAACCCTAGTTGCTTTTGCTCTCCATTTTCTTCCATCATCCTCTATATAAGATGGGGAAATAATTTTCAGTGCTTTTAATCTAAATAAATTTATCTCAATATATAGCTTTTATTTGTCCCCAATAGGTGGTTTTATTTGTCCCAAGTAGATGTTTTTTTAGTTAATAAGTTTCTCCTATATATGAGATTTTATTTTAAAGATCACATGAACCATTACCCAACGAGTCGATAGTGACAGGGGAGATCATCTTTGTGGAGTTCGATTCTACGGACCAATTAAATCTAATTAGGTTTAAAAATATATAGGTTTATGAGCTTATAGCTTGCATTTTTCTTTTTTACTCATTGTTGTAGTCGGTTGTAAGTTTTTATGATGAATGCATATAATTCATTTTGATTCTAAGAAGAAAAAAACTAACTTCTCTAAGAATAATTATTCAAAATTTAATAGATCCAAATTTTAATTTTATAATTATTAAGCTGTTATATCATACAATGTGATGGCATCAATTATACGTGTGTATAAAAGCATTCATGCTCAAGTTGTTAGATATTATAATTATGTAATGCTGATAACATGAAAGTATTTTTCTTAAGGATAAAATTCACTTTACCCCCTTCTATTATTGAGTTTGTATCAAATACCACCCTGTACTATGAAAACCTTCAAATACCCCTAAACTAGTAACATATATTATGTTGGACAAAAGTACACTTGCAATATATAAAGTGTTTGATATCATATCTTATCTTGTCTAAAATTAAATTAAAATTATTTTTATTCCAGATTTTAATTTTAAATAACTAAACTTATATAGTTGAATAAAAATTAAATTAAATAAGAAAATATGATTTCAATAGTATAGAGAAGTGAAATTAATTTTTCTAAATAAATAAATTTATGTTACTATAATTACATGTATATATATATTACTTTAAAAGGTAGTTATTAAAGTTTATATATTAATTGATATTTTTAAATATTTCTATTACATAAGATGTGAACAAATTGACTAATGTAGAACTTTATTTATGAACGAAAATAAATATTTATAAATATTAAACGAGAAAAATCATATAATACTTTAAAAAGTAACTATATATAATATTTTGATCTAATTTTTATTTAAAGTAATATTAATTAAAGTTGAAATAAATAAATACATATATAATACCAATAATATAAAAACACGTTAATCATTTTTAGAAGACACATAAATTTATATTAGATTGTTTTGGAGAGCACGTTTATGCAATTCTTCACTCAATTCTTAATTATATTAATATTTTACTAAATTCTCTTACTTACTATATGATATTAATTTTTCTTTCATATATAATAAATAAATACGCATTGAAATTTCATCTATTAATAGAAACTTGGTAATATTAAATAATATTAATTTGATTCAATATTTATATTATATGTAATTACTTAAGCAACTATATATAATAAATAAATACGCATTGAAATTTCATCTATTAATAGAAACTTGCGTAGTATTAAATAATATTAATTTGATTCAATATTTATATTATATGTAATTACTTAAACAACTATATATTGAATATAACAGCAATATAAATTTATTTAACAAATGTGCATTTCTAAAAAGTGTGACTTCTCTAAAATATTAAAGTTATATATTTAATTAATTTATTTTACGTTAAATATAAGACTAATTGTTTTAATTATAATATTAGTGTTGAACAAAATTTGGAATCGAGACTAATTGATATTTAATTATATAATAGAGTAAGCAAAGTAAGTTTACATTTTATTTAAACTAAGGGTATTTTTGTCCATGAATGTGACTTTTATTGATTTAAGGGGGTAAATGAAGGTTTTCATAGTAGAGGGGGTAATTGATACAAAACCAATAGTACAAGGGGGTAAAATGAATTTTACCCTTTTCTTAATTCTCAACAATTCATTAAACACTTCAAAAAAATTAAATATGTGTTAGGAAAAGTTGAATGGAAATTGTGCTATTTGATCTAATTTTCTTGGACCTATCTCTTTAATAATAAAAAAATATATAACTCCAATGGTGTTTAATTTTGTAACACCTAAAACTCCCAACTCATGGAGTAGTGGGAGAGTGAAAGACTTGAAACTCGCTAGTCATGAAGGAGTGGGAGAGTGAATGCTCCATGTCATGGGATAGTTGGGAGTTAATGTGACTTGATTTTGAAGCCTATAAAAGATGGTTCATATTTTTCACAATCAACACAACATATAACTCATAAACTTGCATAACAAAACTTTTTGCATATGGATATTATGTTCATTGACTTGATTGTATTTTTAATTTAGTGGTGGTTTCCAGGCATAATTTCGATTCGGGGAGAGATAATCCGGTTTTTCTCGTGGAAACATACATCCAAAATAGAGGACAAATCTGTTTTTAGGATAGTATGTCCAACACACGATTAAGCCAATTTTATATTGCTTATGTAGGCGATTCTGTAATTGAATTTCATAGTACTTTATCATATCAAGTGAATGACATGGTATATTTTTTAATTAACTGAAATATATAAAAAGAAAGGAAAAGTCATGATCACAAGCCGATCGTAGCAAAGGAAAAACAATGTTAAACTGAAAAAAAACAACAAAAATAACTTAAAGACGCATTTTAAATTAAGGGCATCTATTTCTGAGGATTTGAATGATATTGTCATTTATTTTTTTAGCACGTGCTCGAGTATCATCTAGATGGTATGATGTATCCTCCGGAATGTCGGCCCGAGGATCCTCGAGCCGCAATGACCATGACATTCATAGCTTCCCGAAGAATCACATGAGTGAATGACAAGCGGACTAGTTGAGGAATCGCCTAACTTGGTTTTAAAGCTTCCAACTTGTTTGCATCAACTTGAAAATCAAAGTTAAGAGGATAGCTTGATGTTCGAGATGTTGAAACATGAGTTGAAGTCAAAGTCGTTTCATCACTCTCTTTTAGATTCGAATTTGATTGACAATAGGGATGGGAATGGGTAGGATTCTATATCCTCCATCCCCATACCCATTTATTATATTCATACACATACCCATACCCATACTCGCCGGGTATTCGGTTTTCATACCCATTCTCATACCCATCGGAGGATCGGGTATTCATACCCTACCTATATACCTCTTACCACTTACAATTGTATTTTTTTCAAATTTAAGTTATTTTTTTAAAGAGAAATTTGAGTTATTTAAATAAAAATATAGATATTTACTAAATTCTTAAGGAAGCAATAAGGAAAAAGAATACAAATAAGAATTAGCGAACTATATATTATAAAAATATAGCAAAATATTAGATAGGATTAAACAAAAGTGTTAGTGGGTTAGTAGATTTTGGTTGAGACTTGGGAAAAAATCATTTTCTTTAAATATAAATAAATAGAGTTGTGTAAATAAAAAAATATATGTAAAATATTATAAATAAATATATATGTAGATATATTATATATATATAATATTATTATTTAATCGGGTATCGGGTAGGGTATGGGTAGGATGTACCTGACCCACCTCCATACCCATACCCGAAAATACCCATGCCCATGTACCCGTTTATTTAATCGGTACAATACCCCTCCATACCCTCCTCCGTTAGGGTCGGTTATCGGATCCTCCATCGGAGGTTCGGAGGAAATTGCCATCCCTATTCAACAACATGGGAGTAAACCACAAAAAGCTAGCGGATTATCTTGCGTTGTTGATATGGTGTGATCATTTGTAGCGTTTCAACATACTTATCCGAAATGAGACCCGTATTACAATCTTTTTTTTTAGAGCCTCAAAGGGATTACGAGTAGAGATGTTTTGTTGAGGCGTGAAGGGCTAGTATTTTTTTCATTATTAGCTAGCTATTTTTTCTTGACCACCAATTCGTCATTGTCCATCCGAACTCTTGGTGGTTGGACCAAAGCAAAAGATTTCCCGAGGAGATTGGTCATCGACACTAGGTTGGTCTTCCTCGACATAGTCCGCCCATCGTTTCTTTGCTGGCGTAGCCTTTGCAAAATCAAGATTATCCCGTCCAACTCATCGAGAATGGCAAACTGATTAGAAGAAGAATGAATAGTTGAATTAGCTCGTGGTGGAGAATGAGCCAATTCAACAACCTTCGAACCACAACATCTCGATCCAAATTGGGCGGTCCCATCCAAACCCGATTGATCCAAGCGCAGCTTCTTGGTTGTGTACCAGCTGCATGACGAGGCGGCCGGGATTCCGAGAGCGAAATAGTCGATTTGTTCATCCAAATTTTCCGGGAGGAAGGCTGCCAAATGACCAATGATTTGACAATGACGATCAAATCCGGGAGATGTTTATAATGGAAGAAAACGAATCTGAATGACCCGTTCGTTCAATCATCATCTTTTCGGGCAAATTAATACTCGGTCAACATCGATGAGGACCGTGCAAAATGCCCCATGGAACCATTCAACGTTTTATCATCAATTTTGATAGGAGATCCAATGGCTCGGGCAATCCCCATCAACACCTCGGGATGCCAAGATACTCCCAACTTAATCCAAATATACGTGCCTAAATTTGTGCTATCGAATTGGTAGTATTATCGTGTCAAAATTCGGTGTCCAAGGCTGTACGGAAGGAACACGGGGACAAGGACCAAAATCATTTACGCCAAACAATATCACGATCCGTGAGCTTATCAAAGTGAATATTATAATACCATTTGCCAAGAGAAATAATCCGAAAAGGAGAGTCAATATGCCAAAGAGCTTTCAATTTATCATGCAATTGAGGAAGAGTCGGTGACTTACAACCCTTAACGTAAATGGTGCGTCCAATCAACGATTGTTCACATAATTGATGTCGAGACTCATAAATTTTGTCAGCGATATACGAGGGAATAGAGATTACCTTTCTTCGTAGGCGTAAGCGGAGAACTAACCGTGACATCATGCATGGATACCACAATATTGGATTTTTGTTGTAGCATACCGTAAGACGGAGACGCGGCGATGATGAGCGGTAAAAGTTGGGTAGTAAGAAGACACGATCGAAGTCTGGCGTCGAAATATGGGCGGAAACTCTAGTCGGAGCGGAAACCCTAATTGAACTATGAGGGTTTGCGGTAGAGAGACGAAGTCCGAGAGTCTCAGCGTACAAGTGCATGGGCGGAGTAGGGGTCGGAATTGTTGGCGATCTTGCATGGACATGGGGTCGGTTGTAGCAAGGGTGGAGAAGAAAAGGAGGGATGATCAACGGAGATTTTAGGAAAGAGAGAATTGTCCAAGTCATCCATGGACAAGCGGATTGACGCGGACAAGATCAACGCCGGGAAAGAAAGACAACAGGAATCTTAGAGGAGAATTTCATCTTTTTTGGAAGAGCGTGTCGCGGTTATTAAGGTTTCATGAAAAGATATACAATCACAACGTCATCAAAAAAAACGAATCTTGATTGAATTTCATATTATATTACAAATTAATTTTTGTTATCAACAAATGAGAGCTAGTGAGAAACTTTTCCAACAATATGTAAATAATATTATTCTTTAATTTTTCGTTCCAAAAAATTAAGTTGAATTAGACGGTGACTAGCAACTAAATTCCTGTCATTAGACATTAATGTTACTAGGGGTGTAAACGAGTCGAGTCGAGTAGGACATATTGTTGTTCGAGCTTGTTTAAATTTTAATCGAGCTTCAAAAATTATGTTTGAGCTTGGTTTGATTAATAATCGAATCAAGCTCAAAAGAGCTTTAATCGAGTCGAACACGATTCGAACTCGAGTAGCTTGATATTTTTATACATAATCTTTTTTTTTTTACTAATAGTGCTCGAGCTCGAGACAAGCTTTTACATCTTATCGAGCGAAAAATGTGTTCAAGCTTGGTTCATTATGTTAATAACGAACCGAACTCAAACAAGCTTTTAATCTGTCGATCACGAATCAAGTAACGAGTAACTTGGTTCGTTTTGAGCCCTAAATCTTTGTTGGAATTTGGTCTTTGATAAATAGGTGTTGACCCAATTTTGACCAAATAATTAAGTGGTTTCCATTAGTGAAAAATGGAATTAAATTATTTGCAAAAATTCTACTAAGAGAGTAGATGAGAATAGCATTTGGAATTTCCCAAAAACGATTCCGGTGAATGAGAAATTAATGCTAGAAGTTAGCCACTTAATACAAATAAATGGTATGGAAAATAGAAAATATGGGGAAGGAGAAATGCTCCATCCCACATAGGAAAAAGGATGAAAAGTTTGCACACATTATATATCCCAAGTTGGACTTATGGGTTTGGGCCCTTGGGGGCACCCAAGTTTTTAAAGGGGTGAGGACCTACATCTTGTGAGTTTGGTTCAAAAAACACGCCGCCGCCTGCTTGAGCTTGGGCTTGACAGACCCTTTATTCTTTTTGGACCAAAACCTTTAAAAATAAATGTTTAATTAATTTTTGTAATTAATTAAATAGATTTAATTAATTTTAGTAATTAATTAAATGATATTCCAATTGGGAACGTTCGGACCAGCGCACAAGACGGACACACGGCTCGTGCGTCCTGGTGGTGCACCCCGAGCAGTGCGTCTGTCGGTCAAAAAGTGTATTTTTCGAGCAAAAAGACGCGATTTTCCGTGCGGACACTTGCTTGCCTATATTATAGAAGCCCCTGAGATAAATATGGACACGAAATATTAAGATAAAACCATTTATTTTGCATTTGAACATATTGACATCCTTCCTTCGAAAGCTTGAAAGATCAAACTCTTTTGTTTCTTTCTTGTTGTTCGGTTTTGCTAGTGATGCTAACCAAGAACTGTAAAAAGTCATTGTATCTTAGAGGTGAACGTCGGAACCGTAAGCACTCGGTATATGGGTCGTTTTGGTCTTGCGAAGATGAATCAAATTCAGGCCTCGACTATAGCTATACACTATATACTTAGCCATTTTCCTAAACAAAACCTTACATATTTTACCCAACAATCGCAAGACGGAACATATTGGTATGTTTCTTGAAGATGATGGCTCGATTTCGAAAGTTGTTGCTCCTACTCATGGTGAGAAACCGGCGAAGCTCTCCCAAGTCTCGACTACAAGAGATGGCAACGAGAAGATCTTTGTTCTACGTGACGACTTTGGGGTCTGTCCCTTTTTCTCGAAGGAGGATCCCCAACCGGGAGATGAAGAATCGACAACCAACGGAAAATCGCCGTGGATGCTTGGCATAACGGTGATTTGTTGTGTCGAAATTATGTTTTGAATGGGTTAGACGACACCTTGTACAACGCGTCATAGTTCGTTCAAAACGTCCAAAGAGTTGTGGGACTCTTTGGAGAAGAAATATAAAAAGAAGATGTCGGTGCAAAGAAATTTGTAGTCGGTAAATTTCGGATTATAAGATGATTGACACCAAGACGGTGATTAGCCAAGTTCAAGAAATTCGGATCATACTTCACGACTTAAGTATGCGAAGGGATGATTACGAACGAGTCCTTTCAAGTGGGCAATTATCGAAAAATTGCCGCCATCGTGGAAAGATTTTAAGAACTACCTTAAGCACAAGCGGAAGGAGGTGGAGCTTGAGGATTTGATAGTTCGACTTGGATTGAGGAAGACAACCGGATTCCGAATGGAAATCGGCAAATGTGGGGTATGATCATACTTTGTGGAACACCAATGGAGTTCCCATTGTATTTTTTAAATGTAACAGAAGGTGTTGCCAAAAGTGTTGTAAACATCGAAACCACATTTGCATGAGGTGTTGTCGAAAGTGTTGTAACACTAAAAAGGCGGAATCGTAACAAGTTGAATCTGAAGTCTTACTAAAGCCGTGATAACATCAAAAGTTACACACCTTGTAAAAGATGGAGTTGTTGGAACTAAGATATGAAATCTGGTAGAACGAGATTCTAAATGGATTATCGGGACAATGTTCTAACAAAATAAAATAAAAAATGGTTGAGAGCCATAAGAATTCGGATGATCTTGTGCTAAACAAGATATCGAGAAGTTGAAAGGGGAGCTTTACTTTTAGCAAAACACATGAAAGAGATTGTCTTGAAATGTGAGGTGCTTTGGAAAAAATAGAAGCGCCGAATGAAATAAATTGTGATGGTACGATCATTAAATCAAGAAATGTTGTATTCATTAAATGTGTCATTTCTTAAGGAAAGAAGTAAGTCTAGACATTATTGTCGTAGACATAATACCAATAGACATTGATTTCGAATGGGGTTATTTCGGTTGACTACATGAAGTCAAAGGAAAATCTTGCGATCCGCTACGAAAGGCGTAAATCCGGATCAACTGTATAAACTGTTAAGGGAATGGGTTTAAAATCCACAACTTGAAGAATGATCATAGCGGTAACCCAACCTTGTGAATTGGAGATCACAGGACCTTGGTTGAACGGGACAACTAAGTTATGAATGTTCAACTCAACACTTAAAAAATGTGTTAGCTCATTATCGAAACATCCAAGTGAATGAAAACCTCTTTGAATGTGGTGAGGTTAAGTTTAAGACTTTTAATGATTCCTATACCGAAAGGTGGAGTATGGCGGATACTCTTCAATAGGAGATCACCAGTATAAGTGAGAAGTAAAGACCGCTTCAAAAGAAACACTTATGAATCTAAGATATGGTCATGGTCGAAATGGACACAACGTGAGAACAACAGTGTGTTAGAGTTGTTATTGTGTAAGTATTATTGTCTCGGTTTACATAAACGACCGAGTAGTTGAAGCATCGCGTCACTAAGCAACTAGTAAATTCGATAGTATTTTACTAAGAAAGGTTCAAAGCCACAAGATACCTATCCTGATGCAATAACGATTATTTGAGACTTTCAAGCGAATTTGCATATATACGCATGCATTAATTTCATTCATGTGGGGATTGTTGGAATTCGGTCTTTGATAAATAGATGTTGACCCAATTTTGACCAAATAATTAAGTGGTTTCCATTAGTGAAAAATGGAATTAAATTATTTGTAAAAATTCTACTAAGAGAGTAGATGAGAATAACATTTGGAAATTACAAAACCGACTCCGGTGAATGAGAAATTAATCTTTAGAGTTAGTCACTTAATACAAATAAATGGTATGGAAAATAAAAAATGTGGGGAAGGAGAAATGCTCCATCCCACATAGGAAAATGATGAAAAGTTTGCATACTTTATATATCCCAAGTTAGACTTATGGGTCCCAAGTTTTTAAAGGGGTGAGAACTCACACGCTTGTGGGCTTGGGCTTCAAGACCACTTTATTCTTTTTGGACCAAAACCTTTAAAAATAAATATTTAATTAATTTTTATAATTAATTAAATGATTTTCCAACTGGGAACGTTCGGACCCGACACGGGCGGACACACGGCCCGGCGTCGGGTCGTGCGTCCTGCCGAACTTTTTGCGTCTACACGCACGGTGCGCCGCGGCGTCGTGCGTCGGGGTCGTGCGCCTGCCGAACTTTTGCACTGCACCAGCGCGAGCGCCGCCGCGGCGTCTTCGTCGTCGCGTCCCCCCGAATAAGCCTGAATAAGTCGTCTGTCGGTCTGAAAAAGTGTCTTTTCGAGCCAAAAATGCGATTTTCCGTCACGAACACTTGCTTGCCTATATTATTAAAGCCCTTGCAGATGAATATGGACACGAAATCTTAAGATAAAACCCGTCATTTTCGCATTTGAGCATATTGACATCCTTCCTTCAAAAGCTTGAAAGTTCAAACTCTTGTGTTCGTTGTTGTTCCTTTTGCTAGTCTTTGTTAACCTAAATCAGAAAAAGTCGTTGTATCTTAGAGACGAGCGCTGAATCATAAGCACTTTCGGTATACGGGCGTTTTCATCTTGCGGGGACCGAATCAAATTCAGGGCCTCGACTTTTTATACACTATACACTTAGTCATTTTCCTAAAAACAAAAACCTAACATATGTTACCCAACTTTTTTTTCGAACGATAGTTTTTCATTAAACAAAACTCAACCAACGGTTTTACATAGAAAATCAACTACAACGTAGCCTAAAGGCTAGAAACCAATATGACTATCACAAAGCCACTTGGGAATTGGTCCAACCAATTCAAATTTGGATCATCATCAAAAGCAATTCTTGCTAATCTAACACATTTAGCAGTCCAATTAACATCTTGAATTCTAAAGCAAATATGATCAAAAAGAAAACATAAAAGATAGATGTCTTGGCTATCTTTTGTCACTTTATTTGCAAACCCGCTACGATTCATGACTCGACAAACAATATCCTTATCATCTAAACATATGTTACCCAACAAATGCTACCTGGGTAACAAATGCTACCTTTCATCACATTTTTCTTTACTATTTTGTACAGGCTAGATGCCAAACTGGAGTGCAGTTTACGTGTCAATAATTTTTTCAAAAGGGTATCGTGTAAAATATTTAAAATTAGTTTAAATTGGTTAAGCAAAGTGCATTATAATTTTGTGTCGGAGGGTTGACGATTGACGTTCAATTTGCAACGTACACTTTAATTACCAACGGCTAAGTGGGCTCCAATTCAATATTTTCTTCTTGTCATCAACGAAGCATATAACGGGCTAAAACAAGAGTTGAAATCTAGTATCAATAGCACTACTGTCAGTCATTCTAATTAATTTACACATTTTTTGTTAATAATAAATAAGATATAAAATCGGGTCGAGTTCCACTTTATTGGTTAGGAAACAGTAAACGATTTACAAGAAACTACTCAAATTTGATTTGTGTTAGATACTTAAGCTTGATTAAAACTAGTTCCAACATAATATAATTAATAATCAAATTAAATTCAAACGTAATTTTTACAGTTTCATAGAAAAATAGATAAATTTGAATAATTACATATTAATTCTATTTAACTCAACTTATTTAGACATAATAAATCCCAATCCTAAATTAGACTTAATATTACGTCAAAAGGAAATTAGACATAATATTGCGAGCAAAGGCGGAATCGGGAATAAAAATGGGGTGGATCGACTGAAAACGGGATGGATCGATCTGAAAAATTATATAAATTACAATTAAAAAAATTAAAAAATTATGGTGTAAAAGAAAATTAAAAAATAGGGGAGCCCTCCACTCCGCCCTTGCTGCGAGATGAAAGTCGTAGAAGAAAATGGATTTACAAAATTTGTTTCTTAAATGTTAATACGTGATTTGGTTTATATTTTATTCTTAAGCATAAGAGGGAGCTTAGAAGTATAACACAAACTTTTTTTTTTTTTTTTTTATTATTTAGGTTTATAGAGCAAAAAAAATCAAATGGCGAATTTTAAAGTGCCCAGTTCTTCTTTTTTATTCAGAATAAACATTCTCCAATAATCATGAAATATACCTAATACCTTTTAGTATCGGAAAATGCAACCAATAATTGCTACGTCCACGAGCTCCATAGCTTCACTCACTAAACTACTCAGCTAAGAACCTTTTCGAAAGTTGCAATATTCTCTATCTTCCTTTCTTTTGGGCCCAAAGAAGCTTTTGATGTCCAATATCTAAATACACATATGATAAATACCAAATGAAAGTATGAAACACACTAAAAAAGTAGTACATTATGTAGGCTATGAATTTCCTTTTTCAATTTATGTATAGTTTCTTTTAGGTAAGATCGTAATTATATATTTTTTAATCTACACGTCATTATTTGATTATACACCCACCAAATATTCACTATTAAGTTCAAATACTTCTAATTGGCCCATAGTTTAAGCAACTATGATATTCAATCCACTATTTATGGTCCCCCTGCCTCTACTACTACCCATTTTCATCGCATGAGGCTCATTCGACCCATTAATTCGGATATAAAAATGTTCATTTGAATGATTTGTAAGTATATGAGCTAACTGCTCTCAATTGTTATCTTTTTATGCCTTGGATTTTCTTTCCAACCGATGTAGGCACGAACGTCGGAGGTCTTCCCTAAAAGCCCCATGACCCGTCTAATATTTGTTGAATTGTGACACACAAATTCTCAACTCAACTACCAACTTTGGAGAAGAAATTAGACTTTTTGAGAAACTTTAACTAGGAGTGATATGCTTAGGTTTAAGCAACATCAATTTCGTATTTCAAATATCATCTATACACACTAAGTATATGAAGAACTCATTAATTTACACTAATTGTGTATTTAAAATACTAAAAATTCAAATAAAACACACTCCATTATGTATTATGTATATATATTATATACTCTATTTATATTATAATTTGATGGTTGTTTCATTGTGAAGCAAGAGAAGGCAACTTTTCTTTGTCCTAATCGAACAAGATTCCTCCAAAGTGCTAACATTTGTTACCCAATTTTTTTATTATTTTTTCAAATTGTTCAAAAAGTACTAAAGGGCTAAAGGCCATACACCCAAAAATCTCATATGCCCTTCTCATCCCCACACACTAATTATCCATTTCCAAAGTCCCCAATGCCTACATTTTTTCTTCTCCCTTTATTTTCTATCTTTTCCATCTTCTCACTTACTTCAGCCTATTCCACCACCCTATCCCTCTCTCCCACCGCCGTAGCGCCGCCTCTCACGGCCAATCCATGGCAAAAACTCAACCACCTCGCCGCCGCATCTTCCACCAGAGCCCACCACCTCAAACACCCCAAAACCAACATCTCCGCCGCCAAAGTGCCACTCTTCCCCCGCGGCTACGGCGGCTACTCCATCTCCCTCAGCTTCGGAACGCCGCCGCAGACCTTGTCCTTCGTCATGGACACCGGCAGTAGCCTGGTCTGGTTCCCATGCACCCAACGCTACTCCTGCAGTTCGTGCAGTTTCGTAAACGTGGACCCCACAAACATACCCACTTTCATACCCAAATCATCCTCGTCGTCCAAAATCGTCGGGTGCAAAAACCCGAAATGCAGATGGATTTTCCCCAGCGTCCAGTGCAAGGAATGTGAAAAAAACGCAACCACCTGCAACGAATTGTGCCCGTCGTACATAATTCAATACGGGTCCGGGTCAACAACCGGGTTATTATTATCCGAAACTTTAATTTTCCCAGAGAAATCAGTGGAAAATTTCGCCGTTGGATGCTCTGTTTTCTCATCCCGGCAGCCGGAGGGCATAGCTGGGTTCGGGCGCGGACCGGAGTCGTTACCGGTTCAGATGGGGCTCAAGCGATTCTCCTATTGCCTGGTCTCCCACCGATTCGACGACGCGCCGGTGAGCAGCGATTTAATTTTAACCATCGGCGGCGGCGGCGCCGCCGCCCCCAATTACACCCCCTTTCGCAAAAACCCTAATTCCTCGAATCCCGCGTTCTTAGATTACTATTACGTCACGCTCCGCAAAATCACCGTCGGCGGGGTTAATGTCAAGGCTCCGTACAAATTTCTGGTGGCGGACTCCGCCGGTAAAGGCGGCACGATAGTGGATTCCGGCACCACATTCACCTTCATGGACGACCAGGTGTTCGAGTTGGTGGCGCGGGAGTTCGAGAAGCAAGTTGGGGGAAATTACAGCAGGGCCATGGAGGTTGAGAAGCAGTCGGGCTTAAGGCCCTGTTTCAATGTCTCCGGCGAAAATACGATCACTCTGCCCCAATTGACCTTCCATTTCAAAGGAGGCGCGGAGATGAATCTGCCATTGGCGGATTACTTTTCGGTCCTCGAGGATTCGGTTATTTGCATGACTATAGTGACGGCAGGTAATGCGGCCCGAGGGGGAGTCGGGCCGGGCCCTGCGATAATTTTGGGTAATTATCAGCAGCAGAATTTCTACATGGAGTATGATTTGGAAAATGAGAGGCTTGGGTTCCAGCAACAATTGTGCAAATGAGGATAACAAATTGGGCTTTTTTTTTTTTTTTGGTTGGGAATAAATATTTGGTCATAATTCTTGGAAAATAAATTCGGAGCAAAAGATGCCTAAAAATTTGTTACAAAAGCACATAAAATAGAGTTATGGACTTATGGTGGCACCAAAAGCTAAGAAAATGACAAATGGTTTTTAGGTGTGAGGTTTTTTTGTTTTTTGTTTTCAATGAGCTGACGAGCTTGTATTAATTTTTTTATTATTATAGTTGTGACTTAACAACCTTATATTTTGGTCCACAATGGAGTAAGTAATATCTCATGTGTATCTTTTTTCTTTTTAATTGACGTTAGTGAATAGTGATGAAGTTATCGTGGATTTACTATTGAATCCATCATTACGTCAAAGAAAATTGATATTATATCAAGGAATTATGATTATTATTTTGTTTCTTTTTTGCTAAGCCATCATCGTTTTTTTGTTGCGGAACTCCACAATTGTTTATTTTTGTTTTAGTTAAACATCTTTCTCTAAGAAAAAAGTTATTCTAATTAATCTCTAATTGCATTTTCCAATTGTCACTTAAATGTGATCAGTATTTGAAAACGTGTAGTGCGACTAAATATTTACAGCGTAATAAACTCATCGGCTTGGTTTATTTGGCTCAATATTAGGAGATGTATTAATTTGATGCAACGCCTTAAATTCAATTATAAGTTGGCTTTTATAGACACAGACACACAGTATTTAACACTTCCCAAATTTGAAGTGACTATTTTCAACCACCACCAACAACCTCGGTACAACATTGTGTCAAGTCAATTTAGTACATGAAGTAAAATTCAATATAAAGCGCATATAGAATTTTGAGTGTTTTATCGGTGTTAAAATTTTAGCTGAATATTACTCAGTTTACTCAATGCACTTGAATAACAGGGCAAGTTAGTTATTTGATATTGTTATTAATGTCAGAAATCACTTTTAAAAACAATAGTAGATTATAGGTTCAACACGTAAATTTACAGAAAATAAATAATGCGTTTACTTTCATAAAGTAAACTCTGAAGTACTTTTTACGTCCATACGAGCTAGGGAGGTTCGAGGAAGGTCACTAGATAGAAAGGGTGGGAGATAAATATGCGTAAAAAGACTTTGTTGGTCCACGTTACAGTTGGGTTTGTTTTTTTGACAAAGTAAAGTTGGATTTGTTAGCTAACAGTGATGCGCGAGATCGGGAGCCATGTGAAGAGTTACGAATGGAAACAAATGAGAAATGGGAGTTGCACATGGTGATGGCGTATAATTTGTTGTACTCGTTATTAATTTTCTTTGGATTTATTTTGAGGCTGTTGCTTTCCATTTCATATTTGTTTTCATATTTTTAGTAACTCGAAAGTAATTTGTTAGGTAAAAATGAGGAATGTATTTGGATTAGTTATGGTTTTATGTAAAGTATAAGAACAAACTAACTATATTTGTTTTAAGAAGTCTCTTCATAAAAAACTTGATGTGGTGGATTTAGTGAAAGAAATTAGTAAGTGTATGAAAATAAGTAAAATATGAGTAAATTTAAAAAGAAGTTTGAAAATAAACATAAGTAATATTTCTGATACAACTGAATGCATTTCTCAGTTTCGAACTTTCAGTTAATAAAAATAAAAAGATTCTGCCATAAATTACATGGGCTGTTGGATCGGTTTCTTTTCTCATTCCCATTTTATTCTCCAAATAAAGTGAATATATCATATTATAAATTTAAACATACTATTGATTTGATGCTGCAAGAAAGTGCAGATCACTTAAAGTCGAGGTGGTTGAGTCTGATAGTCCAAATTTCACTCTAAGAGTTGGACCTGGAACTAGCATGCAACACTCATACATGATTAGACGGGCCCTGAGGTAGTCTCCGTGAGGCCTATTCGACGTTCAAGTCAGTACGTGTAAGAAAATAATTAAAGAGCCAATGTCAACAGCTAATAGTAATTAATTGAGAATACTTACAAATGATTAAGGATGAACTTTTTATATCTGGGTTGATGGATCTCATGAGCTTAGTGTTATAAGTTTTTTTATGTGTGAGTTTCGGTAATATCCCCAATCATAGGTCCGATAATTAAATAATTTTGAATTGAATAAATACGTAAATAATAAATTAGGGAAATATCAAATTTGTACTCTTAACACATTTTTTTCGATGCATTCTTTTTATACACTTTAAAGATTACTAGCTATCTACAGAATCGTGGCTGGATTTGGGATAACTAGCGATAAGGGTAGTGGTGGAGTTTGGTAGTTCATGGACTTTTTGTATTGCCGGAAATGAACTCTGGTCGGTTGGTACACCTAGTAAAGCCACTACGTACAACACAATAAGACCATCTCCAAGACTTTCACTATTTTGGTGCGTTGTTTTTGACTACTTTTAGCGAAAATCTGTGACTTCATCTCCAAAGATCTGCACTATTTTCTCGCACTAAAAAGAATATTCTATAAGATTCTTTCTTTTATTTTTATTTTTATTATTTTATAATTGATAAAAATATTATATAAATAATTTTATTTAATATAATATTTATTAATTTTTTATCTTCAAAATTAATTAAATTGAAAAAATATAATATAATATAAACAAATTCAAAAAAGTTAAATTTAATGAAATTAATATCACATTAATTTTAGTATTTTTTATAGTAGATTAATTGA
Organism: Rehmannia glutinosa; assembly: GCA_016081115.2. Classification (NCBI taxonomy): domain Eukaryota; kingdom Viridiplantae; phylum Streptophyta; class Magnoliopsida; order Lamiales; family Orobanchaceae; genus Rehmannia; species Rehmannia glutinosa. Next base: position 11,024,494 of record CM071934.1, on the reverse strand, counting down.
AATATAATATTAATAATAATATTTAATATTAAAATAAAGCTATAACAAATTAAATAAAAAAATCAAAAAAAAAAAAAAAAAAAAAAAAAAGAAAAGTAGCGTCGCTACAGTACCACACTATTTTTGGCGTGGTACTGTAGCAAATGTTAAAATAGCGCAATATATGGCGCCGTGCTGGAGGGGAAAAGTTGCAGCGCTACTTTAGAGTAGCGCTGCACTGGAGTTGCTCTAATGGAATCTTTTCTTTTCAAATGCGTTTGTTAGCCAATTTTGTTTTTATCTAATCTATACAAAATCATAACTAGACTCTTGCTAATTATTTCAAGAACCATGCATGCCTTGCTCTTTCTTGTCGTTTTTTTATGTCGGCCAATAATGAATGCCCATATTGCTCTTTTTAATTTTCTTTTATGCCTATGTTTACTCGTGGATAGCTAACTGCGTTTTATCTAGTTTTTAATACATTAGGAGAATGTCATGCCCATAAATAATGGCACTTATATTAAACATTTTTTTTTTTTATAATCCAGATATCCAGGTTTTTACACCTGACTAATCCCTGACCGCAAGGCCTGCTTAACCCAGCATATGACGATGTAAATCGAGGATGTCTTAAGCCCAAGTGACAAAGAGTTTAAGGAAGAAAAACAACAAGATTCGCCTCCCCTAAAACACTTCACAATATTTCAAAAAAAATCTGCTCCACACAGATTGAACTCACGTCGCGGGAGAGGACCACCCCACATCACCTTAGCCCTTACCACTTGGCTATGCCCCTGGGGGCCACTTATATTAAACACTTAATTTTGTTTTGGGGTCAATTTCCACCATATAAGGTTTTATGCATGTTTTCGTATCGGTTTAATATAATGGGCTGGATCGTATTGAAGTTGGGCCATTTATAGCAGTTCTAAGGTGCCCGGACCAAAACTGGGCCGAGAGCAATCAGAGCTCCAACTTGGCATGCAATAAAATGGGCCAAATATACGTTCATCCTCCAGCTTGGGCTAATTTAAAAATGGACCTTCGACTGTTGGTGCCCCTATTCACATTTCGCCTTATAAATGATAAACGACTTGTAATGCAGCTCAATGGGTCCGGCCCATTACACAAAATCATTTAAGGTAGTGGACCTATGTTGAGATGGTTATGCCGTTATGGTAATGGGTAGCGAATATCAAGAACATACATTGGTCTTGAACCAGTTGGGCTTTTGGTTAAAAAAATATTTGACTAAGACGGCCCACAATTTCATTTACCAGTTGGATCCGATTCACTAACAAAACTTCTTTGCCTCCTTGTAGGGCTGCAATCGAACCGAACCGAACCAGAGCCTTTTTTAAGTGTTTGAGTTTGACTCGTTTATTATTGAGTCGAACTCGAGCCAATTTATCGAACATATCGATGCCTCACGAATTTTATCGAGCTTAATCAAGCCTAAACGAGCTTACTAAATATTAATTATAAATTAAATTATTCTTCAATTTATTACAAAAATAAAACTATATATATCTAAAACGCATAATATATTTATTAAAACTTATAATTTTATTCAAACAAATAAACTTATTGAAATATTTTTATATTATCATAAGTAAAAATATGAAAAATTAAAATTAAAGTCAAATAATTAGTTTAACTTATACGAGCTTACTATCGAGCCTATTCACGAGCTTACTAACGAGCCTATTCACGAGCTAACGAACCGAATATCTCTAAGTTTGAGTTTGGTTCATTTATTTTAACGAGCCTCATTAAACGAACTCGAGCGAGCTTTTTATCGAATCGAGCTCAAATAGCTCACGAGCGGCTTGGTTCATTTGCAGCCCTACCTCCTTGGGTACATTTTTGCAACTCATTCACTCGCACTACACAAGAGATCATATTAATGCCACCCAACATTCCAACAACATTAACAACAACATTATTAACCAAAAAAAAAAAAAAAAAAGACAGAATCGCTTTGTAGCCTAGTGGTAAAGTATTTGTATATCAAATATGCACGTGACTTCGACTCTTACATAGCCCCCTTCCCACCCAAGATTTGTACTAAAAAAAAAGGAAGAAGAAGATTAAGGGAAGGGGTACATGAATTTTATAAGTACTTTTTTCTTTTAAAGTACATATATATACCTAGGAGGGGAAGAGTGATGTGAATCAAACTCAGACAGTGGCGGACGAATGAACTGAAATGTATGTATTCTGTTTAACTTACACAATAAATATGCATTAATAGTAATTAAAAATAAAGAAGAAGAAAAATTTGGAGAATTTTGGGGGCCAACAACTCCTATTTGCCCCTAGGTCCGTCGCTGACTCCAGACCTTTCGACTGGACTAGAGAGTTTTAATTATTAAACCACTATCCGATTCTTTTATATTTACTGTTGTTGGATATATCACTTGAAAATGTTCATAGGATGCTACTAAAGTTCATTCAACTTAACAGTAGAAAACACAAATCTTCATCATTCTCCCTAGTTTCTAGGAAAAGAAAAAAAGAAAAAAGAAGGAAATGAAAGGAAAATAAGAGACAGAGAGAACATTCCCAGGAGTTGATTTTTTAGCAAGGGAACCAAAGTTAAGCATATTGATATTCGGGGATGATAGTGGCTTTTTCAAGTTGGATGAAACATGAGTAATTAAGTATGGCCATTAGAGAATGATGCCGCCACAAAAACACAAATTAATGACAACCTTTGTGAAAAGGAGTGTGTGATACGTACGTAATTCCATCACTTTTGCATTAACAAGGCTGTCATGTCAAAATTGGAACAACTTTTTCTTGTTACCTTTAATATGTCTAAAGTTTCTAAAGTTTCACGCCGGCCACTCACCAATCCAGCCACATATATATGACATATATATACTTGTCTTGTGTTGTAGATCCCAAAAATGCCGAATCCCCTTGTGTGCGCCCCCAAAAAGTGTTTTTATACCCACCATCAAGTTTAGGGCTTAATGTTGCAGACATGGGATTCCGGTCACGGCAGACGCACGGGTGGTGCGCCCACGCACGGGTTACCCGTGCGCCACCTCTTTGAATAACCCAACTCTCCTGTAGGGGCGCACGGGTGGTGCGTCGAGCACGGCCTACCCGTGCGCCACTCCGGTGAAATAATCCGATCCTGCAGTAGGACGCACGGGTGGTGCGCCCATGCATGGGCTACCCGCGCCATGCCTTTGCAGCTCAATAATCCTTATACAGGGTGCACAGGTGGTGTCTTGAGGCACGCCCAACCCGTATGCCCCCTGTCTTTTCCGTAAACGCTCAATTTTCGCTCTTTTAGGCTTCACTTTTTGTATATCCACTCAATTCTCCGTGTTTCCACTTTGCTTTCCTCGTATTCGTATTCAATTAGCTTCAAATATCATGAAATTCCTACAAAATAAGCAAAATGTAATATCTTTTCCACAAGGAGTGAATATGTAACATTTAACGCGAGTATATGCATGTTTACTCATCATTATAGCTCGAAATACGCCTCAAAATACATGCAAAACTCACGCCTATCAGGGTGCAACTACAAGAGTTATTGGATAAGAAATTTATTCGACCTAGTGTCTCGCCCTGGGGAGCGCCAGTATTATTCGATAAAAAGAAAGATGGGTCAATGAGGATGTGCATTGATTATAGAGAACTTAATCAACTCACAGTTAAGAATAAGTACTCGTTACCAAGAATAGAGGACTTATTTGATCAGTTAAGAGGAGCAAGTATATTTTCAAAAATCGATCTGAGATCCGGCTATCACCAATTAAAGATCAAAGAAAATGATATACCTAAGACTGCATTTCGGACTCAATATGGACATTACGAGTTTGTTGTAATGCCATTTGGTTTAAGTAATGCACCAGTTGTGTCCATGGATCTCATGAATCGGGTTTTCCATCCGTACTTGGATCAATTCGTTATAGTATTCATTGATGACATACTAGTATACTCAAAGAATAAGAAGCAATACGAAGAACATTTGAGTATTGTGCTGGAAACACTTCGCAGGGAGAATTTGTACGCGAAGTTCAAGAAGTGTGAGTTTTGGCTTGATCGAGTGGTATTTCTAGGTCATGTCGTAACAAAAAATGGAATAGAAGTTGACCACTAAGGTTGAAGTCAGAAATGATCGGAAGGCGCCTACGAATGCAAATGAAGTTCGTAGTTTCCTGAGGCTTAGCAGGTTTATTACGGAGATTCATAGAAGGATTCGCAAAGATTGCAGTGCCCATGACCAGATTGACAAGGAAAGGCGAGAAGTTTCAATGGTCCGAAAAGTGCGAGAAAAGTTTCCAAGAGCTAAAACAAAGACTAACCTCGGCACCCGTACTAACTATTCTAGAAGTGTCAGAAGGATTCATCATCTATAGTGATGCGTCGAAGCAAGGGTTGGGTTGCGTCTTAATGCAACAAGGTAAGGTTGTTGCCTATGCCTCAAGGCAACTGAAGCAACATGAGCTGAATTATCCTACCCATGATCTAGAACTAGCCGCAGTAGTTCATGCCTTGAAGATTTGGCGACACTATCTGTATGGAGGAAAATGTGAGATCTATACAGATCATAAGAGCCTAAAATATTTCTTCACTCAAAAGGAGTTGAATATGAGGCAAAGAAGGTGGTTAGAATTGGTGAAAGACTATGATTGCACCATTCACTATCACCCTGGTAAAGCAAACGTAGTTGCTGATGCCTTGAGTAGAAAACAAAGAGGAGAATTGGCCAGTCTACTCACTCAGCAAGAACAATTAGTAAGAGAATTTGCTGAACTGAGGAAATGTTGGCAACTATGGTAATACAACCAATCCGTCGAGAAAGGATAAAGGAAGCCCAAGCCAAGGATGGTTTTTTGTGCAAAATGAGGAGTCGAGCCATTGATGGGAGCATTAAGGGATTTTCAATTGCTACTGATGGTGCTTTAACCTATGAGGGTAGATTATGTGTTCCGAAGGATGAGGAATTGAGGAAAGAAATCCTCGAAGAAGCACATTGTACTCCATATACTGCTCACCCAGGAGGTACAAAAATGTATCGAGACTTAAGAGAGATCTTTTGGTGGCGGAGTATGAAGAGGAACATAGGAAATTTTGTTGAGAAGTGTTTGACATGCCAACAAGTTAAGATTGAACACCAACGACCATCAGGACTACTTAAACCATTGGATATCCCAAAATGGAAGTGGGAGAATATATCAATGGATTTTGTGACCGGATTACCTCGGTCAGTAAAAGGAAATCAGGCTATTTGGGTTGTAGTTGATCGATTAACAAAATCTGCTCATTTTCTGCCTGTGAAAATGACCTACAACATGGACCAGTATGCCCAGATTTACATCAGGGAGATTGTGAGGCTACATGGTGTTCCAGTTTCGATAGTGTCGGATAGAGACACAAGATTTACTTCAATATTTTGGAGAAGTTTATAATTAGCCATGGGAACTAAATTGAAATTTAGTACCGCATATCATCCACAAACAGATGGCCAATCTGAAAGGACTATCCAGATTTTGGAAGACATGCTACGAGCATGTGTCTTGGACTTTGAAGAAAGTTGGGAAGTATACTTACCATTAGTAGAATTCGCCTACAATAATAGTCATCAGACGACGATTGGAATGGCTCCCTATGAGGCATTGTATGGGAGAAGGTGTAGATCACCTATATACTGGGATGGAGTTGGTGAGAGAAGAATTTTGGGACCAGAGATCGTGGAACAAACAGTGAAAGTTATTGAAAAGATCAAAGAAAGGATTAAAGTAGCACAGGATCGACAAAAATCGTATGCAGACAAAAGAAGGAAGGATATACAGTTCAATGTCGGAGAGAAGGTATTCTTAAAAATTTCACCAACTAAAAAAATCAGTAGATTTGGGAAAAGAGGAAAATTAAGACCAAGATATATTGGTCCATTTGAGATTCTAGCCCGAGTTGGAGATTTGGCCTATAAACTAGCTCTACCGCCACAACTTGCCTCTGTTCACAATGTCTTTCATGTTTCAATGTTGAGAAAATATGTGCACGATCCGAGCGACATTATCAACTACTCAGGATTGGAGATCAATAGAGACCTATCGTATGAAGAAGTACTAATAGCTGTGTTAGATCGTAAGACACACACACACACACTAAGAAATAAAGATATCAACCTTATTAAAGTTCAATGGAGTCGTCACGGACAAAACGAGACAACCTGGGAAAGAGAAGACGAGGTGATGACTAAGTACCCTGAATTTCTTAAACGAGGTAAGTAAGTTAAATTTTGAGGACAAAATTTTTCTAAGTGGGAGAGGATGTAATAGCCACCCATTTATAAAAATATTATTAATATTTTAGAATAAATATAATATATATAGTATAATAATTCTAGTTTATATACATATTCTCAAAATACTTGAATTTCATAAATTTAACGGTTACAAGAATTCATTTATAACTTAATTCATCAACCAAAAGTTTTATTACGTTAAACTAAAACTTACTTGCTTTCCTTAATACATGACTTAATTAATAGTTACATTAATTAAACTCCACCTAATTATCTATATAAAATAGCCTTACCCCATTTGAAATGTTGCAGACAAAAAGGTGAGTTTAAAATTATAGTTTACGGTAATTTAATCACAAATATTAGAGAGAATTTTATATATTCATATATAATATATTTAATAAGAGTTTGTTTATATATATATATGTATATATTATGTTATGTATGTGTACGTGTGTGTTCATGTATTTATATAATTATATAGATAGTGTGTATGTATGAATATATATATATATATATATATATATATTTGTGCATGTGTGCAGAATATATATATGTGTGTGTGTGTGAGAGAGAGAGTTATATATCTATATGTATATAATAGTGTTGTGTGTGTAAATAAATAAGAATAGAAATTATACTTTAATTTATTTTCTATTCTCTTTGTGTGTGTGGGTGTGTGATTATATATATATATATATATATATGGTGTTTTAGACAATTTTAGAGTGTATTAATTTAATTTATATAACTCCCAATTTTTAAAAGATTCTTATGGATGTATACATTTTCTTAATAATCTAGTCTATCTATATTATTTTTCCCAATATTTTACATATCTAAAATATTCATATTACTATTTTCTTATGCGAGATCAATATTATAAGACTTATAATATTATTAATCTTAAGGTTCTAAGATTTAGGGAGTCTAAGAAAAATTATTTTATTTTCATAATAGGAAACGAGGATAGTGAGGAGATCTAGGAGTTCAAGGCATATCAACACACAATTTACATCCAATAATTTCTTCTATTTCAAGGTGGGTAATTCTTACTATTTGTTCTTGTTAAATATTATGACTATTTACATTAATGTTTAAAATGCACATGTTATGTTCTGCGAGCTTTGCTCAACAGATTCTATGATTCCAAGATTCAAGTTACATGAGTTTTATACTCTAGGAACTCTAAGATTCAAGTTACATGAGCTTATTGCTCTAGGAACTCTATGATGCCATGATCTATGATTCTATGATGCCAAGATGCTATGATTATGTTGCAGGTTTTTCATTAATGTGATGCATGAATTTTATTTAGCTTGAACAAATGTTGTTTCCCACTGAGTAATTGTTTTACTCACCCCATCATATTCTCAAATTTTTCAGATGGAGCTTGGCAGGGCGAAGGCGAGGAAGAATGATGTGGCCTATTTTCAAATTCATAAAATAAATAAATAAATATATGAATGATTAAGTCTAGAATCCACTTTGGACGAATTCGACTAATTTATTAGTTAAAATTCCATTGTCTTGTTTTTATAAATAATATTTTCTTTTATTCAATTATTAAAATTCGCTTCCGCAATAAATTTGTCATTTAGTATTAAATTTATATTTTTTTTCATATTATTAAATTATCTTAAATGATTTATTTTCGCAAACTCCCTTTTTGGGTGTAATGTCCCAAGTAATTTTATATTTTTAATTAATATAAAATTATTCTTAAAAAAATGGGGCGTTACAGGAGCCTATCATGTTCAAGACATCTTCTATAAATAGATGAAGAATTGAAACAACACAACAAGAGAGAATACTACAACACAACAAGATACATTCAAGCAAACATATTTGTTCTTCATTGTTATTGTTCTTGTTGTAATTTGCCTAGCTTATCAGTTTCACATCTTGAGGTCTAGGTTTATTTCTTGATTACACTTGCACTCAAATTTGTATTATCCATTATCGAGTTGTAATCTTGAATTTGTGGTCATCATTCAACACAAGACATCCTTGTGAGTATTCTTGTGGAAAGAATACACTTGGATGATCTAGGTGATAGGTGCAAGAAGATTGTGGTGATCTTCTTATTGAAGAGTGTGGTGCTCTTCGAGGTGTTGAAGAATTTGGTATTCTTCAAGTCGGAAAATTGTGGTAATCTTCACAAGGTGCCGTTGAAGATTGTGGTAATCTTCAAGTGAGATTGTGGTAATCTCAATAGAGGTGTTGTAAGGTGTTGTTGTATTAATTGTGGTAATTAATAAAATTCTTTTTTCTTTTTGAAATTCATCCCGGAGATACTGGGGTGGTAGAGGATTAGGCCCTAGGTGGGTTGAACCTCTATAAATCGACGCATGTTGTTTACTTCCCGCACCTTTACTATTGTTTTGGCTTGTTTGATTCGAAAAAGAGGGCATAATCGAGAAAATGGAGATAATATATTCACCTCCCCTCTAGATTATCGTAGCCGCTTGGACTTACAAGTGGTATCAAAGCCAAACTCTTTGGCAAGCTCGTTCCACATTGCGAGTAAAGAAGAACGATCATTGGCTACGAATGAAGTCTACCTTTACCTACCTCCACCACCAAGCCACCAAGATTTGATTCCAAAAATTATGCATTTTGGAAAGAAAGAATGGAATGCTATCTACAAGGTTGCAGGTTTGATATTTGGAACACAGTCGTCAATGAAAAATCTATTCCGATGAAAGATACACCTCACATCTCCAAAGTCCTCAAGGAGCTCAATGATGAAGAGAAGAAAATCATCTCCTTAAATGGTAAAGCTCTTAATATTATTTATTGTTCACTTACCTTTGGAATATGATCATATTGTAGGAATTAAATCGACACATGAAGTATGGAGAAAATTAGAAGAAGTATATGCAAATGAAAGTAGGCAATCAAAAGCATCTATAGAGCTGTCAAAATGGGCCAGGCCCGTCGGGCCGACCCGCCCCGCCCCCCTAAGGTAGGGAGGTGGGTTGAGTATTTAGTAGCCCACCAAAGAGTGGGCTTAAACGGGCTAGCCCGCCGCGGGCCGTGGGCTGGCTTGCGATGGATGGGCGGGCGGGCTGGCGGGGCTAACCGCCAAATTATATAAAAAAAAGAAAAAAAGAAAAAATAGTTAAAATAGACCAAAAAAATAGTATAATCGATATTTTATATTTTTTTCTCTTATAAAAGTGTATATAATATTTTTATAAAATATGTATTTGTTATCCATTAGTATATTTAATTCATTAAAATTAATAATATAAATAAAAAATATTACATGTTTTTGACTCATCTGTAAAAATACAAAATAAAATAGAAACAATCAACCAAATGCACACTGAAAAAAAATATTATGTCGGACTGAACACGACCGTGCTCAAGTAATTCTGAGTACGATCGTGCCCTAGAATTACTTGAGCACGATAGTGCAGCACATGAAGGTATATCGTGCTCAAATAATTCTAGGGTACGATCGTACTCAGAATTACTTGAGCACGATAGTGCAACACATAAAGGTAGGGCACGATCTTGCTCAAATAATTCTAGGGCACAATCGTACTCAGAATTAATTGAGCACGATTGTGCTCCGTTAAAGTTCAAGGGGGCATGATCGTGCCATATTGAGAGCCCGATCGTGCCACGTTAAACTTTCCAGATCTGTATTTTTTTTCCAGTTACGAAAATCAAGCGAATTTTCTATCTTTATACATAAATATTTGCAGAAAGTAATACATTACATTGGTTTAAAATGTATCTTCAATCGTTTCTTGTAGCTTCGAAAATCGAAAAACTAGAGCTTTAGCTAAATTATAATTTGTGGAAGGAAGAAAAGAGGAAGAAGGGAGGAAGAAAAGTTGAAAAGAAGTGAGGAGGAAATTTGTTTTAATTTGAACAAGAAAGAGAGAGAGTTGAGGGGCATTTTTGACTTTTCATTGTAAAAGTGGGTAGCAAAGTTGTTTTTAAGAAAGTTGGTCAAAAAAGTGTTTTTTTTTTAAACCCAAATGGGTAAAAATGCCCATTTTCTCATTATAATATTACCTACAAATTTTTCTGTAGGTAAATTGATTTCTTATTGTAGTGATATTATCTTTTTCTTATAGTGTTTTTAATAGGATAATTCTCAACCAATAGCTACCTATTGTCTATTCACTATCTCCTTTCATTTGTGAAAGTGGTCTTGTATATGCTACATTTGACGTCTATGTACTTCATGTAAATCCATTATACACGTCACATATACTCATTTTTTTATAAAATGAAATACTTATCATCCATTCATATACTACGTGTACCATACACATGGTGCAACAAGTATAAACTAGCATGTATAATACGTGTGAAAGCACCATAGAGCTACTAGATAGATACTCAGGTTTGTCATTTTCAAAAAGTTGACTTGTTAAAATACATGTAATTGAATGGCAGCAACAATCTCTATGATCATTGGTTTTTATTTCTTTAGTTAAACTGGAGATATATGCAACTGAAAATGCATTTAGTTTTTATTCTGCTTAATGCAAGTTTAATATTTTAAAAAAGAGTAAGACGTAATTGTCCTGTGCTGGAGCTGCATTACTAGTGATGGTATAGTTTAGGTCTTTGGCAACTTTTTGCCTAATTGAAGTAAACTTTGGTGTTTCTTTTGTAAACAAATTTGACCACTAGAATCATACTGAAAAAGAAAAGATTATAATACTTAATTAGAAACATATCTTTGTCACATAAAGGTAGATGTGATTGATATCTAGGTTCATTCCTCTGCCAATTAATTAAACTAAGTGCTACTTGCATCAAAGGCAGTGTCCCATTATCCCACATTCATATCTTTAAATCAAATTATATAAACATATAGATGAAGAAAGAAAGTGAGTGAGAGTAAAGCTGATTTGCCTTTGGTACTGCTGAAATTCGTCCTCCTTGTCAGCACATGCATTAATTCCCACTTTCCACTGCAAAAATCGACATTGGACCCCAAACATTTTACCTCATCTACAAGAAAAGAAGCACTCCCCTTAATCTCTCCCTTATATTTCGCTCCCTTCAAATTCTTGTGATTATATCTTAGTTTTATGAGACAAAATACACAAAATTTAAAGAATGAGAACAGGAGGTTGTGCAGTGCAGCAAGCTCTCACACCCGAAGCCGCAGCCATAGTAACACAGGCCGTGGCGCTGGCCAAGCGGCGCGGCCATGCACAGGTGACGCCGCTCCACGTAGCCAACACCATGCTGGCGGCTCCGACCGGCTTGCTCCGAGCCGCATGCCAGCAATCCCATTCCCACCCACTCCAGTGCAAAGCCCTCGAGCTCTGCTTCAACGTGGCGCTTAATCGGCTCCCAGCCGGCTCACCCAGCTTCCCTATGTTAAGCAATCAATATTACCCTTCCATCTCCAACGCGCTCGTCGCGGCTTTCAAGCGCGCCCAAGCCCACCACCGTCGAGGCTCGGTCGAAAATCAGATCCCTTGTCCGAAAATCGAGCTCGAGCAGCTTGTTATTTCAATACTGGATGATCCCAGCGTTAGCCGAGTTATGAGAGAAGCCGGTTTCTCGAGCCCTCAAGTCAAAAGCAACGTGGAGAAAGTTGTTTCTTTAGAGACCAGCAAAAATGAAATAACTATCACATCAGAAAACGACGACGTTTGCAACATAATCGAATCTTTATTGACGAGCAGAAAAAGGAGGAGTCTCGTTATAGTAGGGGAATGCGTTTCTAAGATTGAAATTACAGTTAAGAAACTAATGGATAGGATTGACAGAGGAAATGTTCCTAAGGATTTGAGAGAAGTGAAATTCATTAGTATTTCACCGCTTTATTCTTTCTGTAATCTTCAGAGGCATTTAGTCGAACAGAAGATGGGCGAGTTATTTTGCCTTGTAAAGAGTCTTGTTTCGAAAGGGGTTGTTTTGTACTTAGGGGACCTTAATTGGATTAGTGAATATAGGGTTAGGTTAGAGAAAGAGAGGAGTTATTACTGTTCTGTGGAGCACATGATTATGGAGATTGGGAGATTGGTTAATTGTGGGACTGGAGAGAATATTATTAATGAGAAATTTTGGGTTATGGGAATTGCTAATTTTCAGACTTACATGAGGTGCAGAAATGGGTTTAATTCGCTTGAAGATGTTTGGAGATTGTCTCCGGTTTCAATTCCTGCCGACCAGGGGCGGAGGTACTTGTTAGGAAAGGGGGGCCCTGGCCCCCAAATTTTTTTTTTTTTAATTTTTTATATGTAAATTATTTTTTTTAAGTGTTTTGGCCCCCCCTAAAGGCCTAATTTATTTTTTCATGCACCACCATGGTCCATTTGGTTCATTTCTTTAACTAAAATTAGTGGATCTTTGACCACAAACCACAACTTTTATTAATAATTAAAAAAAAGGTACCATTATGCAAATACACATACGTGTATATGCTATATATATATATATCAACTTTAATTTTATTTTTCTCATCAAAACTCACCCGGACCCACACATAAAGAAAAGTTTCACTTTCAAATAGTTATTGGTATATATTAATAATTAGTGGGATTCATTTCTTTTGGTCTTGAAATAGTTTTGTATTTGATTCAGTAAAATGAAGTAGTTGTGTTTGATTCAGTAAAATTTATGGGATATAATTTTGAAATCAGTTTATTTGTTTCTGACTCATTTTTAATTTGCTCAAAATATGGTTCATTTTAATAGCTATTAGGCCGAAATTTGCCACAAGCCCTTTTTTAAGTTGTTCTAAAATTTGAGAATGAAAACAATGCTGAAATTTTTGGCAGGCCCTTTTTTCATATGTTCTAAAATTTGAGAAGTGGAAAAAAATGAGAGATTTGGCAGCAACATGGATCGAACCCTTCCAACAGGCTGCCCAACTTTTTTTCGGGCTGTTTTTAATATATCAACATATTTTAAACTATTAAATTTAAATAAAAAATCCCGGTGTGGGCCCCTTGCTAGTGGGGCCCCTGTGCGGTAGCGCTGCCTCGACCACCCCGGGACGGGTCTGGTTGGCCCCCCAGTACCATATCCTGGCTCCGCCCCTGCTGCCGACAGTTTGGGGTTGAGTCTTATTTCTGATCAAAGGTGTGTTTTCTGTTTAACTGAAACCGATATTATAGGTCTTGTATATTCTTTATTTTTTTTTATGATTGAAATATTGGGATTATCTGGATATGTTTTGAAAAATAATGCTTAATTATGCCAAACCTGCCTAATTAATAGTGGTAGTAGGCCAAATTAGCCATTCATGCTTTATGAAAACAAAAAAATAGCTATATTTTTAACAATTCTAACTAAAAACTAACCGTCATGCCCTCCATGTATTCTCACGTGAAGTACTTATTTTCGAAAAATTGACTTGGTACATATATAACTCAGTAGCGAGACATGTTTCTTGGTACAGAATTATGTACCAGTCTCCAAAAATGAAAAAAGTGGTAAAGTGGACATTTGAATTTTGAGCCGGCTAAATGCAAGTTTTTGAAAAGCAATGCTAAATAACAATTTTGCTATGGAGAAAAGCCCAAAAATGTACTGACTCTAATTAACAGTGCTTACTTCGGTTAGTTGTTTCTTGATTTCTATTTTTCGTTGTGCATCTCGATTAAAAAAAAATTACAATTAAAACTTTTAGTAGAATACAAATAATTAAGTCTTAATTTAATTACATTTTTCAGCTAGTTTATATTTTGATTCAAAAAAGATATTTTGTTTATATTCAATCAGTAAAAAACACAGTAAAGCTAGACATGGAAGAGAGGAAAATGGATCATGTCGGCTACTCCTTTCAAATGGAGAAGTGAAACTCAATTGCTGCGCTGATTGTTCATCAAAATTCGAAGCTGAAGCTAAAAAGTTGAAAAACAGTTGTGACACTAATAAGCCGAAATTGTCAAACTTACCTCCTTGGCTCAAGGATGAAAGTAGAAGACTTTATAATAATGATCAGGTAATTATTTCATCTCATTTATTACTATATTATCACACGAGATTTTCTATTCCAAATTATATGCATCATCTCGTATTCCAAATATTATGCACGTGCATGTTTGGGAGTATTTATGCAAATGTCCATTCAAAAAATGGACTTCTTACAAAGTTACTTTTCAAATAGGCTCTAATTCTGAGTTATCTAAAATGAACTCTAAAAGTCAATTTCAAAAGTCCTCCTAAACAAGCACTGTATATCCTACACGCACTTGTATTGATCACATCATTAACTTACACTTTACCTTTATTTAAGATATTTGAATTGCAAAATGAGAACGAACATGTCGGTGCCCGATCAACATTTTTCTTATGTTTCCTGTTTCGGGATGAGGAAAAGATTGAAAATACAAATTGAAATAGAGGATCCGAACTGTACTATTATATCAATTATTGTCTTTAGTTTTTTTCTTTTATTATTTTAGTAATGTCTTTTTCCCCTTTCATGATGCTTTTGATCGCAGACCTGTGACTCAATCATACAACTATCCAAGAAATGGAACTCATACTGCAATTCAGCCCACAAACACCCTAAATTACTCGAACAAACCCTAACATTGTCTTCTTCTTCACCTCCTTCATCTATTTCATGCTTTTCAATATTTGACCAACAAAACCCTAATCCACAACAAAACACGTTTTCTTCAAATCCCAATTCCACCCAGAATTCCCTACCTCAAGCGACATCACAGAAACGTGTTTTCCGCAAAAGTTCAAAGAATTCAACGCCCAAAACCTAAACACCCTCTGCAATGCCCTAGAAAAAAAAGTTCCGTGGCAGAGAGAAATAATCCCAGAAATAGCTGGAACCATATTACAATGCAGGTCCGGAATGTTAAGAAGAAAATGTTAGAATTATTAGAATTATATTTATTAGTTTATATTTGTGAGGGTAGTTTTGTATTTTCCTTCTTTGTCTTAGCTAGGGTTTGCTTAGGTTTGCTTCTATATATTAGGTAGCCTCAATTTGTAGTTTCTAAGTCATTATATTCTAAGATTCAAGTTCTATGAAATTCTCTCTTCATTTTTGTCTTAATAATGTATGTCATTTATTCTAACATGGTATCAAGAGCAAGGTTTTAATAGCATTCTCTCTTCATTGTTTTTCCGATGGGTGTACCAAAGTGTCGGTTCGCGGATCCTGGGTATATCGATATCACACAAGTGAGTATGTTGCACTTTGTGTTATTTTCATTCGATTTTCGATCCGTTAAGCACTTGTTGGGTTTGCTATCTTATTTTGGCCTCAAGAATCGATTATTTGCAATAGTTTTGTTGGTAGAGTTGGTTTGATTTGTTGGATACATGCATAGATCTATCTAGTTATTTGTTCTGTTTGATTTGTCATTATTCATTATGGCCGGTGAAAGAGATGATTCGTTGCGTCGATTAGTGTACGCTTGAATGGAAAGAATTATTCATATTGAAGTTATGTCATGAGAAATTTTTTGAGAGGAAAAAATTGTGGAGCTATATTTCTCGAACAAAAAAGCATCCTGTTGAGAAAGATAATAATAAATATGTTGAGGAATTAGAGGTTTGGGAAGTGAACAATTCAAAATTATCACTTGGGTTAACAATTCTGTGGAGAACTCTATTGGTATGCAATTAGCTAAATATGATCTTCACAAAAGAAGTTTGGGAACATTTGGAACGGTTGTATACTCAATCGAATTTTGCTAAACAGTACCAGTTGGAAATAGATATTCGATCTCTTCAGCAAAAAGATATGACTGTCCAAGAATTTTATTCTGCTATGACTGATCTTTGGGATCAATTAGCCCTTACTGAATCTAGTGAACTTCGCGCATTTGCCCCCTATATTGCTCGTAGAGAGGAGCAACGATTGGTTCAGTTTTTGATGGCTCTTCGGGATGATTTTGAGTCCCTTCGTGGGAATATATTGCACCGTCTTCCTCTACCATCGGTTGATTCTGTTGTAAGTGAATTGTTAGCGAGGAATTACGCCTCAAATCTCAAAGGGGAAAGGAGTTCTTCATATTCTCTTTCATCCGTTCTTGATGTGCCCCATCGTCCGCCTTCTCTTCCTTTCGGACCTCACCCAAAGGTTGCGATAATGAATGTAGCTTATCAGAAAACAACCAGGACATTGGAAGGCTCAATGTCCCGAGTTGAATAAAGGTGGTCAACAACGTTTTCAACGAGAAAAATCCACGACCTCCCCAACATCGGTTTCAACGTGGTTTTAGGCCGCCCCACCGACTCGTATTGCTTTGCACCTGTACCCTCATCAGATTATGTGACGTCCTGGAACTCTTACCTCCAGTCAGCCTTCTATGGATACAATTGCCGAACAATTTCAGAAATTTCTTGCCTCATCTCATGCTTTGTCTGCCTCAGGTTTGTCAACTCCGAGCTCGTCAGGTATATCTTCCTCTATTTGGGTATTAGATTCTGGAGCTTTTCATCATATGTCCCCTGATATATCATGTTTTACTTCCATTTCACCCACACATGCTAGACCTGTT
This sequence comes from Rehmannia glutinosa, assembly GCA_016081115.2. NCBI lineage: Eukaryota > Viridiplantae > Streptophyta > Magnoliopsida > Lamiales > Orobanchaceae > Rehmannia > Rehmannia glutinosa. Next base: position 11,007,775 of record CM071934.1, on the reverse strand, counting down.
GTTACTGCTGATGGTACTTTGTTACCCTTAGCGGAATTGATCTAGCCACACACCTCAATTGTCTCTTCCACATGTCTACCATATTCCCAAACTTGCATTAAATCTTGTTTTTGTTAGCCAATTATGTGATTCAGGTTACTTAGTATCATTCTCTCCTACTTCTTGTTCTTCGCGGGATCCACATTCCCTAAGTGATTGGGACAGCCGTAGGCACGGAGAGTTATACATTTTGGATGAGCTCGAGTACCCTCTATCGCAGCCTTCTTTGTTGATTTGTCTTTTTCTTTTCGTTTGAGTCCTTCATCGCCTAGCTTTTATTTGTGGCATTCTCGTTTGGGTCATGTTTCGCCTTCACGTTTAAGATTTTTGGCTTCTACAGTTCATTAGGAAAATTGTCATCTCATGATATTTCGATTGTAGTGGTTGTAAATCGCAAAATTTTCCGCTTTACCTTTTAATCGGAGTGTTTCTTCTTCTATCGCGCCATTTGATTTGGTTCATTCTCGATGTGTGGGGACTGCTCTCCCATTTCCACAAAGAGGGGTTCTCGATATTATGTCTCTTTTATTGATGATTATTCTCGTTATTGTTGGGTTTATTTTATGAAGCATCGTTCGATTTTCGAGCATATATACTTCATTTCGAGCCTTTGTAAAAACTCAATTCTCTCGCTATCATAAAATGTTTTAGATGTGACTTGGGTGGGGAGTATACATCTAATAAATTTCGTGGAATTGCTTGCTTTGGATGGGACTTTACATCAAACTTCTTGCACGGATACTCTGAACAAAATGGTATTCTTTGAAAAGAAAACATAGGCATATCATTGAAACCGCTCGCTCACTTTTACTATCTAGTTCGGTTCCCAGTGAATTAAGGGGGAAGCCGTTCTTACCGTCCCATTGTATAAATAGGATTCCGTCATCCATTACATCTCGATTTATCACCATTTCGAATACTTTATGGTTCCACCCTAGTTATTCGTTTTTACGAGTCTTTGGTTGTGCATGTTTTGTCCTTCGTCCCTCATGTTGAACGCAACAAATTATCTTCTCGTTCAAATATTTGTGTTTTCTTAGGATATGGAGAAGGTCGGAAGGATACCGTTGCTTTGATCCTGTTGCTCAAAAATTATACGTGTCTCGTCATGTATTTTTCTTGAGCATATTCCATTCTTCTCTATTCCCTCTAGTCCTCATATCATCTCCAAAACTGATCTTGTTCATATTGATCCATTCTCGGATAATACGATAGAGACTCATCGATCTTGTTGCTCGCCTACGCCTACGGCATCCCAATCGCTTCTTGAAATCCGTGGATCATTTGCCTCCTCGATATCCCCAACGTACACGTAAGTCCACTCGATTACGACTTTGTTTATTCCTCTTATTCTCCCGCCTTTGCTTCATTTTTGTCCTCTATTCACAATATTTCGAACCACACTCCTATAAAGAGGCGCTTCTCGATCCTTTATGGCAAAGATGCTATGATCAAGAACTTTCGCTTTGCATAAAACAAACACTTGGGATTTAGTATCTTTACCACCTGGTAAACGGGCAATTGTTCACGTTGGGTTTATAAAATTAAAACCAAAGTCGATGGTTCATTGAGCGATATAAAGCAAGATTGGTTGCTAAAGGTTATTCACAACAAAGATGGTATGGATTATGAGGAAACATTTGCCCTGTTGCAAAGATGACTACCGTCGTACTCTTATTGCTGCTTTTTCCGTCCGAAATCGGCACATATCTCAATTGGATGTCAAAAATGCCTTCTTGAATGGTGATCTTCAAGAAGAAGTTTACATGATCCCACCACCTGGAGTTCCTCATAATCGTGGCGAAGTTTGCAAGCTTAAGAAAGCGTTGTATGGTCTCAAACAGGCTCCACGGGCTTGGTTTGAGAAATTCTCTGTCGTGCTTACTTCACTTGGTTTTAGTTCCAAAGAACCATGATTCTCCCCTTTTCTTCAAGCGTACATGTCTTTGGTATTATTCTTCTTTCCTTATATGTTGATGATATGATCATCACCGTGATGATGTTGATGGGATTGTATTGTTGAAATCGAGTTAGCTTCTCGCTTTGAAATGAAAGATTTGAGACCTTTGCGATATTTCTTGGGTATTGAGGTAGCCGCCCCCCTCGTGGTTATCTTCTTTCACACCAAGTACATTACGACATACTTGATCGAGCTCGTCTTATCGATACTTGGACGCTTGATACGCCTCTTGAACTTAATGTTCGATATTCTCCTTCCGATGGCACACCATTGTCCGATCCTACCTTATATCGCACTATTGTTGGAAGTTTGGTTTATCTAACCATTACGCTGCCCGTATATCGTGCATATCTTTGTCATATTGTGAGTCGGTTTGTCAATGGCCCCACTACGCTTCATTGGTCATAGCTTACACGTATCTTGCGATACCTCCGTGGTACTCTTTTTGAGAGTCTTTTGTTTCCATCTACATCTTCATTAGAGTTGAGGGCATATTCTGATGCGGATTGGGCTAGTGATCCTACTGATCGAAAATCCACCACCGGTTTTTGTATTTTTCTTGCGCACTCACTTATTTCTTGGAAAAGTAAGAAACAAAATGTTGTGTCTCGATCCTCCACAGAGGCAGAGCGGCAATGGCTTCTACTACAATCGAAATAGTTTGGTTACGCTGGCTTTTGCAGATATGGGTGTTCATTTATCCTCACCTACTCCCATGCATTGTGACAACCAAAGTGCTATACAAATTGCTCACAACTCGCTTTTTTCATGAAAGGACAAAGCATATTGAGATTGATTGTCATGTCACTCGTCATCACCGCAACATGGGACACTCCACTTACCATTCATCTCATCATCTTTCTGATTGCGATCTTTTCACCAAGTCGCTTCGCTCCGCTTTTTTTTTGGTTGGCAAACTCTCAATGATTTCTACTACATCATCATGAGTTTGTGGGGGATGTTAGAATTATTAGAATTATATTTATTAGTTTATATTTGTGAGGGTAGTTTTGTATTTTCCTTCTTTGTCTTAGCTAGGGTTTGCTTAGGTTTGCTTCTATATATTAGGTAGCCTCCATTTGTAGTTTCTAAGTCATTATATTCTAAGATTCAAGTTCTATGAAATTCTCTCTTCATTTTTGTCTTCTTAATAATGTATGTCAATTATTCTAACATAAAAAATAAAATAACATTAGGCAACACAGATATCAAAGAAGAAACATGGCTATTATTTCTTGGCCCTGATGTAAAAGCAAAAGAGAAAATATCAAGACATTTGGCTAAAGTCGTGTTTGGCTCGTATTCGAACTTCGTATCAATCGGGATAAGCAGTTTTGTTTCACTAACGAGGTCGGATAATTCATCGGAGGATTACTATTATTGGAACAAACGCGGGAGAGATGAAGAAAATTGCAGTAGTTATATTGACAGGTTTGCGTAACATTGTTTTTCCTTTGCTAACTAACTGAATCAACACTTTTCCTTTCTTTTTATATATTTCTATTTATTTAAAAAAAATATTGACAGGTTTGCGCAGGCAATGTCGGTAAATCCGCATCGCGTGTTTCTTTTGGATGATTTGGAGCAAGCGGATTATTTTTCGCGGATGGGGATAAAAAGGGCAATCGAAAGGGGGAGAATAAGGAATAATGAAAATGGTGAAGAAGTTAGTTTTTGTGATGCTATTATTGTGTTGTGCTGTGAGAGGTTTAGGTCCAGGTCATCAAGGGCGTGTTCGCTTTGTACGCATAAATTAACGGAAAATGGGGGCGGAGCTGGAGAAGAGGAGGAGATGAGTTTATCTAATTGTGGTCCGTTGGATTTGAATATTTCTTTTCGTGATGATGATAGTGTTGTGGATGGCCAGGATATTGATGCTTTAGGGATTCTTGAGAATGTTGATAGGTGTGTAGTTTTCAAGTTTTAGAACTTGTAGAATTGTAATTATTCTCGTTTTGGTTTTTTTAATTGTAGAAATATAGGAAGACAAATTGGTTTTTTTGGTAAAATGCTTCATGCAAATCCATACTTTTTCTTTTTTTAGTTAGATTTTGTGAATAGAATGCTCAATGTAAATTCAAAAGGTCTTTATCTCCCCATCTTTTATTCCCTTTTCCAATTTAAAGCTAATCTTCTACCGCCTTTCAACATTTGAAATTTTGAATTGTTACATTGCACGTAAAAATTGTCCAAATGTTACGACTTTCATAGTTTCATATATAAATGGATTTAATGGAAGGAATAAAAGAAGACTTCAACAGCAGATTTTATTCAGATACTGATCGATTCATGTTCTATAATAATTACTTTAATTTCAGGAGAAACAATATGAGATACTCGGTTTTTTAGTCAGTCAATCAAGTTCAATACTTCAATTTAAACAGTCATTGTACGTTATAAACTGTTGGATTAATTAACGTAACTCAACATTTTGTCAATAGTTGATACATATTTTTCAGATGGTCAACTCTATAAATCAACTACAATTCCATTTTTTTCCTTAACAAATTTCCTTCAATTTGAAGTACAATTTTCAAACTTGGATTTGGAAATCTATACGTAATTGGGTTCTTTTAACGCTTTCAAAAGCTTTCTATGAACCCAAAATAAAAAAGGGAGAGTAAAGAAAGAAAACAAAACAAAAATAAAGAAGACAAAAGCAAAAATTAAATATAAAAATAACTTGCTTTCTCTTTTATTTTCTTACGAGGAAGTCAGAAAGAAAAAGGGTCTTCCAGACGAGCCTTGCTATTGCCATAAGTTTCAACAAGAAGTTTGTTCTTTTACTTCCTAAAAGTAAAAGTAATTTAATCGAAAAATGGACCCTTTCACGAAATATGTAGCAATTTACGTGTATTGTCGTTAATAAACCGTAAAGTATCCACAATTAATTAAACTATATTGAGTGTACTCAAGCAAATGATCATCCTCAATTACTCGATTTAATTCAACCCTATATAGTGAAATACCTTATAAAAACATAGTATCCATAAAAAAAGAACTATAGCTTTTTTGTCTCTGGATGACATAATTTTAAGTTTCAACTACTATTATCTTAAAATTTAATAGAGAAGCACATAAATGCTTTTGTAAAACTTTATCAGTACCATCAAAATACAATTATTTTGTCTGCAACATTTAACAGCTCACTCCAGTGATATCCTTACAATGACAGACAAATTTTTTAGAAACATTTTGCGAAATTGAAATTTCTGTTACACTTTTTTTATTGAACTTCATATTATGTTATATTAGATGAATGTTACGTGTATAATTATGATATCGTTCTGTACACATGAGATTCATCCAATAGAACAAAATAGGAAGCGGAATAAAAAAGAAATTAGTGGCATGTATTAATTACATATAGATGTGTTGGCTTAGTAGAAGATTTTGTTGTATTTATTGAGTATTTTTAAAAGATTTCCAATCCCACATAGGAAACCAAGACAAGTTTTATTCTCTTTATAAATGGGAGATCATTATGGGCTTAGTAATAATGGGCCAAGAGAATAAGGAGGCCTCGCGCACATAAAGAGCTGGGCCAAATTTACGGTTTCGAGTGTAAAATCACCAATTTGCCCCCCCCCCCTGCGCGTGGGCGATACGGGCTCGGCCCACCTTGTTTTGCCACTTAAAATTCTTGATTTTCTAAGTTGAAGCATCAACCTACTTTTTGGGATAAATTAATTGACTAAGCATTATATTAAAAACGCGCTTAGCAATTTTGAATACTTATCGAAATTAGGCCTTATCTTTCAAAATCCTTTATGCCTAATTTTAAAGCCAACATCTTCAGTTTTGAAAATCCTTTACTGATTGGTCAACATACGTTGCATCAGTTTCCAAAATTTATGCTTTCACCCGTTGGATTATTAGTTTATATATTTTGTTCTTTCTTAAGTAACAAAAAAATATATACGAGTTCGAAATTATAAACATCCTTCTCGTTTTTCAAAGTTGATCTCAGTCTGCTGCAAAATATTTTCTCTGTTGGGTTACATTTTAATTTTTCATTTTGCCATTCGCCTACCTGTTGAATCCTGGGGATTGGAATAAAATCCTTTAAGACAGTGTTATAATAACACGCCTCGGTTCCTCTCGTTTTTATTTTTCTTTCTATTCCTTTTGTTTCAAATTTTTACAGCAATCTAAAGGATTTTATCATGGAATCCGGAAAGACTAAGTGTTCCTGTTTCTGCAGCCGACAGAGCCAACGGGTGGCAAACATGTGTATCGCGGGGATTCTCAAACTGCACAAGTTCTTGGCAAAGGCAAAGTTCTGTGAAACTCACATCCGCAAGACCTTGGCTTTTAATGATGCACTTCATGTGCCTATATATTAGGGCAAACTTAGTTTCCGTTTCTCTCATTAGGAAAGGCTAGGGTTAGGGTGTCATTTGAATCGATAAGATTGTAATGACAAAAATAATGTCCTTGTGGGCAAATGAATTGTAATCGTGGTCTTTTTGTCTTGAATGTTTCCGATGTTATTAATAAAATTGTTTCTTCCGCTTACTTGATTGATTCTATTGATGCATGGCATGGTAGATTAGGACATGTTAGTGCTTCCTAAATTTATAAAATGCAAACTCTTAGTTTAATTTCTGGTATTAATAACACTAGCCTAAATAAATGTGAAATTTGTTGTGAAGCTAAATTAACCAAGAAATCATGCTTTTACTTCAACGAGAATCAATTGCTTAGTCTAATTCATACTTGATTTAGGTGATTTAAAACAAACCATGACTAGAGGTGGTAAAAATTACTATGTGACTTTTTACAGATGATTATTCTAGATATGCTAAGGTATATTTACTTAGAAATAAAGATGAAGCCTTTAGCATGTTTCGTTTATATAAGTCCTGAAGTTGAAAATCGCTTGAACGAGAAAGATTAAAAGAGTTAGATCAGATAGAGGTGGCGAGTGCACATTATTTAATAATTTTGTGAACAACAAGGAATAATTCATGAAATTACCCCCTCCGTATTCGCCTGAATCAAATGGTGTAGCAGAAAGGAAAAATAAGACTTTAAAAGAAATGATGAATGCAATGCTCGTTAGTTCCGGTGCTGCTAATAATTTCTAGGGTGAAGCTATTTTATCTCGCATGTCACTTACAAAAATGAATACCTTATAAGAAAACTGGTAAGACACCTTATGAATTATGGAAAGGCTATCAATCTAACCTAAAATATTTAAAAGTGTGGGGGTGTCTTGCTAAAGTTATGTTGCCTGATCCTAAGAAGAGAAAAATAGGTTCTAAAACTTCTGATTGCCTATTTATTGGTTATGTTGATCATAGTGCCGCATATAGATTTCTTGTTTTGGAAAGTGATGTGCTAGATGTTAATACAATTGTTGAGACAAAAATGCTGAATTTTTGAGCATATTTTTCCTTTAAAAACTTAGATTATTTCTCATGCACCTGTTGAACCTACTTCTTATGCTCCTATTGAACATAATTTTGAGAACTCTTTTGAGGAGTTGAGAAGGAGTAAAAGACAAAGAAAAGAAACTTCTTTTGGAAGTGATTTTTATACATATCTTGTCGAAAATGACCCTTTAACATTTTCCTCCTCGGTCGCTTTCTTCTTCGATTCTTTATACTGGAAAGAAGCCATTAAAACTGAAATTGATTCTATTGAACAAAACAAAACTTGGACTTTAGTTGATTTTCCACCTGGTGCTAGGCCTATAGGTTGCAAATGGATTTTTAAGAAGAAATATTATCCTGATGGAAGTATTGAAAAATATAAACCTAGATTGGTTGCAAAAGGTTTTACTCAAAAACAAAATGTGGATTATTTTGATACTTTTGCACCAGTAACTAGAATTTCTTCTATCCGAGTTTTGATTGATTTGGCTTCTATCCATAAACTTTTTATTCATCAAATGGATGTAAAAACTGCTTTTTTAAATGGTGATTTGGAAGAAGAGATTTATATGGTACAACCAGAAGGGTGTGTTGTTTCTGGAAAAGAAAACAAAGTTTGTAAATTACTTAAATCATTGTATGGTTTAAAACAAGCACCCAAACAGTGGCATGAGAAATTTGATCAAGTTTTGAAATCTGATGGTTTTACTTCTATTGAAGTTGACAGATGTGTTTATACAAAACTTGTTGAAAATGAGTGTGTGATTATTTCTTTGTATGTGGATGACATGCTCATATTTAGTAGCAACCTTGATTTAATTTATAAAACCAAAGAGTTTCTTGCTTCAAACTTTGATATGAAAGATATGGGTGAAGCAAGTGTGATATTGGGTATTAAAATCATAAGGAAAAATAATAACATTATGTTAACGCAAGAACATTATGTTGAGAAGCTTCTTAAGAAGTTTGGATATTTCGATGTCAAACCTGTGAGTACTCCTTATGATGCTAACACCCAATTAAAGAAAAATCTGGTGATCCTCGGGCTCAATCTGAGTATGCTCGCATTATTGAGAGTCCGTTGCATTTAATGAATTTTTCACGACCGACATAGCCTATGTTGTGTGTCGATTGAGCGATATACTCATAATCCCAACCGTGATCATTGGACTCGCTTTTAGTCGGACTAATGAAATATTTGAGAGGTATCATGAATTATGGTATTCTTTATAGTGGATTTCCTCCGTACTAGAGGGTTTTAGTGATGCTTATTGGATCTCTAATTCGGATGAGATTAAATCCACTAGTGGTTATATATTCATCCTTGGTGGGGGTGCAATTACTTGGAAGTCACTAAACAAACTATCATAGCAAAATCTACTATGGAGTCGAGTTTGTTGCATTAGAGTTAGGCCGGCAATGAGGCCGAGTGGTTGAAAAACTTCTTAGCGGATATTCTTGTGTTTAAAACCAACACCTTCGATTGTCTATTCATTGTGATTGCCAAGCATCAATCGCAATTGCAAAGAATAAAACCTTTAATGGTAAAAACAGCATATCCGCCTGAGACATGATGTGGTTAAACAATTGTTCAAAGATGGAGTAATAAACATTGATTATGTGAAGTCGGAAGTGAATTTGGCCAATCCTCCACTAAACCTTTGGGAAGAAAATTAATTATTGAGACATCGGGGGAATGGGACTTAAGCCATTGATAAATTAACGGATGTAAAAACCAACCTTTGTGATTGGAGATCCCATGAATAAGGTTTATATGAGTAATAACAAGTCACTTGTTAATTCTCAAGTTAGCACTAAAAATTAATTATCCCTTCCTATGGTATGAGAAGTGCTAAATTGCAATAATGTGAGGATGAGTTGTTAAAACTCTTAATGAATTTTATATCCCTTAAGGGTGGTATATTTAATTGCAAAATATACTTGATGAAATTCACCTATATGAGCACTCATGAATACCAGGCACGCGCATGGCCTTTTAGCGCAACACCGCATTGAATGGCAAAAGTTTGAGATAGTGTAATGTGACTGATAAGATTTTAACTTACAATAAAGAGTCTTTGGTTCATAGAAGCTACAAGCTTCACCAAAACTCTGTACTTTAAATCTTATCTTTCTAGGTCTGGTTCATAGTCCAAAAGACACCAGATTCGATGCATTCTACACTTATATTTGTAATCCAGCAGATCGTTCCTTTTATTCTTTATAAATCTTTTAATAACATGTGGGGGATTGTTGTATTTATTGAGTATTTTTAAAAGATTTCCAATCCCACATAGGAAACCAAGACAAGTTTTAAACTCTTTATAAATGGGAGATCATTATGGGCTTAGTAATAATGGGCCAAGAGAATAAGGAGGCCTCGCGCACATAAAGAGTTGGGCCAAATTTGCGGTTTCGAGTGTAAAATCGCCGATTTGCCCCCCCTGCGCGTGGGCGATACGGGCTCGGCCCACCTTGTTTTGCCACTTAAAATTCTTGATTTTCTAAGTTAAAGCATCAGCCTATTTTTTGGGATAAATTAATTGACTAAGCATTATATTAAAAACATCAGTTAGCAATTTTGAATACTTATCAGAATTAGGCCTTATCTTTCAAAATCCTTTATGCCTAATTTTAAAGCCAACATCTTCAGTTTTGAAAATCCTTTATTGATTGGTCAACATACGTTGCATCAGTTTCCAAAATTTCTGCTTTCACCCGTTGGATTATTAGTTTATATATTTTGTTCTTTCTTAAGTTACAGGGGTGAAAATATACAGAGTTCAGAAATTATAAACATCCTTCTAGTTTTTCAAAGTTGATCTCTGTCTGCTGCAAAATATTTTCTCTGCTGGGTTACATTTTAATTTTTCATTTTGCCATTCGCCTACCTGTTGAATCCTGGGGGATTGGAATAAAATCCTTTAGGACAGTGTTATAATAACACGCCGCAGGTTCCTCTCGTTTTTATTTTCTGTTCTATTCCGGGTTGCTTCAAATTTTTACAACAGATTTAAGGTGTGAATGATCCATAACTCAACGGCTGCGCGAAGGAGGACCAACTTTTTCTCATGTATACGTTTTTTTTCTTTTTTTTTTTTTAAAAAAGCAAAATCTTCCCTGAGAAAAGAAAGCACTACTTTTCATGCTTTGTGATGTGTTTTGCAAAAGAATCACTTTTTCTTCTTTGATTTTCGTAAACCAACATTCTTATCTCTAGAAAGCATTATAAAGTTGAAGAATAAAGATTTCCAAAGATATAATTTTGTGATTAAAGAAGAAAAAAAGTAAATTACATTGGGGAACAAATAGATAAGAATATATCTTTAAACCTAAAGAAAGATGATATTACTTTAGAATCTCCAAAAGATGATTATATTTAACTTTTATAAATTAAACCTCAAAGCATATATAAGTAGGGAATTTGCCTTGGTAACCAAGTTCTCCTCGTTCCGTCAGAGTCCGTTCTCTCTAGGAAGTTTGTCCCCATCTAGGGCTTGTCCTTTTGTTTCTCCACTCTTCGTTTCTCCGCCGCCCGCTAGCCACACCTTCCCGTTTTTTTTTCTTTCCGTCTTCCTTCTCCCACACCACCTCATCCTGCTTAATCTCCCCACCCACCCTGGTTTCTTTTCCCCCTAGGTGCGTACTCCCACCCCTGGCCCAAACACCTTTATCAACACTAATCTACCAATAAACCCATAAACCCCGACATTGCGTGCCTTTTTTGAAACATTCTCATGAGATAAAAGACACATGGATTCTCGGAATGTTAACACCCATAATATTCCCTGACAGCTTTCCTCAATCTCTCCCTCCCACGCACCCCTCTACAACCCCCACCCTACCCCCCACCATGTCAAGCCCCCAGAACCGTCTTGGTGTCCGAAACCTCGCCCCGCCTTGACTGACTCCGACCCTTATTTTTCCCGACCGATCCCCACATATCATCTTGTGTCTTTGGTTGTTACTTTTCTTTTTTTCTATTTTCACGCCTTCCCTCCTCTTCCACCCGCTTTACGTGTCTAGGTTTCCTCTTTTGGCTTTCTCTGTCTTTTTGGGTTGCGTTTTGTTTTTCATTAAGCTGGTTTTGGTTTTTTTCTGTTTTTGTCGGTTTGCTGTCTTGTGCAGGTTGCTTTTCTATTGAGAGGTGTGGTCTGAATAATATGGAAGAACGTACGGAACAGGAAACCAGAATCTTGGACCTGGATGACGAGGATGGGGATACACAACAGACACAGCTTCCTCGTGGTCACTGTTTGGTTGGGAGATTGTACACAAATAAATCCATCAACCCTTTCTACCTCCTGGAGGTTATGAAAAAATCATGGAAACCGAAAAAAGGCTTCTCGGCGAGGGAATGGGGAAAAAACTTATACCTCTTTCGTTTCGACGAACAGAAAGAAAGGGACTGGGTGCTCCAAAATCAACCATGGCATTTCGAGGGTTTTTTATTCGCTATCAAAATCATCACCGAACGGATCAACCATCCTCTATAAACATTTCAAAGGCATCGTTTTGGGCGAGCATACGATTTACGGTTGCGTGCATGAATGAGCGGTCACTAAAAACGATTGCAAAACACATTGGAGAATTTGAAACATGGGACCCTCCGGAGATGGATTAATCGGAAAATCGCACGGCTCAAAATTTCCATTGATATTACCAAACCGCTGGCCCGGTGTTACTATTCGAATAAAAGGAGAATCAAAATGGATCCCCATAAAGTATGAATCCTCCCTGTATTGTTTTTACATTTGTGGGGTTATTGGACATCACGTCCGAGCATGTGAAGAGTACGATAGCAACGGCACCCGACCTGCTGAAGCCAAATACGGTCATTTTCTAAAAGCCTCCCCTTTCAAACGCCCCGTAAATCCCTGTACCCACACCACACCCTTCACCAAAAAAACAAACCGACCACCCGCTTTCTCCCAACAAATGAGCCCCCACTATCTCCTACCACCAAGACCAAAGCCAATACCCATACAAATCAAACCCAAGCCATGCAAAACCACCCTAACCCACACAATACCAGTTTAGCCATCCTTAACACAATCGAATCCTTAACCCTATCCAACCCTAACCCAAAAATCCACCTTGACTTTGACCATGCAAACGTGAACAATGGCCATGCAGCAACCACACTCACAACCATCACCACAAATGCAAACCATCACACCCAACCAAGCCGATAGTTACACCAACCCTCTACCATCACCTAACACTACCACAAACTAATCCCGCCCAACCACCACCCCACAAAACCGCCCCTAAACGAACAACAATACAACACCCCCTCATACCTCTCCTCACCACGACGATGATGCCCAAAAAACCGGAAAAATAATGCCCCCACAAAACAACCCTCCACTTGGCACCGCATACCACAACCACCCCAAACACCTAACCCCGTCGCACAAAACTCCCATAAACATAAACTCCCAAACTCTCTCCTCCTAAACCCTAACCCACCTCAAACCCTAGTGAGAAAAAAAGTTAAAAATCAAATTCTGATTATGTCTTATGCAAATACTCTCAAACGGGCGGCATCGGAGCGATCCGCCGAAACACAATGAGTTGCCTCGATTGAACCGCTTCGGGCTTGGGAATCCCGGACGATTCAAGTGCTTAAACGAGATATCAAACATAAAGATCCCTGTTTGGTTTTTCTTATGGAAACAAAACTCGTGAAAGATGAAATTACTACGCTTAGTAAACGATCAACTTTCTTAATTTTCACAAAGTTGATTGCGATACGAGCTCGGGTGGCGGGAAAGGTGGATTATGTTTGTTTTGGAAAGAGTCAATTCAGTGTCAATCCTTTCGGCATCCCTTCATGCCATAGATGCTCTAATTTTAGAACCCGATCAAATGAATCATGGCAACTATCGTGTATTTATGGATGGCCGAAGAAGCGTTAAAACCACAAACATGGCAACTCATGCGCAGGGGTTATTTTCGAAGCCGGATAGGCCATGGTTGTGCATAGGAGATTTTAATGAAATTATTTACCATCATGAAAAGATTGGAGGACGAGCGAGAGAGGATTCCAAAGTCGTGGCTTTTCGAGACGTGGTAGCGCAATGCGAGCCGGATGACTTGGTTTTGAGGGTTTTAAATTTACGTGGACTAATGGTCAAGCAAATGAGGCAAACATTCAAGAGCGCTCGATCGGAGATTAGCCAACATTCATCGGGTCAAGAAATTTCCAAATTATAAACTCGAACACCGACGCGCATTGCATCGGATCATTGTCCTTTGTTACTTGCATGGTCAAAAAGAGCAACAAATCGACGACGCCCGCAAAGCAAAGATTATTCCGCTTTGAAAAAATGTGGTTGGATGATACATCATGTCGACCTTTCATTAAAGAATTGTGGAAAGATACACCCATCGATCCATCTCCTGAGTCGATCAAGGTTAAGCTCCAAAGATATGGGCCAATCTTTGTTTGGTTGGGAAAAGAAGCATTTTGGCAATATCAACCACCTCATTTCAAATACACACGGCCAACTTCAAAAGGTCCAAAACTCACGCAAACGGCAGAGAACTTGGCAAACACAAAACCCTTGAGCACAAACTTGAAATTTTGATGAAAAGAGAGGAATCTATGTGGCACCGTGAGAGCTCGGGTTAATTGGATGAATGATGGAGACAAAAATACGAGTTTCTTTCATAAGGTGGCGGCGCGAAAGAAATGAAATACTATCGAACGGATTATGAATGACAATGGAGAACGGGTTGACGATCCCGAACAAATTGATCGAGTCCTATCACTGCTTCTTCCAAAGATTATTCACTCCACACCTCAATTTAGAAGGAACAGCCCTGACGCGATTGATAGCGAGAATTCCCGGATGAGCTCAATGAACTCCTAAACGCTCCCTTCACCGGCCGAAATCACGGAAGCTCTAGCTCATATGCACCCATCCAAAGCGCCGGACCGGACGGTATGCCCGCCCTTTTTTATCAAACTTTCTGGCCTCACATGCGATACGATATCTCTCGTGTCATTCTTAATATTTTAAACAATGGAGCTGATCCCACCCCTATCAATAATACCCACATTGTTCTTATTCCAAAAAAGAAAAATCCCGAGTCCCCGGAGTGATTTTCGGCCTATTAGTCTATGCAACATGATTTTTAAAATCATCACAAAACTATAGCTAACTGTGCTAAAAATCACCCTTCCCGTCTTATTCACTCTAGCCAATCTGCTTTTGTTCCGGGCAGACTCATAACGGATAATGCACTGATTGCTTTCGAAATTTTCCACGCTATGAAAAACAGTCAATCTAAAAAACGTGGAAATTTTGCTTTAAAACTGGACATGAGTAAAGCCTACGATAGAGTGGAATGGGTTTTTCTGGAAAAAGTTATGTTGAAAATGGGGTTTGGACAAAATTTTGTGTCTCTCATTATGCGATGTGTTTCTACGCTTTCTTATTCTGTTCTTACTAAGCGGCATCCCCAGCAACCCTTTTATCCCAACACGAGGCCTTAGACAAGGCGACCCCCTTTCCCCCTATTTATTCCTTTTTTGTGCAGAGGCTTTCTCGGCTCTCATTCGCAAAGCAGAACTCACAGGTGATTTACATGGGGCGAAAATCTATAGACGAGCGCCGCCAATCACGCATTTATTTTTTTGATGATAGTCTCATATTTGGGAGGGCAACCGCACATGATGAGATTGAAGTGGTAAAGGGCATAATTGCGGACTATAGTGCGGCCGGGTCAAATTGTTAACTTTGAGAAGTCGGAGATAAACTTTAGCAAGGGGGTGAGAGAGACGGAGGCTACCAAGATGGCTTGCCAATTGGGTGTCAACTTGGTAGACAAACACGCAATCTACCTCGGTCTTCCCCTACGGTTGGTCGATCGAAAAAAATAATATATCAAACTTTACTTGATAGAATCAAGAAAAAGATGAAGGATTGGAAGTCAAGAACCCTTTCTATTCCGGAAAAATGGTCATTATTAAAAGCGAGCACAAGCAATCCCCACGTTCATCATGAGTTGTTTTTTACTACCACCGAATTTTGCAAAACAATTGATTCATTAATTGCAAATTTTTGGTGGGGACAAAAAAACGACGAAAAACAGAATAATACACGGAAGAAATGGAAGATGCTCTGCTCCTCCAAATCGGAAGGAGGCCTCGATTCGTGGGGTTTGCATGCTTTTAATATGGCTATGCTAGCTAAGCAAGGATGGCGTTTAATCCACGATGAATCATCTCTAGTGGCTCAAATCTTAAAGGCACGCTATTTCCCTCATGGCAATTTTTGACGGCAAATATGGGATACAAACCCGACTTCACATGGCGTAGTATTCGAGCTTCTGGCAAGACATCCTCCAAGAAGGACTCGATGGGGGGTCGGGGATGGTAACAAAGATTAATGTTTGGTCGGATCCTTGATTGCGAGAGAAGACAAACTTTCGACCTCACAATTTGGCTATCAAGAAAATAGGGAACTAAGGGTGCAAGATTTAATTGTCATGGATGAGCAAAAATGGGATGCCCAACTAATAAAAACACGTTCCGCCCGAAGATGCAAATTATATTTTAAACATCCCTCTTCGGAAGTTCGGGGGATGACGTATTGGCTTGGAATTTCAATGATAATGGTGTTTATTCGGTCAAGTCGGGATACAAGGTAGCAACTCGGTTAACAAACGGACACAAGAATCAACCATCAACCTCGGCGATTCATCTTCGATTTGGAAATGGATTTGGAATCTTCAAGTCCCCCCAAAATCCAAATTTTTCTCTCGAAAATCGCAACGGGCATCCTACCACAACATGTCACCGTAAAGAGGAAGATAAATGTAAGCCCCATTTGTCGACGGTGTGGAGCGGCTAACGAAACCATGGAACACGACCGAGGACTCGTCCTTGGTGTACTTTTTTTTTTGGCGCGCGTCTCCTCTCGTAGTTGGATAGGCTTGCCACGGAATCGAATGCATCTATTGTCGATATGATGGTGAAATGGCGAAATCAAAAGATGAAAATGGGGATAATATGTTTGTTGTATTCATGGGTACTTTGGTATGCAAGAAATAATCTAGTATTCCAAGGAAAAAACCTAACACATTTGGAGTGTTTTTCCATGGCTACTAGATGCTACCACTCGTACCAAGAAGCCAGAAAATCGAAGACGCTTGCGATACCACGACCGGCTGCGCAGAAGTTCCATTCGGTTTCTCCTCCTCCGCCCGAAACGGTGAGAATTACAAGTGATGCTTCAATAATTCATGGAAAAGGCACAGGCTGTGGCGCTGCTTTCTGGGATCATAATGGAAGAATCTTATGCACTTATGCAAAGGCTTTCGACCAAGAATACCAGGTAGACATAGCGGAGGCTTTAGCATGTCGGGAGGCGATTTCCATAGCACGCAACCACTTTCACTCCAAAGTGGCTGTTGAATCAGACTGTCTCACACTGGTAAACGCCTTTCACAGGAGCACGGATGATTTCTCATATATCGGGGGCATAATTAGAGATATCCGAACTATTAGTCGTGATTTTTCAGTTTTTTCCTTTTCGTACATTCCTAGAACGGCCAATGTTCTGGCCCATAATTTAGCGCGTTTTGCATTTTCGATTAATTGTGACACTCACTACATCGGAGAGGTTCCACCTACTCTCCAAAACTTTGTTGTATCGGAGGCTCCGGCCTAGTTTTGTTGAATATATTATTCAAGTTTTTCCCTCAAAAAAAAAGTAGGGAATTTGCCGCTACCAACTTTGGTAAAGTTTAGGAGTTTTAAGGGAAGTACTAGTGCAGATTGTAAAGTAGGAAAAAGAGGTTTTGGTTACATATTCTTGTCTAACATTCTCTTCTTATTCCAAAGGAAATGTCCACGATGTGGAACAAGCTGAGGATGCGTACAAGGCTGCAATTAATCAAAATAAAAAGAACAAAATGATAAAACTGCAAGTAACGCAATTTTCCAAAACGATATTAATTTTCTGTTAAGACCTCATTTCTCAATGGAAACCACGACTGTTTTGCTGCTAACATAAGGTATTCCTGCCCAAAATTCATTTGTTTAGGAGTCTAATTTTGGCCCATTTAAGGTTTTTCTAGTTTTTTCCGATTATGTTTCCTTTTTAATTTTCCGATTTGTTTGGGGTTTTGACCTCCTTTTAAATACTTTTTATGGCCATTATTTCGTGTTGTTGAATTATAATTGCATTAGCAATAAAAGTTTCTTCTCTTTTGAAGATTATTTGTCTTCCAATTATCCGGTCGCATGTCAGTCCATCGTAATCGCCTTTTTTCTAATAGTTAAATTCATTAAATCTAGGAAGCTAAAAACACGCGAGATTTCTCTAAACCTTAGCAGCCCACTCACTCTTCTCCTTGCTCTCTGAAAAATAAATTGATCTCATCCTCCTCCCACCATGTGAGGAGGGGAAATCGAGTTCTTTTATTGTTTTTCTTCTTCTATTCTTCTCCGTCCTGTGTTTTCTCAAATTCCCCTCTTGATGGTAGTAGGTTTCTCTGCTCTGTTGAAGTAGATTTCCCCCTTCTGTCAGAGTAGGTTTCTCCCCTCCGTGAGAGTTGGTTTGTTTTTTCATTGTTTTTTTTTTTTTTAGATATATTCAATATTAGTAGATTTATTCTTATGGGGCCTCACTCGGAGTTCTTCATTAATTTCTAGCGGATCTGTAGATCAGAAAAGAGTTTGGCGTGGATCACCCAAACCTTGTTTGGAAGTGCAAGCAGTCACTCATTTAACCAAGAATCACAACCCATTTTAGTATGATCTAATGTTTTATGATATGTTGTATCTGTTTAGTTTTGTTTTTCGTTTGCCTTCATTTTCTTGTTGTAAAAAAGGGCATTAAATTCTACTAATAACAGGCAAAAAAGAATGAATAGAGAGAATTATAATAAGTATGGATAGGATTACTACGAGCTTGAAGCTTAAGTGGTATCGATCACTCATTATAATGGTGTTGATCGGGGTTCAAATCCGGTATCTTTCAGTTTCTTTGAAATTTATCTCCTCCCATCTAACCAGTACTCCCAACTTATTAAAAAAAATATGAATAGGATAAGGCATCATTCCTTCAATCCATTATTACCATTCAAATGTATACGGCTAATGTAAAGTTTAACATTTGAGAACAAGATACGAGCTAGATTAGATAGGAAATGATTGAAATAGCCTAATTTTAAACCACATATACACAAATGGCCATACTTATTCAAAAGTTTCAAAAATGGCCTTCTTATTTGATAAAACCCCAAAATACCCCTTATATTGAATTAAAGGTAAACTAATGGTTTTTAAAGGTTTTAGGGGCCGCAAAAATGGTATCGTGAGCCTTGGTTTATTAAGAACTTTTAGTTAAATTTATTATATTTATGTAATTAACAATTGGTGAGGAGAAATTACTCCGAGATTATGGATCCTGGACCAATGTCCGAGATGTACCCTTTACAGAGAGATATCGTCAAATTTTGACGATGTATACACAAGAACACCTTGACCAGTTTCATATTGGGAATACCAACATGAAGAAAAGGAACAGGGGAGAGCCGACGGGAAACCTTAAGGCAATGCAAAATGCGAGCAGAATATTATAGGCGATTCTGGATGCTTAACTGACCTTATATGTTCATTTGATGAACCTCCAAGAAACGGTTCATGAAAATTCCCATCGAAACAATGATTCCCGATGGTGTACCTGAGTGGAACGAGATACTTCCAGATAAATCTAAGATCTCTCAAGATCTTAGAGAAATCCGAAGATCGTGCGTAATTATGGCAACCGCCATATTCATCCACCAAGATACAAGTTCATCGATCCAAAACCGGATGGAGACGATGGTGAAATATCGTATGAAACTCTTGAACTCCTTCATGATATTCGTAAACGAGTCAAGAACCTGGAGGATGTGCCAAGTTCATCCGAAGGAAGAAAAACGTATTGATTTCGGGACGGTACCCTATTTACACCATAAAGGAAACCAACCGAAGTTATACGAAAGATGACAGAGATGAGGAAAAGCTCATTGCTCTAATCAAAGGAAAATACATCAAAAATTAAAAAGGATGGATATTGAAAAGATGAATCTTAAAGATCTACATGACTGGCGAAATCCTTTGCGGGATTAGGTATTGTAGATTTAAAGATGAACGCAGTGAGAAACACTTTGGTTACCTATGACCCACAAGGTAGACCAATTCCACCACCGCCACCGTTAATCCTAACGTCGAAGAAAGTACGGGTTCACATCATGGAGCTCGGGACGAGAGGATGCCACATCTTTGGAGATTTCTCGACCGGGTGATCCACTTTCGGAACAGGAGGTCGAAACCTCTTGCGGGAACTCGACAACCTACCTAAGGCCGAATGTTTATCGACGCCTTATGGAAGATCGCACTCGACCCAATACATCCGTATGGGTTGATGTTAAATCTGACATCCCGATTTTAAAAACAGAGAAGTTCTCATTAATGAATGGGTTTCAAATATGAGAATTTCAAAGAGAACCCTCGATCTTACAAAGGATTCATTCATTTTACTCCTTGAAATGAGTCTTGAAGGATCGGTGAAGATTGCCTGGGATATGACCGATGCCGCATTTAAAAGTTCGGTTACATCAGGGGAATCACTTAAAGGAATTGTCGATGGCATGGCAAAACTATTCAAAATCCATTCATCGGACAGATATTTCGAGGGATTAGAGGATGAAAAAAGAAAGAGATATAAACAAGCCCTCTACACCAATTATGGATATTTGTCATATTGACGAATATATCAAGTTGTTCACCGAATACCGGTGGAAATCCAAGATTGAGGAAAAGAAGCCGCATGCTATTCTTTGCCAAAATTCCGAGTTCCCGGAGAGAAATGCTTATCGGAATACAAGGGTGGAGTCAAGTAGAAACGTAGGTCGAAAAATGTCTTTCCTAAAGGCCAAGTTATCTCGAATGGTGCTATCAAGCGCTCTCCGCACAGAATTACAAGAGATTAAGAGGAATTAACAAAACAGCCTTCCTCTATGTTGCGTGGATAATGATATCCCAACGATTGTGGAGGTCAACCAAGCGCATAAGAAGAAGAAGGAGAGAAGCCATCCATACCGCCGAGGAAGCATCAACAAAAGAAGTAGGTCTTCATGGAGACCTGAAGGTTCTCGTCAAAACAAAAAGCCCGGTTATAAATCAGTCGGGAGACGAGACCACCTGCAGGGAGTAGAGCCTCATCATCGGGTTCTAATCAAGCAAGTACAGCAGAAATCCAGGAAGGAGAACTTTCGACGTGCTCACACTAGAGCTAATGAAAGTTTCAAAGATCAGAATTGGCTGGGACATGCGAGCAAGAGGACATATCTCGACCGATTGTCCGTAAAACCCGAAAAAGAGAGTCGATGATTCGAGGCTACACCGAGAAATTGAGGAAGTCATCTCTACTATCAAGATCTTATACAGTGTATCAATTTGAGGATATTCCTCCGATGAAAGCATCTATGAAGAAGAAATCTATTCTAACGATGGAAGTGACTCACTGGAATCGGAGTGAAGAAGAAATTCTTCAACAGATAGTCGAGAGAGGATATGTCGATTTCTCTCTCACACGACGCTTTCTCATAAGACTCTTATGAGAATCATGAAGAAAGATCCAAAGCTTCAAGTCTATGATGGATTTACGATCGGAGCTATGGAAAAAACATTGGATAAAATTGGGTTTCGTAATGAAAAACACCAAATTATCCACAGGGGTAACAACATGAGAATTGGCCATTCCGATGGAGTTTCACCGAACCCGATCGAGATGCGCTTGGTCCCTATTAGAGAAATCCAGGAGATCAAAAGCGAGTTAAAAGAGAAGTTGCAAATACACTCTCATGGATTCATATTGAGCCATAAGAGTCATTATTAAAGCAACATTCAAAGAAGGGATAGATTCGCCACTCAACTGCTATCTTTGATAAGCGAATCTCAAACCTCAAGGATTCATGCCTTGGAGCGATTCTGAGAAATTTGTATCTTTGGAAAATTGGCATTTAATGTCTATCCTGCACTGCATACAATCTGGGAGATCGAGACTTCAAGAGAGTCCTAACCCTTCATCGATTTCAAAAGAGATGATTTGATGAAAGAAGGAATCGACTTACTCGATCATATACAAGATTTCTATGCTCTCTCGAATACCCATCATTCAAGTATTCTTGAGAAAGGAATTTATTGAAGTCCCAAGAATCTTTGAGGACTTTGCCAGGTGGTTTTACCAGAAATTATTGAATCTCCAACTATAAAGGAGATTGATATGAAAATACAAGATCAACCAGTCTTCAACAAAAGTCGAAGTCTCGAGTTGAGCGAAGGATGTCTTTCCAACATGACGAGAATGACGAGTAGCGAGTCGTTGGGAAGAAAAGAGACCAAGTCGATTCAACAGATCCCATATGTTTTCAAAACAAAGATGAGAGTCGAAATGTCCGTAAGGATGGCGAGAAGTTGAAGTAATATTTGACATCACTCGGGTATCAAGGATGGTTAAATAAAATTAATATATTAATTTTTAATCATCATCATCATCAAAATTAAATTCTAGACTAAAGGAACCTACAAGTTTATAAGTTTCGAACAGATTTTCTTATGTTTGAATACTTGTTTTGGTATACATACATACATTGATAAAAATTTGCCAAGTTAAACGGTTGTCTGGATTAGCATGTGTTTCAGAGGAATGAATATTCATCAAATAGTTGAGTGTACATGATGGATGGGAATATCTTACAATAAACAAAGAACATGCTCTTGTTGCCTTATACCCTGCTTTTGATTTATTTCTACTTCTTTATTTGAATATGTTAGACGCGGTAATCATTGTTGTAAGTTTCGTTTGTGTTGAGCTCTTGCGAACCGACTTAGCGGTGAATATTTGACATTGTTGACACCGTTACATTTGTGTTACCATTCAATCATTTCAGTAAGTGTAGATTATCAGGGTAACAATTTAATGTTATGTTTCAGAATGGTTGACATACGGAATATGCTGGCAAAAGTTATACTTACCCAAAGCACACAAAAGTGTAGATAGCCTCTAAAAGCTGTCTGAATGACTTTGGCTGCAGAGTGTAGTTTAAATGAAGTAGCATTGGAGGGCTGCGTCAACCGGATTATCTCCACCGCAGCTTTAGCAGTCGCAACGGCAGCTTCCGCCGCCGCAGCGGTGGCAGCGGCCACCGCGATGTCGTGCCTCTGCTCGGCGGGCAAGACGGGGGTTTTAGGTGGCACAACACCATCTGTTTGTTTATTTGCCTCACTTAGTTGAGCATTATTGTTCGTGTGTTTTCTAAACAGCCATCTTCTCCTTTCAGTTTTCTGCACAAAATTAGCCAAGAATCCAAACTGTTCATTCTATGTAAAATCTTGCTTAATTAAATTGAAATGCTTGATTGATACAAATATATATTACCTTTTCTTCCTCATCTTCTTGCTGATGATCTACTTTTCTCCTGCAGCTCTTCTTTTCGGAGTCTTTACTTGGAGACCTAAAGGCCCTCTTGACTGCTGTTAACCAAGAACTGCCTCCTTTCTTTCCCATTGAGAGGTATGATGAAAAACTGAGAAAAACTTAATTTGCTACATGTACAGAGAAAAAGTGAAAAGAACAGGAGGAGTATAGTAGTTTATATAATCCTTTTAGGTCAAGAATGTGTTGTATGATGCATATATAGAGGAATTGGTGGTGAAAAATAGTAGAAAAGAGTGATCTTTTTTTTTTTTTTAATTGGGTGCTATCTGTGCAGCAGCACTGCAGCAGTATCTAAAATTGTACAAGCTTCAATATATCTGCTACAAGATGTAGGTGTTTTGTAGTGGCATGGGAAATACAAACTAATGGTGGGGGGTGTCAGTTTTTGCCATGAACTTTGCACATACGGAATATTATTGTACATTGGAAATATGAACATATAGCTCACTTAAGTTATTGTACATACGGAGTATTCTGTGGTCTAATTGAGGGGATTAAACTTCAGACTGCAGGGGACACCCAGTTTACTCCAATATTTATGGGGTGTTTGCTAATGCAGAGTTGCATAATAATCGCTCCAGAATTTAGCACCTCGAAATCAAATATCTATGGTATTACTCTTTTTATCGAAGTCCTCATGACTGCAAGATACTTTGATACACTTAAATATAAGGTTCACTTGTTTATGTTGGTCTTGCCCGTGATGAAACCCTGGCTTACTTCTCAAAATTTGGGTTTGTTATCTGATTCTCTTCACTTAAATGCGATTATCGTGATGCTATATGTGTGAGAACCTATCTCAATTTGTTGATTCAATTCAGTGTCTATAAATTACTGTTGTAAGGACATTTTGAGCATATTTATATTTTTTCTTTTGTAACTTCTGTTAGAGTAGATTATCACAGTATAAGGGGATTTTCAGTGTAATAAATTTGGTTCTTGTTTGATTGATCCTTTAAAAAGAACTACTGATATTTGATCATTTGATAAAAGTTATAGTCCAAGGTTTTACTCACTGAACAGGTATGAGTAACAGTTTTTGCAAATACAGTAAGCATATGGTTGTAGCTCAGTGAGACCATATAACAGTAAATGCTTTCAGTTTCAGCAATTCCTTCAAAAAGTATTTCCTCTTCATTTGTTATTTGTTTTATGTGTCACGAAACCTTACTTGTGACATAAATTACCCTTGTGGTACAGTTAAATTACAAAAAAAGATCTAGTTATCTTTGAAATTTTCAATCATCCCCTTGATATTTGTTTAATTTAGAAGTTCCACCTTTTGCGGGGGTATTTTGTTAAGAAAATACAAACACGAAGGAGGTGTCCGTGATAAAGGGTGAATTTTTGATTTTTACAAAGTTTTTTTTAGGAATATATGATGTGTATATTTCGTGTTTCTTTTAGGATTGGAGTTGGGGAGGGAAGCCACCATTCGTGAGGTTATCATAAGCTAAACTATGATGAGAAAACTGGCAAGTAGACGAATTCTAAAGCCGAAATCTTTTACGTAAGTATCTCATGTTTGGTTTCATAATATCTTTTTGTGTGTCATAAATTGCATATTATTTAATTTTATCTTTTGTACATTTTGTATTTTGTGTGTAGGGTACTTATGAGAAGTTGAAGAAAAGTAAAATATCACAAGGTGAAACTGAACTGGATGAATCTGCTCTCCAATGAGGCCAATCGAGGGGAGAATAAGAGAGACATCCGTAGGAGGGGATGAATCTTGCGGATTTGGATCTGAGGCGACTTTCTATTATTCGTCGGGTTTGAAGTCTAAGGCCGCTCAATCTATTGATGTTAGCTATTGAAGAGCATTTAGAGAGTGAATTGGCCTCCATCCGTAGTATTTTGGATAAGCTCACGGGTGTGATATGCCCTTCCTCTAGCCATGATGCCTCTTCTTCAAGGGTGCAACCTGCCGTTCATGATGAAAATTTTGGAAATGGTATGCTTAATGATGCTAATGCGGATTTTGGGGTTGATGAAGATGTGGGGAATTGTGATGATTATGGAGACTGTTGATTTGTTTTTGCTTTATTTTTTGTTGAAGGATTTGGAGGGTCGTCGATGATATTATTACTTTTAGGATTGTTGATTTGTTTCTTTTGTGTTGGACAAATTATATCATACATTTGGAAATATTTGATATCGACTTTTTATGATATTACATTTGCACGTCCCTAATAGATTAACTATTTTAGAGGGTCAAACATATTTATAGAAACATTCCAACAATTGGAATGTTTTTAATTCCAATGGAAAAAATCCGTTGGAATTGTTGTTGGAATGTTTTCCAATAAAAAAACGTTGGAATATTTTCTTAACTTCCAATGGAAATATACTGTTGGAATTATCGTTGGAATTAATTCCAACAATTTAATGTCGTTGGACGTACCGTTGGAATAATCGTTGGAGTTCATTCCAAGGATTACATATTCCAACAAATTAATACCATTGGAATCATCGTTGGACTAAATTCCAACGGTATAACTCTATTGGAATTATTGTTGGAGTATTCGTTGGATTTTTTTCCAACAATTGGATATTCCAACAGATAAATACCGTTGGAACTACCGTTGGAATATTTTTCCATTAGAATTTTCGTTGGAATTTTGGCATTCCAACGACCATTTTACCAACGACTCATTTTCCGTTGGAATCGATGATTCCAACGGAAATTTGTCAAATTCCAACGGATTTCTTCTGTTGGAATTTCAATGTTTTCTTGTAGTGGAGGCACCTTTATTACGCTGGGGGATACAAAGTGGTGGGTAGATATAGGGGTATGTTACTATTGTGGGATTATTGGTCAGTTTGGTGAGCGGTTAAAGGCTGAAGAAGGTCTATTTGGGAATAAGAGAGGGGAGGGATATGCTGATAAAGGTGCTGTTTATCAGTCTCCAAAAAAAAGGAGGGTGATGGAACATTGCAGGTTAGGGCTGAGGGGGATCAGAGGGAGTCGTTGAGCAGCCAGGAAGATCAGATGGGGTTGGGGAGCTGAGAGTATTAATGTTGTTCATGTGGTGAGGGAGGGAGAGGGCCATATCAAAAATAGTGGTAAAAAAATCTTGAATGTGTCGTGAATGCTAATAGAAAAGTGGGCCATATTAATGAGTCAATGCAAAGGAAAAGACTCCCCTGGAGGATATAACTGCGTCTTGTAAAGGAAATATAAACCAGAGCTCTAGAGCAGGGGGGTTAAGATTGGGGATAGAGGAAAAGGCAAAGGGAGTTCTCCACTAAAGCTAAAACAGAACACTCATGATAATAAGGAAAATAAGACAGTAGGAGTCAAAAGGATTAGAACTTTGCTGGATGAATTTTATGATAAGATGGAGATTGTGGAGAAAATTGGTGATGGGAAAAAACAAAAATGTGAAACTAAGGGGTATGGTGTGGACTTTATGGTAGAGGATGCTAGCCTAAAATGGCCCCAACCCCCTCAATGATTGCTATGGTGTGGAATTGTAGAGGTTTGGGAGGACCTCTCTCAGCTTTCCCAAATTAAGGAGAGTATTAGACGCCATCTCCCCATTTTATGTTCTTCAGTGAAACAAAAAAAAAACAAAAAAATTTGTCACTACTGTTTGTAGAAATCTTAAAGTTCATGATAGGTGGACTTGTGTTGATCCTATTGGGATGAGTGGAGGCCTGCTCTTGTGTTGGGCAGAGAGAGTAGGGATCAAACAAGTAGTTAGTAAATCATTTACATGAAAGTTGAGTATGAGATAGTTGGGTCTGATGATTGTGGTTGGATTATTTTCGTTTATGCCAATGTGAATTTAGTGATAAAAAAGAGCAGTTTGCTTATTTGGCTAATAACAAGGATAAATGGGTCATTGTTGGGGATTTCAATGACATTCTGAGAGATGAGGAGAAGAGAGGGGGGAGAACGAGGGGAATCTCTAGCTTTTGTATGTTTAGAGAGTTTGTGGGTGATATGGGCATGGAAGAAGTTCCTTTCAATGGGTATGAATTTACTTGGTCCAATTTGAAAAGTAGTGATGAGTTTGTGGAAGAAAGATTGGATAGAGCCTTTGGATCCCCTGAGTGGATTCTCCAATATCCAAAAGTTGTAGTCAAGCATGTGGTTAGACACTCATCTGACCATCTTATGCTGGTTCTAATTTCTGAGGTGAACAATCCAAAATCCAAGAAGATGTTTAACTTTGATAAAAGATGGGTGGGCATGGAAGGAGTGGAGCTGGTGGTATGTCAAGCTTGGGGGATTTAGAGTAGGGGTACTCCAATGTTCCAGCTGCATGAAAAATTCGAAATTGCATATTAAAGCTGTTGGCTTGGAACAGAACCACTAAAACCAATGCAACCCAAATAATTGCTGAGACTTCTCTTTAGCTTAATGAATTGGCAGCTTCAGGGCAGCAGAAAGACTGGAGGAGATGGGAGATATTGAAGGGTCTTCTGAATAATGCTTATGTGAGTGAAGCGAATTTTTGGAAACAGAAATCCAGGAATCAATGGCTTAGAGAAGGGGATAGAAATACTAAATTCTTCCATGCATGTACTATTCAGAGACAAAAGATATATTGTATTGAAAAATTGATTTCTTCTTCTGGGGTGGCCTGTGAGTCTAGAGAGGAGGTGGTTAAGGAGATTACGGGTTATTATCAAGAGCTTTTCGCTTCTTCTTTGGAAACAGCAAACACTACATTGTTGGAAGGGATCCCAAGATCGATTTCTCACAATCAAAATATGTGGCTAACCAGACCTGTTGAGGATTTGGAGATCAATGAAGCCTTATTTTCTTTGAATCCTTTTAAGACCCCGGGCCCGGATGGTAAGACTCCATTTTTCTTTCATTCTTATTGGAATATGGTTCATAAAGAGGTGTGTAGAGCTGTCAAATTTTTTTTTGTCTCCCCTAAATTGTTAAAAAGTATGAACACACTCTTATCTCCCTTATTCCCAAAGTTAAGAATCCAACTTCCATTTCTCAGTATAGGTCTATAAGTTTGTGTGATACTGTCAATCAAATTATCTCAAAGATTTTGGCTAGTAGAATAAAGCCCTGTTTGTAGTCTTGTATAACTGAGTTTCAAACAACTTTTGTGCCTGGGAGACATATTCTTGATAACATTATTATGACACATGAGTGTTTTCACTTCTTAAACTGTAATAGGAGAAGTTCCAAAAAATTTATGGCCATAAAACTTGATATGGCCAAAGCGTATGATAGAGTGGAATGACACTTTTTAGAGTCAGATTTGTATAAGATGGGGTTCACTCCTAGGTATGTGTCTTGGATAATTGCTTGCATCTGCTCCACTTTTTTTGCATTTACATTTAAGTTTGGGGAAAGTCAGGGGCTATATTTGTCCTTCTAGAGGAATTAGACAAGGGGATCCTATCTCCCCTTATCTTTTTCTTATTGTCTCGGAAGCATTTTCTAATCTTATTCAACAAGCTAAGAGAAATGACCTTATTTTAGGACTGAAAATTTCTAGAACAGCTCCAATTATTAACCATTTGTTTTTTGCTGATGATGCTCTTCTATTTTGTGAAGCTTCTTGTGACCAGACCCATAAATTTAAGTTCAATTTGGAGAAATATTGTAGGGCTTCTGGCCAAATGATTAATTTTGAGAAGTCCTCAGTTTTCTTTGGAGTTAATACATATGAGGAGGTGAGAAGAGATATATGTGTGGTTTTGAATGGGATGCAGGAGCACAAGAAAATTAAGCATTTGGGCCTACCATTAACTGTGGGGAGGTCTAAGAAAGAGGTGTTTAGATTTGCTGTGGAGGTGGCAGAAAAAAGAGTCCAAAATTGGAAGTCGAATTTCTTGAGTATGGCAGGTAGGGAAATATTGATTAAGTTTGTCTTGAGTGCACTTCCAAACTATATTAT
The DNA here is from genome assembly GCA_016081115.2 of Rehmannia glutinosa. Taxonomy (NCBI): domain Eukaryota; kingdom Viridiplantae; phylum Streptophyta; class Magnoliopsida; order Lamiales; family Orobanchaceae; genus Rehmannia; species Rehmannia glutinosa. The sequence continues at coordinate 10,979,016 of CM071934.1, read as the reverse complement.
GTTATGTTATAAGCTTCCATGTGGCATTCCTGATGAGCTTAATAGAGTTTTCTCTAGATTTTGGTGGGGTGCTAAGGAGGAGGGACAAACTAAGATGCATTGGATTAACTGGGATAAAATGACTTGGCCCAAGGAGGAAGGTGGTATGGGATTTCAGGATATTAGGTTGTTTAATGATGCTTTATTAGCTAAGTAATTATGGAGGATCATAACACAACCTAATACCTTGGTTAGTAAACTGCTGAAAGCTAGGTATTTTCATAAGGGAGGATCATGAACTCTAGTATCAAGCCTACTGATTCCTGGATATGGAAGAGCTTCCTTAAAGCTATATATGTGTTGGATTGTGGCTTGAGATATCAGATTGCTGATGGCAGATCAACAAGGGTGTGGGAACACCCCTGGGTACTCAATTTTCATACTGCTGTGCCCAGGGGAATAAGGGTGGATCATGGAGAGGTGCAGTGGGTCTGTAATCTCCTTCAAAATGGGGGCAAAGAGTGGAATGAGGGGCTGAGGCATTTTGAATCTCAGACTTCTGAGGCAATTTTCCAAGTTCCAATTTGTTGGCAGCATGATAGAGACAGAATTTGTTGGATGCTCACGTCCAATAAAAAGTACTCTGTGAATTCAGCCTACCAAGCCTTGTGTAGCAGGAAATTGCATTCATTGGATAACTCTGAAGGGAGTTTAGGTGGAGTGCAAAGAAGAAACTGTTGGAAGAAGATCTGGGGCCTGAAGATTAAAGCAAAAATCAAACATTTCTTCTGGAAATGTGTTCATAATGTGGATCCTGTCATGAGTGTTCTGGAGAAGAGAGGTCTGAAGGTTGACACTTTTTGTGGATGGTGCGTCGAAGAAATGGAGTTTCTTGATCACCTGTTGTTTCACTGCTCAAGGGCTAAAAGGGTTTGGAACATTGCTCCAGTTAATTAGAATGGATTATATCTGTAACACAAATTTTTATTGTCTGCAATTAACAAACAAGAAAAAGCTTACAAATTAAATATATATATAAATCAAAATGAAAATATATAGGTTACAATTTCTATTTCTCCTCTGATTCTTTTCTTCAAGAACAAAATATCCGGAATTCGAGAAATTGGAGTCGATTCTTCAGTTTAATCTTCTCCAAACATAAACTTGAACTTCAATATCGTTAATTCGAGGACTTGAAAGCTTGATCTCGAATCAAACGTGGTATATTTGATGATATTTGATTTGAATATATGAACTTCTTGGTGAAATAGACCTTTTGATCTCCCGCCAAGATGGTTTGGACTTCAATAACGTCAACTCGAGGGCTTGGAAGCTTATTCTCGAATCAAACGCCGTGATTTGGTGAACTCCGCGAAGAACGCCTTGAATTTCGCCTTTGAACACCGTGGACTTCTTTGGATTTGGACTTTCGACTTGAGAGAATTCGCCTCTTCCTTAGACTTCTTCTCTGGATTTTTGTGTTGTGTCTTTGAATTATGAAGAGGACCCCTATTTATAGTTCCTCGAATAGGAGCTCTTGCCATAATTACTTGATTGAAGGACGCGATTTGATTGGTCCTTGATGATTTGATCCAATTTGTTGCCATATCCGAAAGATGCGATTTGAGTTACCAAAATGATGGTATTTTCTTCCATAATTGATGAGATATTATCTTGATTCCCAAGATATTGAGATTTGACATGTGGCGACATTTGATTGGCCAATAAATTATATATTAAAAATATCAAAATTAACTATTTATTTTTAGGAATTAAATTTGAATAAATTCCCAAAATACAAATAGAAAATATAAATTGATATTTAATATATTACTTTCCACGTATCATTATTTAATTGGACACAAATTTTAATTGTCTACAAATGCCCCCTCGAGACTTGTTCACGGACGATGCGTCTTGGAGTGAGTAAGTCGCGAAATTGTAGAGAAAATTGAACTTCAACAGGCTTACTCGAAACCATAGTTTCTCGGGCTTTTGAGGCTCGCAACATGGACTATTGCAGCATAGCCCAAAACTCACACCTTCTCCAATGCCAATTGGACTGTCTTCTAATTTGGCCCAAAATATTTTAATGTCCTTGTACCTTTGATTTGGCCCAAATGATTAAAAGGAAATTACTAACTGCATGTTTGGTTTCTTGCAATTCGAAAATCAACTTAACCCATGGAATGATGGACAGATGGAAACAGAGGATTTTATTTCCTTTTATTGTTTTTCCTTTCATGCCTTGCTTAGATCCACCCAAATCTGAATCCAATCGCTCGCATGCCCTGCTGCTTTTAATTCTTTCTTCACTCCGAATTACTTGCGGCAAGTCTAACTGAAGAGTGCAAGATTCAAAAAGATTATTTCTATCTTTAACAGAGGGCTGCAAGATTTGCCGTGGGCAAGGATTTCTGGGTGATTTTCTTTGATAGCTACACATTGTCATTTCCATAACTAAATCAAGAAGATTTTTCCTTTTGTGTTTCTTTGGCTCCAATTTACAACAGGTAGGAAACTTTCCTTCTTTATCCCACCAATCCATCTATAAAAGGTGTACCCACGGCCCCTCTTATTTCACCATGCAAAAGAAAAACTCGATTTTCAACACCTGCAGCGCTAAAGAAATTCCAGCAATCACTCTCTTTTGTGTTCTTTTATCGTGATTAATTGGCAGTGACTTCAAGGTGAGAAGATGTATCAATCATCCAAATAATTGTTACAATTTGGATTGCGCACCATCTGTTTGTCAAAAATACCCATCCACTTTCTGACTTCTAATTTTTTTTTTTTGGGTATTCGTACAAAAGGTTGGGTATGCATGTTTTATACTTGAGGTTATATAAAGATAGTAATCACCAATTAGTGATTTTGCAAAAGGCTGTAATGCCACCAAGCCCCTTTTTTCTGTTTTTTTTTTTTTTTTGAGGCATGTTTCTTGCGTCATTGTGAGAACACGATGCTAATCACCAATTAGTTATCCACATTTATGTCAAACACCAATTGATTGTCTTCTTTTGTTCATTGCAGGAAAACAAATTAAATCTCTGTCTTCTTCGCAATCTAATTTGAATATTCCAACAATAAGACTTAACATATCATTCTGCAATATTAAATTACGACTCTTCTGCTCCTTTTTTTTATTGAATCTTTTCTTGTATTTTGATAGATTTCGCGATGGTTTTCTTCAAAGACGACTATTCCCCATCCGGTGTCCGACACTTGGTGATTCTCGATGACGAAAGCGAATCAATTGAAAGAGGCACTATTTTGGCGGTTTTTGATCCTGTTGTTGGCCGATATGCAATGGCATGGCCAAGGTTGACGAATCCGTCTTACTTAGAGGAGTGGTCAAAGGAGATTCCTTCGAGCAAGACTTCCAAAATGTGGACTTTGCAAGCAACGCATCACCATCAATCAATCGAGTCAACCCCATTGCCGACATTGGGCCGCCACATCATTGAAGGTCAAGCCAAATGGGGCGACGACATCAAATTCGCCGGCGAGTTCCACTATATCAAAGGCTATTGGGAGTGGACCGAAGACGTCCTTAGCCGTTGCAAGAATAATCTTCAAAAGGTGAAAATCTACGATGCGGTGTATGCTTCGCTCTTCACATATGACAACAACTCCAACATAATGAGGGCGTTTTGCGAGGCGTGGTGTCCGTCTACGAATACCTTGTTGACTTCCTTCGGAGAGCTCTCCATATCTTTGTGGGACTTGCACACTTTGGCGGGTTTGCCTATAACCGGATCCCTTTACGATGAAGTCGTCCCATGTGCCAAAGAACTCACCGGTCTCGATGAAGCGGCAAGTCGATTTCTCCCTCGCTCCTGCGGCTACTTACTACATGCTTATCATCATCTTCGGAAAATTGTGAATGGTGGTCAATCTTCTCAAGTGCCTATCAGCGAGTGGATTAGATTCTGGTCCAAGAAATTGACGAAGTACAACAAACCTCCTCCTCGCACAGAGAAGAAGAGAGTCGCTCGCCCCAAATCGACTTACAATCCACTTGGCAACTTAGACGTCCACGGCGAATGGTCCCCTGCAGAGAAGGCTTCTTTTTCAAAGATCAATATCAAAGAGAGCTTGAGAGAAGAAACATATTTGGCGGCATTTCTAGCATGTTGGCTCTGCGTGTTTGTTCTTCCCAACGATGACATCAATATGATACGTCCCCAAGACCTTCAAAATGGCGGGGATCATGGTGAGTGGGCGAACCGTAGGCCTTGCGGTTCTGTCCTCTCAAAGCATCTACAAGGGTTTGAACAAGATTGGGGTTCTTCGAGGCCATCTCGCGTATGTTCAACATTTCCCGTCCACTTCATTCATGGTTGGTTGGCACATTACTTCAAAACTCACCACCAAGTCCGGCAAAGGAGTCGTGGCCCCAAGATGACGACCTTTTTCGGCGAAGGAGGCGCGAAGTACTATGATCCTGCGGATGCTGCAAGTGGATCCATAAAGGAGAATTTGTTTCATTGACTTGCACCATGATCACCAAGGAGAAAGATTTCACATATGTTGATAATGGGAATGCAGAGGAATTCGAGCGGAACTACTTCCTTGCAATTCGTTCAAACTATCTTCCTTTGCGGCAAGGTGGGTATTTCATCGTTGAACCTTATAGTCCTCACAGATTCAGTCGCCAGTTTGGATTTTATCAAGTGGTGCCCGAAGCGCTTAAACGAGATGTACGTCGAGTTTCTCTAGATGAAGGAATTCACTATTGGCGTTTGTGCACATTGTCGAAGACCTTTTCTAAGGCGTGTCTGCCTTGTATGCCCCCAAATGCAAAGAAGTTCTCTTCTGAAGATTACAAGACATGGTGGAACAAGGTCCATGGATGCTTTTTTCAAGAAAACATCGCAAGCTTGATCAATATGGAGCGAAGTGGTGAACTGTCCAAAGGTACAAAGCCCAACAATGGAGGTGGCCTGATTGATGCAAATAGTCAAGCTTCTTTGCATGTTGCTCCCCTTGCCAACGAGTGCAATGCTCAAGCCAACAAAAGAAAGAGTACTTCTCATCCCGCGGAGGAAAGTAGTAGTAACGCTGTCCGTCATTGGAAAAGGCCCAAGAATGATTCTGGATCCTTACCATCACATGATATTGATGATATTGCAGACCATCCTCTTCAAATTGAGACTTTTGCCGAAGTGGTTATTTCTTTACTTCTTATTTTAATAATTCTTTTTCTTTTTTTTATAACTTAAGCATGCAATATTTCAGTTGGAGAAGGATCTTGTCAACATTGATGATGATGAGTCACAAGGTAGCCAAAGGTCGGTCGTGAGGCTTAACGAATTGGCTAGGAATTCTATGGTTGACAAGACAAAGACGAAAAAGACGCATGACTTGGCTAAGGCTACGAAGACACCTCATTGTGCTTTGCATTCTCGGTGTTCGAAGGTGGGAAGTTTCTATATAAGCACCAAAGAGAGTTCCTTCAGAACATGTGGAGTGATCTTCGTGAGAAATTAGCGAACACTTCGATTGACTTTATTTCATCCATTAAAGAAGATGTGTTTGTTGTGCTTGAGTCCATGAAAAGCTTCAAGGATTTTGACATCTCTCACTTAGAAGAATTGTTGGAAGCGCTTTTTGCCTAGTCAGCCGATATGATGATGAGGCAAGATCAATATCTTCTCGAGAAGGGATCCAAAGAACTCATTGACCGAAATTAAGTGAAGCTAGAGATCGTTTGCATGATGCGAAGACCAAAGAAAACAAGGAGTTTGCCCAGATTATGTCAACCAAGGATGATCTGGAATCCATCAAAAAGGAGATTGACAGTTTGCAGAAACGGAAGAAGAACTTAACTGCATCATTAAAGCAACAACAAGAACTTCTTCAAATTGCTCAAGCTGAAGTTTTTGATATTGAAGAGGAGATTACTGCCATCAAGAGTATTTCCCCACTGAGTGATGAAGCGGTTGAAAACTTGAAGGTTTCAGCATTACATTTAGAGACCGCCAAAGAAGAGTTGAAGAATCTGAATCCTTTTGCTTAGTATTTTTCCTTTTTTTTCGCTTCATGTAATAAATAACACCATTCTTAAGACTACTTAATAGAAATATTATTTTCCTTTCTACTTTGCAATCTCTCAAGTGCATTTATTTTGCCGTAGCCTTTTCTTTCTTTTTTTTTCTCTCTTTTTTTTTTACACAACTACTCCTGACAACAAAACTCAATTCAATACAAACTCATGACTGAACTTAGAACAAATCCAAGTTGCCTACGTACCCCAATAAGGGGATCAAGTCATAACGTAGTTCAAAGAAAATTCATTTTTGATTGGGGAGGGGCCGTACACAGTTTATACTCATGCGGGCCAGGAGTATCCATTTCTTAACCACCTTGGACTAGGTGGGGTATTTAATGTTTAACCACATAAAATGCCTATAGTGGAGTAAATTAACACTTTAACCACATGTATTTACCTTTGGTGGGGTATTTAGCTTTTAACCACGTAAAACACCTTTAGTGGGGTAAATCAACAGTTTAACCACATGTATTTACCTTTGGTGGGGAAATTAGCAGTTTAACCACATACATTGCCTTTGGTGTTCTTGTTCACATTTTATATTCATGCGGTCGAGTAACATGCGCTTTAGGCTCATGCGCCAAGGAGCTTTTCTTTTTTTGCTTCTTTTTTTTGATTTTTTTTTCTTTTTTTTTTTTTTTTGACTTCAAGGGTAATATCATTTTAAGAATTTCCCATTTATTGGGTTAATTCTTAATCCATCCTCAACAACCAATTTATAAGCACCATTTGTGTATGCTTCTTTGATAACATAGAGACCATCCCACTTTGGTGTGAACTTATTTCCAGTTCGATGGGTTATAATGATGGGTCTTCTCACCGCAAGAACCCAGTCACCAACTTGAAAGGAGCGCGATCGCACTTTCTTGTTGAATGCTTTTGCAAGACGAGCTTGATAACATTCGAGTGTTTGTTGTGCTTCTAACCTTTTCTCATCAAGAGCTTCCAACTCTTCGAGGCGTAAGCGTGCATTCTCTTCTTGATTAACCATTCTTGTATGGCTATTCGCATGATGGGATTTGTTGCTCAAGAAGAACAATAAATTTTCAACACCATACACCAATGCATAAGGAGTGGCTTGAGTAGGCGTCCTATAAGTGGTCCTGTATGCCCATAATGCTTCTCTCATTCGTTCGTGCCAATCTCTCTTCGACTTGGCGACCACTTTCTTCAGCAAATTACATAAAGTTTTATTGAACGTTTCAGCAAGGCCATTTGCAGCAGCATTGTACATGGACGACTTTCTTTGCTTGAAGCCAAACTTCTCGCAAAGCTTATCTATCGCAGTGTTGCAAAAAGGCTTCCCATTATCAGTGATTATATATCTTGGAATCCCATAGCGATAAATGATGTTGATACGAATGAAGTCAGCAACATTTTCTTTCTTAACTTCTTTGAGAGGTATCGCTTCAGCCCACTTAGAAAAGTAGTCGGTCGCAGCTAAGATGTACAGATGCCCACTTAAGACTTTGTCATTGGACCAACTACGCCTAAACCCCAAGCATCAAATGGCCAAGAAGAACAAGATGATGTAATGGCTCTAGTGGTTGGTGAATGAAATTCGCATAGAATTGACAGCTTGGCATCTTTGCGCATAATCCATGCAGTCCCTCACCATTGTCGGCCAATAGTAGCCCATTCTTTTGATCCGGAAGTGTAACTTCGGGCCTGACTGATGAGCACCACAAATCCCCGAGTGAGCTTCTTCCATGGCTTGGATGGCTTCATCATCACCTAAACATCGCAAAAAGACTCCATCGAATGAACGTCTATAAAGTGTGCCTTTGTAATAGATAAAGCGAGTTGCACGACGTCGGACGTCAACCCTTTGTCGCGGATCATCATGTAGCTTTTCATACTTCAGATAATCCACAAATATTTGGCGCCAATCTTCTTTATCAACTTCGAATACCTCAACAACATGATTTTCTTCTTCATCATCGCAGTCCTCTTCCTCAAAAATTGGAGGCACCACCCAACTTTGGCATATCGGCACACGAGCTTCAACTTCAGGCATGGAGATTGTAGAAGCAAGCTTTGCTAAAGCGTCCGCTTGTCTATTATCCTTTCTAGGGATATGTTCAATTGTCACGTCTCCAAGCCATCCAATGAGTCTTTTAGCGTAATTAACGTATGGGAGTAGCTCGGGCTTCTTCACTTCATATATTCCAAGCAATTGATTAACTACCAATTTGGAATCTCCGTACACATCCAACCGTAATTGCTTTATATCAACGCCATTTCGGTCCGGGATGAGAGCTTGATACTCGGCCGACATTGTTTGAGCAATTTTGAGTTAGGGTGAAGGAGTAGGGCAACACTTCCCCTTCCGATGTAACAAATATGACTCAAAGACCACTCTCCTTCTCTATGTGAGGCTCCATCAAAGTACATTTTCCAAGGGGGGGGGGTAATTTCAACTACAAGCACATCTTCATCGGGTAACTCATCGACAACTCCCACTCGGTAGGGATGGGATGATCGACCAAGAAATCCGCCAAAACTTGCCCTTTTTACGGCCTTTTGAGGAACATATATGATCTCGAATTGTTGCAATCAAGATAACACCTTGCAAGTCTGTCCAGAAAGAACCGCCCTCGCCATGACATACTTTAGTGGGTTTGCTTTTGAAACAAGACGAACAAAGTGTGAGCTTGAAAATAATGCTTCAACTTTTGGATCGCGAAGATTAATGCCAAGCATATCTTTTCAATTGGCGAATAGTTCACTCATTTGGCGTCATCATCATACTCAAGTAGTATAGAGCACTTTCTTTTCCATTATCATTCTCTTGTGCTAGTAGAGCCCCCACGAGATCGTTCTTGAGCAATGACATAAAGAATCAATGGGCGCCTGTGCACTCGGCGCAATCAACACAGGGGGTTTCATCAAGTATGCTTTTATACTTTTGAAAGCATTTTCGACAAGACTCGTCCCATTCAAATAGAACACCTTTCTTCATGAGACGATCAATGGTCGGCACCGACCGGCTAGGTTTGAAATGAACCTTCAAGATAAGCCAATTTTCCTTGTAAGCTTTTGAGTTCGTGAATATCGCGAGGTTCGGGCATCCTTACTATCGCATCAATCTTTGCTTGCTCAATCTTGATACCTCTATGACGAACTATAAACCCAAGAAACTTTCCGGAGCGGACACCGAATGCACACTTCAAAGTGGGTTCATCTTAAGTTGATATCTCCTTAGCCGTTCAAAACTTTTCTCAAATCAAGGAGGTGATCTTCTCGCTTCTTAGATTTCACGACCACATCATCGACATAGCACTCAATGTTTTTGTGAAGCATATCATCGAAGATTTTCTCGCATGGCTCTTTGATATGTAGCCCCTGCATTCTTCAAACCGAATGACATCACTTTGTAGCAAATATACCTTTTGGGGTACGAAAGGTCATCAACTCTTCATCTTCCTCGGAGCCATACGTATTTGATTGTATCCAGGCGATCCATCCATGAAAGATAGTGCTTCGTGGCCCGTAGTGGTGTCAATCATGAGTTCGATTATGGGCGTGGAAAATCGTCTTTGGGACACGCTTCATTTAGATCTCTAAAGTCAACACAAACTCGATTTGACCATTCTTTTTCCTTACAGGACAATGCTCGAGATCCATGTAGGGTACTTGACTTCTCGAATAAACCCGGCTTGATGAGTTTGTTTACTTGAACCGATTAATGGAACCAAGTCGGGCGAAAATGTCGCCGAGCTTGCTTAATCGAGGCGAATCCCTTTCTTAACGAATAAATGATGTAATCGCTACTTTTGGATCTAATCCGGCATCTCTTTGTAGGACCAAGCGAATACATCCTCGTACTCGGAGCAGCGATTCGACATACGAATTTTCTTCATCAATTGTCAACAATGCACTGATGTAGATTGGTCGTGGATTATCAATGTCGCCAAATTGATTTCTTTAAGTTCGCTCAATCGTGGCTTTGATCCCTTCTTCAAGTTCGGGAGGAGCATCTTCGTCTTTCTTCTTCCCCTTCTTCGCTCAATGTAATGTTGTATGTTGATGCCACACTTTCTTTATCATCTTCATTGTCTTGAGGTCATGTGAAAAACAACGGTTTGAAATTTGGCTTTCAAGACTTCTTCGCACGATATAAGCAAAGTAGTTTGTCGCTTCATGCGAGATGGAATCACACTTCGAAGCTCTTGAGTAGCTTGTGACTTTCCTCGCTCTTTTCCATTGATTTGATGTTTTAGAGATGCCCAACCTTTGATGGATGGTTCCTTTTTTTCAAGTTTTGAACGGGCCAAGTCTATCAAAGACTGATATTCGTCGCACCTTCTTTCCATTTTTGTCAAAGGCATCCTCCGTCGATGAAAGTTCTCCTTCAGACATATAATTGACGTTGGCTCTTCTAATGGCTATTCGAATGGGAGTTGGTGCCACAAATCCAAGACCGGTTCGAATATGTCCATTTTCTTTCGACATCTTTTGGGTATCCTTAGCTTGAAGAAGAGCCTACCCAAGGTGAAACTTTCTTGCGGGTCATACCCAGCTTTAACGAGAAAGATTGTAAGCTTTTGGATCAAAGCATTTAACATCTCGGAGTTCTTCTCCATGTTCAGTCTTGGGTCCTTCAGTTGGGCGGACAAACTTATCGAGTGGCTGGAGAGATGGTTTCTTGGCATCAAGTTTTGTTAAAGGGAACACCAATTCCTCCAAAGATCCATTGTCATCACGACTTGTAGAAGCACTCTTGACTTTGATCTCTTTGACTTCATTATCTTGATGTTTCGGTGGATTTTCATTAGCATTGATTGACTTAACATCTTCAAAGTCGTACTTGGCATCGGCAAAATGTGATTCTCGCTTGAAAGGCTTGTCATCTCCAAGAACCTTTCTCACCACACCATCTTTACAATACTTGAAACATTGATGCCAAGTAGAAGGAACAACCCCATTATCATGTAGCCACGGACGTCCCAGAAGCATATTGTAAGAAGTTTTAGCATCTATGACGTGAAACAGTGTTGTTGAGGCCATGTCACCCATCAATAACTTCAATCTTATAATGCCGAGAGCCCTTTGCCCCCCTTGGTTGAAGCCTTGGATCATCAAACGACTATTTGCGAGTTCATCCATGGGGATCTCCAACTCTTTTAGCGTACGCAACGATAAGATATTTACCGTTGAGCCTCCATCAATCAAAATTCTATTCACCTTTCGCTCACGAGTATAGCTACCACAAACAACGGTGTTGTGAGGCTTGGAACCAAGAAGTAGGTCCTCATCAGTGAAGGTAATCATCGACACACAATCTTCAACAATAGTGTTAACCTCTTTCTCGAACAAACATGATTCACTAGATGAAACATGTTGCTCACTCGTCACATTGCATGCAACATTTCCATCATTATGCATGTTCTCCATCGCAACATCTATGGATCCAAAGATGGTAATAAGATTGCTAGTTGCAACATCTTCTTCAAGTGATATCTTTCCTTGGCGAGACAACTGCATGACTTTATCTTTGAAAACGAAGCAATCATGAATTGGATGTCCTACCAAACGATGATACTTGCGATGCCGATTTCGTCGCCGACTCGCCCCTTCTCTTCTCGGGCGCTTCATTTCGGCAACTCAATGAGGTTTGCCTTGATCGAGATCATCAAATATCCCGAGACATCAAAGTCGAGGAATGGATATTGCTTTGCTTGCATCTCCTTTAGAGTTAACTTTCTTTGCTCTCTCTCTTGAGAATGTCTTTCTTTTCATTAGCCTTCGCAGCTTACATTGCCCTTAAACTTGATAGGTGTTGTCTTTGATCGTCATGGATTCCTTGTTTGGAGCTTTAGAAGAAAACTTGCCCCCTTTCTTGGCTTCATATCGTTCTTTGGATCTTTGGGACTCTTGGATGGGTGGCCCTTCAACTCCACTTGTGGCCATGCTTAACTCCATATCATGGGCTCGAGTAGCCAACTCTTCAAATGTCTTTGGTTGGATTCCCAAGAATATATCGAAGACCCCAATGCATTCCTTGGATGCACATCTCAATAGCCAAGCCTCGACAATATGTCTTTACAATTAAGGCTTAAGTTCCTCCCCGATTAATGTAGTCGATGACAGTTCCTCCTTCCACGACGTATTTGTAAGCTCGATCATGCTAACCGTTAAATGCCTGGTTTGTAAAATCGGTTGAGAAATTCATGCTCTAATCGCTCCCAATCACAATTGAGTTTGATTCCAAATCGATATACCAATCAAATGCATTACCCTTCAAAGATCGGACAAACTGCTTTACTAGGGGATCTCTATAGGTTCCAGCGTCATTGCACGTTTCTACAAAATGAGCCACATGCTGCTTTGGGTTACCCTTGCCGTCAAATTGTTGGAACTTTGGAGGTTGGTAACCAGCGGGCATCTTCAAGTTATCAATTCGTTGTGTGTATGGCTTAGCATAGCTCAAGGATGATTTGGCACTTCCATCGAATTTGTCTTTGATTGTCCCCATGATGAAATCCTTCAGCTGATCAACAGGGATCAAGCCATCGGTTGAAACTTGCAATTCTCTGGATATGGATTTTCCTTTTTCAGCAGATTGCTCTTTCATAGATGTCTCTGCCTCATCTTGTGCTTCAACTTGCTTTCCCATCGCACGACTCGTATCAACATTGTCTACTTTGTTCATCAACTTTGCAATTTGCGAGTCTTGCTCCTTGACATGATGGGTGAGTCCCTCAATGGCCCTCGTCAAACTTGCGATTTGCTCCTCTAACGTCGTGACATTTGTTACCATAGCAGGCGCCATGTTCGAGGTGAATGAGTAACTTGAAGCCGAGCGAGGGGTCGATGAAGCAGACTCGTCGTTCAGATCTTGATCGTCTACATTTGTATTTTCGAGAAGTGGCGAATCCTTCTCAACTATTTCGTGTAGGGGTTCATATCACATGACGCATTAACTTGGACATGCTCCTCGTCATGACACCAATGCTTTCGTTGATGGCTTTTGAGGAGTTTGATGTAGCAGCTTTGACTATCGTCACTTTGCAATTGGCCATGATACTTGGAGAACTTGGTGAAGAGAAGAGATGAGAGGTAGAAACTGTCCCACTGGGCGTGCCAAAAATTTGTAACACAAATTTTTATTGTCTCAAATTAACAAACAAGAAAAAGCGTACAAATTAAATATATATATATATAAATCAAAATGAAAATATATAGGTTACAATTTCTATTTCTCCTCCGATTCTTTTCTTCAAGAACAAAATATCCTGAATTAGAAATTGAGTCGATTCTTTAGTTTAATCTTCTCCAAACATAAACTTGAACATCAATATCGTTAATTCGAGGACTTGAAAGCTTGATCTCGAATCAAACGTGGTATATTTGATGATATTTGATTTGAATATATGAACTTCTTGGTGAAATAGACCTTTTGATCTCCCGCCAAGATGGTTTGGACTTCAATAACGTCAACTCGAGGGCTTGGAAGCTTATTCTCGAATCAAACGCCGTGATTTGGTGAACTCCGCGAAGAACGCCTTGAATTTCGCCTTTGAACACCGTGGACTTCTTTGGATTTGGACTTCTTGACTTGAGAGAATTCGCCTCTTCCTTAGACTTCTTCTCTAGGATTTTTGTGTTGTGTCTTTGAATTATGAAGAGGACCCCTATTTATAGTTGTGGAATAGGAGCTCTTGCCATAATTACTTGATTGAAGGACGCGATTTGATTGGTCCTTGATGATTTGATTCAATTTGTTGCCATATCCGGAAGATGCGATTTGAGTTACCAAAATGATGGTATTTTCTTCCATAATTGATGAGATATTATCTTGATTCCCAAGATATTGAGATTTGACATGTGGCGACATTTGATTGGCCAATAAATTATATATTAAAAATATCAAAATTAACTATTTATTTTTAGGAATTAAATTTGAATAAATTCCCAAAATACAAATAGAAAATATAAATTGATATTTAATATATTACTTTCCACGTGTCATTATTTAATTGGACACAAATTTTAATTGTCTACAATATCACCTAAAGCTGTCGATTAAGGAATGATGGCAAACCATTTGCTTGGTGCCTTGGGATCCTGCCTTCTTGGACAGAATTAACTTATCAACTTACCTTCTATGGTGGTTATGGAAGACACGTCATGTGTGGCAATTCCAAAATACTCGAATCTCGGAGACTAATTTGGTCTCAGCAGCACAGGGGGAGTGGGTGGAGTTTGAATCTGTTAATTTGGTAGAAGGTTTTCTTAGGGGATGTTATCCCATTTGGAATATTTTCCTTTTTGGTACTCTTGTTGGGCCTGATTCTTATTTTCAATGTTGTATAGCAGAAATGAGCTATGTAATTAGTTGTGTGTGTAATTATCGTTCCAAGACCCTTTTTGTTTTGGCTTAGATTGGTGCCACGTTGTTGTGGTTTTCCTCCATTGGATATCTGTTCCATGGGGGCTTTTTGTTGGGCATGGGTGCCTTGTTGTAAATTTGGTTGAGTTTGATTATAAAATCTATCGATTATTGGTAGAAAAAAGATGGTTAAATAAAATTTTCATTGTCTAATATTATTGGTACATACCCCACATTATAATTTCATAATTATACCTTAAGGGCTCGTTTGGGATGTAGGAAAATATGAAAAAGATATTTATCACATTGAGTTTATGATTTTGTATTAAGGGCATCTCGATTGGATATGTTCCTAAAACATGTTATTTGTGGGCCCCATTGGCACATCCCTTATTTTAATAACACATTCCTCTATTAACACACTTTCCCATTTAAATAACACTACACGCATTATTTATTGGCCTCACTTAATCTTTACACCTCTTTATCCTATGAGGACATGAATTTTTTTATTATTATCATATGTGTTCTTAGGTATCACAAATTTGTAACAAATTGAAAGAACATTCATACAATAACACTCACCAATGATAGGAACGAGATAATTTTGTTAATAACATGCTGAAGAACACCCATTGGAGATGCTCCAAGGATTTTGAGCCATGACTAGATGTACGACCATTGAATTTCCCCCTAACCATTCGATTGCCAACCAAGTCCACTCCTCAATGCTGCATAATTCATTCTCGGGCTGCTATCCAATTACATAAGAATGACAATAGAGTGCGCTGAACTCGGCCTCGTAATAAGCCTAGGGGGTGGTTCTAAAACCGAGTAGCGGGTAATTTGTTTAAAAATTAGCTAGGGTGGTTAATGAGACCAACTAGACCCGCCCACAGTCCCAGCCCACCTTATACATTTTTAATATCATTGTTTTTTTCAAATCATAATAGGTTAGATTGTTTTTACTTTGTTATTAGATTAATTACAAAAACTACCCATTAGAACTGTGAACCTTAACCATGTAATTTTTATATAGTTATCAAATTAGGTTCCATAATCCATAAGTTGGATTCTTATAAGGTATTCTCTGTTTGTTTTCATATCAAAAACATTCAGTAGCCTTTGGACTCCACCAAATTTGGATCACTTAATTCGTTCAATAATAATTAAATAACCAATATAATTGTAATTAAAATATATTCTCCACATATTATAAATTAAATAATTCCTAACAGAATGTTCCTTTTTTTTTTTGCAAATAAATATCTCATGCAAAGACACTGAACATGGTCAAAAATGATATCATTAACTCAGAAACAACGCGGTGCTATTAATAATCGGATGATACAATATATTCAACTCATCGCCCGCAAAAATAACATTTTTTTCTTAATATAGTTGAACTAAACTCGTGTTTATTCTCACATGTAGCACCAAAATAATAATACCCCTTCCCCCTCTCCATTTAGTCAATATATAGGAAATTACTAAGAAACATCCTCTTCGAAAAAACAAATCCCATCAAATTTCTTGAAGCAACCGCGTCTATGCAAAATTTATAATTTCCACTTCTAAGCCCTAAATCAAATTATTAAATAATAAAGGGATAATTATAAACAAAAAATATAAGATTCGTGCTAATTATAAAAAAAATTAAAGATTTTTAAAACTTACAAAAACCGCTTGAAGTTTGATTTTCTCTTACATTTTCCCTCTTAATAAACAAAAAAAATATCAACCCCAATGATATTATAGAAATGTTACAGTTAGTCAGTTACCCCCTTTCTTAAGCGAAAATGGCCCAAATCCAATGAAATATTACAATTATTCCATTAAATTTAAAGAATCAAATATTAGGGAGTTTTTTTTTGTTTTGATACATCTCTAGATTTCTTTTTGTAATTTGCCAAAACCTCGAAGTTTTTTCTATAATGCTCAAAATTAGACATGCAAAAAGAGAAATTTCCAAAATTTAGTAGTCAAAGTGCAAAACTCACAATAATTTGGTTTGCAAAATGAAATTATCTCAAACTTAATTTCAATTTTCAACATCTAAACCCTAAATCAAATTATTAAATTAAATTTAATTTAAATGCTACTAAAACCCCCAAATTACACAATCACCCAAACGCCGTGTGTCGTATTCCAACTATAACAGCACCGCGGCCCTATCGTCTTCGCCTTTTACCAATTCTCCAATTCACACACAAAACACGCACAAATATACCTACACACAGAGAGCTATAAATACACGCACACAAGAATCCTAATCCACAACCACTTTTTCATTTATCTATATCCACACGATTCTATCACATCAAAAAAGGAGGAAAAAAATATATCTGCTACTCCAAATCCAAACTGCTCCCAAAAGTCTTCAAACCAATGGGAGAAACCAGACAACCCCACCTGAACGGAGCCTACTACGGCCCCTCCATCCCGCCGCCGTCCAAATCCTACCACCGCCCAGGCCGCGGCGGCGGTGGTTGCTGCTGCAACCCCTTCAGCTGCTGCTGTAGCTGCATCGCGAACTGCATCTGCACCTGCATATGCCAGATCATCTTCACCATTCTCATCGTCGTCGGAATCATCGTCTTCGTCGGCTGGCTGGTTTTCCGCCCCAACACCGTGAAATTCTACGCCACCGACGCCTCCCTCACCGAATTCAACCTCAACAACAACACGCTTCACTACAATCTGGCGGTCAACCTCACGATCCGCAATCCGAACAAGCGAATCGGGATCTACTACGACCGGATTGAGGCTAGGGCTTCGTATCAGGGGCAGAGATTCTCCACCGTCGATTTGCCAACGTTCTATCAAGGTCGTAAGAATACGAGTTATGCGAACGCGGAGTTCAGAGGCCAGCATATGGTACTGCTCGGAAACAGAGAGATGTCGAAATACAACGACGATCGGAGTGCCGGCGCATACGACATTGAAGTGAAGCTCTATCTGCGTACTAGATTGAGGTTTTGGTTAAATAAAATCGACGAGAGTGAAGCCGAAGATTGACTGTGATTTGAGAATTCCGTTGAGATCGAACGGCACAGCGCCAGGGGTTTATGAATCCAAGAGGTGCGATTTCGATTGGCGCTGATTTCTCGCGATAATTGAAACTATCTTCTCGTGCTAGCTATGGATTTTTTTAATTACTGGTTATTACTTTTATCTCTTTTGCTATTATACTAGTATTCTTTTGTTATTAGTCGCCTGATACACATTATTCTGCTTTTGATTGCTTGATTTTTATGTTCATCGGATCATATTTTTCATATGGTTTCTTTGTATATAAATAATGAGTTCTTGCTATTAGTTTATTTTCTATGTTGATATTCCATGAATTTTTGATAGAATTGTTTCATTTATTAAGCATTTGAAAAGAAAATCAGTATTGGAAAATGTGTGGGGAGGACAGAGAAGAGGTCAAAACTGAAAAGCCTGTAACGTTGAGTCATTATAATTTAAACGGCTTGATAATAAAGTGGACCCTGGATTGGATAGCATTTACGGCAGGGAAAATAAGATTTTTAGTCCTGTAAGGTGGACGTTTTTAAATTAGTCATCTAAATTATCACATTTATTTTTAGTCCTTTAACTTTCAAATTTCTAGATATTCAGATTCTTTAACTTAACAATTTTATTTTTGTCCTATAACGTAACATATTTGAAAATTTGGTCCTATAACTTAACATATTTTAGAAATTTGGTCCTGTAACCTTTTTTTTAGGGAATTTAGTAATATAACTTAACAATAGTTAAATTTAATTAATTTATTAAAAGGTTATTTCTAAATTAATTTTATTTTTCAAATCGAATGATTTTAATTAACAATTAATTTTTTAATAAAATAATTAATTATTTTTTAATTTAATTAATTTTTTAAAAAATATTTAAGGATTAATTTTTTAAACCTTCAATTAAATGCATCTTGTACACTAGTCTACGATTACATTTCTTGGAGATAATTATCCTCACCAAAGGTTAATTCCATAAATATGACAAATTATTCTTAAGTTACTAATTTGATGTAATTATTTTAATTTTCCTAGAATTCATTAATTCTTTTAGAAATTTCTATTTATTCAAACTTTTTATTAATCAAATTAATTTAATTTTAATTATTTTTATAATTTAATTAGTTTCCAAACATTGAAATTTAATTATTTTATATTTGGTCCTATAAGATAGTTAAATTTAACTATTGCTAAGTTATAGGACTAAATTTCTAAAATATATTAAGTTATAGGACCAAATTTCTGAAATATGTTAAAGTTTTAGGACCAAAAATAAAATTGTTAAGTTAAAGGATGAATAACTAGAAATGTGAAAGTTAAAGGACTAAAAATGAATGTGACAATTTAGAGAGCGACCAATTCCAAAAGGTCCAACTTACAAACAGACTAAAAATCTTATTTTCCCTTTACGGCACTTTATAGTTTATAATTCAAATTTTGAATTGGCAGCACAAATTGTCAATAATGGAGAATCTTTATAAACAAATAAAGCTGACGCAGGCCTAACGTCACCATAAACAGCTACCTACATTTTATAGTCTCAAAAATAAAGACTACAAAAACTGCTTACTTCGAAGATACTGCTCTTGTTCTTTTCTTGCCTTCAAAAACTTTGGGGTAATTTGCTTAAATACAGTGAAAGCCATTTCAAATTGTGTAAATATGGTGAAATTGTGGGGTGTCGTCTATTTACTTTCCTGGTGGCGCACATGGGGTGTGCGCGTCGCGCCAATTGGTGGCAGCATGCGCCAGATTTTAAATTTTTTTAAATATTTTTAGCTGGCGCAGTCCAACCCTGCGCCAGCAATTTTAAATTAAAAAAATGAAAAGCGGACAGACGTAATGTGTGCAAGGCTGCAAGCATATATGTCCAGTATCCAGCGGTAGAGAGAGATAATTTATTCAGCGGTAGAGTGAATAATTTTGTGTGTGATAATTATCCAATCTAGTCCATAAATAAATATAAAAACAAAAAGAGATTGTGCTGTAATTATTATCCAACAGTACAGTGAATACATTTTTGCAATATTTTAGCAAAATCCCCAAAACTTTGCCATGTTTTGGTTTTTTTATAATTTATATTTGCCTAGTTGATTTTCATTTCCAACCCAGTAATTTTATTTTTAGCATTTTTAAGGTCGAACAAAATTTTAAGACGAAGAAAATGTGAGTGATTTGTGTGCTACAAAAGGTACAGATTTCTGATGTTGTGTACTTGTGTTTGCTTGTAATATTATAAGAAATAAACTACATGTAAATCATGTATTACGATATAAGAGTGACAAGTTGTAGGTTCCATTTTATATTTCTTTATGTGGCATCATCCTTCAAACAAAATTGGATAGTGAAACTATATATTGATTTCATTATGGATCCATTACCCTTATAATTTATATTTATATCAACAAAATGTGTGGAAACTGGGTTGTGTGAAACAAATTGAAGTTTGCTTGTGGCATTATGGCATATAAATCGAATTACAAGAAATCTCCTTCACCTACTAGAAAATGTACATGAGTTCTTCTAGCCAAACAATTCATACATATATAATTGTCAAATTTAAGCATTATCACATTGACGAATCTTCATACTTCAAAGGCACGAAAGAATAAAGTAAAGAAAAAGGAAATTGTAATATCCCATTCTCCTTAGTCCTGAGCGTTTTCGCAGGCCTTGTTTTTTTTTTTTTTTTTTTTTTTTTGGGCGTGATCCTCTACTCCGTATATCAAATAATCAAAATGTAATACGATGTCCGTCCCAAGACGGGGAAAATCAAAGAACAAATAACATATCACTGATATCTGAAAGACTATCATAGAGAGAAATCTAAAGAATAATAGGAGAACCAATGATCTATGAAAATCAAGCTCGGATATCCCGGTGTCCATCCGAATGAGCGCAAGAAGGTGGTGAGAAGTTGTGCCCTCATCAACAATGTGATCGCCCAAGGGTAGCGGCTCCCAACTCTACTAGGTGATCTGTTTGGTCGATTCCCTTCTCTCGTATGTGGAAATCGAATCAAGGTCCTTCAAAGATGTTCCGAATGCGAATCGGGTGTGTTGAACTGCCAAGAGCGAGGCCACGGGTGATCGTGGTGACCACCGCCGCTGCGTCAACTCGATCCAAATCAAGTGAAAACGTCGGGAATGTCGTAATCCGATCTCAAGCGCTAGTAGCTCGGCATGAAAGCTGAGACACCGCCGGAAGGAACTCGAAACGCGAACATAAGTCCGCCCAAATGATCTCGAATCAATCCCCTCCGCCAAAGAATCAATGTGTCTCGATCAAACGAACCATCCGTGTTTAGCTTGATCCGAGGAGACGAGGGGCTCGCCAAATCACCATCCTAGGCTGCGTGAAACCCGTAGTGGAGCATTCCCCGCAAAAACTCACCGTAGGGAAGCATCCGGACCAATCCGGGGCTCAAACGCCGACCAAACAAGAATCCGTAGATACCGCTCCACCCGCCAAATAATGTGAGATGCCAAGAAAGGAATGTGTCGATGCTTGACACTATTCCTTTCCGTCCGCATAAATATAAAATCAAGCGGGAACCAAGAAACTCAAGTGCCGTGTGTGATCCGTGTGTGCGATTCCTCCAAAATGATAGGAACAATATCATATCGGTGGTGTGTGGAATTGTAGTGTCAAACCAAGGAAGAAAGTGATTCCACACGGATGAATGCAAGATCATTCATCAAAAAGAGGTGAGGGATAGATTCGACTGAGGAGATGAATGTGGATTATTCAAGCAACAAATAACGAACGTGAGGCAAGAGAAGTGCCACGTGCCTGGCTTGATATCCACAGGAAGACGATTACGAAGGAGCGCCAAAGGAATATAGAGATAGTAGGAATAAGAGCATCGTTCCAAATGGCACCATACGAGAAGGTTAAAAGCATTTCTACCCGGAGAGAATCCCAGCGAGAAGACATAGAGAACCCACCACGAGAGGTAAACATCCACCGCATGATATCCTCCGACCCCGGAAGAATCGGAACCGGATATATCCTCAATGAGACTCTCGGAAGCCCACATTTGGATACCATGACCGATAAAGTCCGTCTCTATCCCACATACCATCGCGAATGAACCAATCAACCGTCATATGACCCAACGGCCGATCCAAACAATGATCTCGCAGCGGCTATGCCCAAACCAAATATCATCCCAAACCGACACGGCTACCACCGCGAATAGACCAAAAAATCCGCTCCCCGGCTCGAATACCGATCCGCCTCAAGCGCCTCCACGATGACTATGATTATGTGTTACGAGGCTCTTCAGGGAGACCGCCCATTGTAACGATCTTCTGATCAAGAATTGAGCCCACAACGAATGGCCCTCGCGTAACCTCCACCACAACTTGTAATCAAGGCGTCGGAATATCGAAAGTCGGCGCAACCCCATCCCACCCTCGAAAATAGGATGGCGGATAATATCCCAATCGATCCAATGAGTCTTCTTCTCGTCCCGCGTAGGAGCCCCGGAAGAATCTAGCCATGATCTGCTCCAATCGATGAAGAATCGTCTTTGGCGGCCGTATGACTGAAGAATATGCAATGGGGTGGCCATTAGCGTGCTCGAATAAGAAGCGAGCCTACCACCAAAGGACGGATGTCGTCGACCACCCAAAGCAACTCTATCCAACATCCTCTCGAATCACCGGGAGGAAGAGCTCTTTCGTCATTCGCCCGCGAACAAAGGGACACCCAAATAAGTCATCGGCAAGTCATCGCGAACAAAGCCAGCCACTCATGAACCATGTGCTCCGACCATCAATGTAACGTGGGGCGAAAGAATCTACTCTTACGCACATTGACCAGGTGGCCGAAGTAGCGAGAATAGTGCTCCGAGAAAGTGCCTCAACGCGTGATGAGGCCATCGTCGACGCATACTAAATGAAGATAACAACATCATCGGCCTAGATAAAGCGAATGAGTCACCTGAAACCCCGTCGCGTCCGATAAATCATATCCCGATGTCGTCTAAAAATGGAATCCAATCCCCGGGATAAATACTCATTGCCCCGAAACAAACAAGGCAGGGAGATAGAGATCCCCTTGCCGCATCCCAAGTCGAAGGAAAATATCCGGAAGGGATACCATTAACTGAGCAGAGAGAAGCGCATGCTCAATACAACTACCAACCATATCAATCCACCGAACGGGAAGCCCATGTGAATCATAGCGTATACAAGAAATCCCATTGCACCCTATCATAAGCTTTAGCCATATCCACTTCATCACCACATTAGGAGTCTCCGTGGCTAAGCCGATATCATGGATAAGCTCTGCGCGAGCAAAATATTATCGAGATGACACGACCGGGTGTGAAACCACTCGATTCGGTGACACAATCAAAGCGAGAATCGAGACCAACCGCGCATTCATAATCTTAGAGATAATCTTATTCGTCACGTTGCACAAAGCTAATCGGCCAAACTCAGTCACTTCGAGGGTGAGGAACCTTCGGGATGAGAACTATAGATGTCGCCGTGAACGTGGACGGCATGAGATTACCCGAGAAAAAGTCAACCACCGCATGAGATTGCACAGGCTATATTTTCGCAGCCTTGTTTACGATGCTCTCGCTCCGAAAAAGATCGTATTGGGCTGTTGAGTCCAGGCTATAATATTAATTCCTTTGTAGTATGGTTGACAACTTCACGTGGGCTTTTAGCTATTGGATACATTTCGGACGTATTAAATTGTATATGTCTATATGATCATATAAAAGAATTTGTTTTAACAATTATTGGATAATTGCATTGTCCCAAAAGTCCCCGCCTTTAGTTGCTAAGTTTCTTTCTCCGCTTTATATTTTCTTCCAATTAGGCTCCTATCTAGCTCCGCCCAGTCTTCTTAACCCTACTCGGGCCCCGCATAGGTGTAAAGCGGACATACCATCTATCTAGAGCTTTTTAGAACACTGGATAATTATCAAACTAAGATCTTTGCATTCATTTTTATTCCCCTTTTAAAACCAACTAGCTTTTGACCCATGCAACGATGCGGGGTGTAATGTGTTGCATTATATAAATTGAATGTATACAGGTTGTACAATCTACATAAAATATAAATTATATAAAAATATAAAATACATATATGAAAAAAAAGGTTACATCACTATAAATAAAAATTACGAATTTTGGATACTTCCTTATACACAATATTAACAGGGCATCGACGTGGGGCGATACTTGTTCATCTGTTGTCATTCGATGTATCATCACCATAAACTAATAATTTCAGCCCATTACGATTGGTTACTCGCGAAATCGTAATATATAATTGACCATGATCAAGATCGGATCTCAAGACAAACACAAACAGAGAGAGAGATCACATCTCTTACAAAACGATAAGAGGAAAATGTCTTCCCTAGAACTTGAAGGGAATTATAAGATTAAACGGGTCAAGATTATTCGCGGAATCAAAACTTTGTGACCGACATGGGCTCCGTGAGAGTTTTATATTCAAGTACATGTTTGTCAAGCCGTAATCATCAACCTCGTGCCGTTACATCAATAAAAATGGTCATTTTATCTCATGGTTTTTAAATAATAGTTGGAAAAAAGCAGTGTAATCTATGAAAAAGATAATTGCAATTACATTAATATATTCAACAAATTAACTTATTATGTAAAATTACTGATATTCAACAACTTTCCTATATATATATATATATATATATATATATATAAATAACTCATTAAATTTTCCAAAAACTTCATTTCCATTTCTACTTTGCAACTTTTATGTCCCAATTTTTTGGAGGTTTTCTCAAACTTTTTATTATCTTTCTGTAAAAAAATACAAATCATCAAATGTCGATTTTTTCTCGACGTTGGATTTTTGAACGGATTCAAGGTGGGTTATGGACTGCTCAAACTGAATAGGTGGTAAGATTTAGTTCGAGAAATTTTTAAAGAAAAAAACGGTCTTAATTTATGCAAATCATGGGTTCTGTATTTAAGGTTTCAATATTTTTCGAATTAAATTTAGTATTATTTGATTTATATAATTAATTTATGCAAATAGTTTACGGTAATGTATTTGATGAAAATAGTTTAGTTTTGTCTAAGTACTGAAATGAAAATTTATATGTTTCTCATTCCAGTTTCCAGTGATTTTCTTTTTCTTACGAAATTGTTTTGTGTTAGAGTTGTACATGCATTTGTTAGACAAAATAGCTTTTGGGTTGTATTAAGTTGAGTGGAATTAACTTAATTGTGTTCCAGTTCCTCAAATAATTTTCTTAAATAACTTAGATAGTTAGATGTGATTTTGAGTGAAGACGGTCTATTGGGGGAAGGAACTCAAACTGCAGGTTGCTTAGGTGAATTTTGCAAAAATGAAAATTTCACTTAATGGATTTTTTGGTAATTCAGGTAAACGTTTTGTTCATTTTTGTTTATCATTTTCCTCCTCATTCAATATTTTGAGCTTCAAAATTTTGTTTAACTTGATTGTTTTATATATATGATTATTTTAGAGGCGATTCAATTTTATCTTTTTATCATACAAATTATAAAGCTATTATTAGTCTTTCTGTTTATAAACTTAATGATTTTAAATTTTTTTTTTTTTTTATTTTTGGCAAATGTTGCAACTTGCAAGAATGATTTTTCTTTCTCAACTACGCTGATTCTGAAGCCTTAATTTTTTTTTTTGGTTAAAATACATGGCATCTGAGTATAAAATTCTCAAATGTATTCATTTATGAAAATTGGATGTTTTTTATTTTAGCGCAACGATATGTTTACTTATGGAAAAACAGAAAAATTCGTGGAGTGATAAGCCTGAACTTCTAAAGCCCAAGAATAAGTTAGATGTATCCCATTATAATAAACTATTTTTTTTTACATGTTATTCATGAAATTTGACATATTCTTATATTGTGTCGTTCCTTCTTTTTTTTTTTTTTTTTTTTGCAGGAATAACTTCTATTAGATTATACTCATATAGTGTAAAATAAATTTGCAAAGGAATACAATAATCAATAATACACGTTGTGTAGATAAGTCAATAAAGTTAGTATTTATTCTTCATAAACAATTCTTCTAATCAATTATAATAAATTTGTTTTTCGAAAATAAAACTGTGTGAGATTCGTAAAAAAAAATTATTTGTGCAGTGTGATTTATTAATTATTAAAATATTCCTTTTTAGAATTCAATCAGCGTGAATAAAATCGTGTGACTTGTGTATACAGACAGGGACGAAGAAGGCATGTATTGCCAAGGGGGCACTGGGCCCCCAAATTTTGGGAAAAAAAAAAACTAGGGGTATTTCGGTCTTTCTACTTTTTAATTTTAAAAAAATAGAAAATAGAAAATATAGTTTTCAATTATCTTGCATTCTTCTTTCCTGCTTTCATTTGTGAATCTTGAAAAATATTAGTCTTGGTCATTTTGCTTATTTTTTAAATCTTGTACATTTTTTAAGCTCCGCTATAAATTTTAACTTGAATTTTTGCATTATACTCTTGTGTCTCTATTTGTACATTTTGGTATATTGATGTAATTGTATTTTGTTATTTATTTTTTAATATGAAGATGTGATTGAATTAATATAATGACTTAATTAAAATTTCTACTTATTTTATTCGATGTATTGTTTTTAATTTAAATGTGATAATAGACAAATTGTCCACTTATGTTTTGCAAAAATAAAAAAAGTCATATTTTTTGAAAACATATTTTTTTAGCCATTTTGACACGGTCGTACCCTTCTTATGTTCTCTGATGAGGTACTTAGTTATATTTTAGAATATTGATGCGGTAAATTTTTGGTATCGGGTTCCGGTCCCTAGAAAGGAAAAAAAGACAAAGTGAAAATTTGAACTCAAAAATGGTTAAAAAGACATGGTTAAAAATATTTTTATTATAGAAAAGTGACCAAAAAATTTAATATTAGTCGGGCCCCCTACCCGAGATTCCTGGCTTCACATCAGATATCTGAGATATATGCATATAAGTTACATAGTTATTACTTATTATTGATTCTAAATATAAATATGTTTGACAAAAATAATTTGTTTAATTTGTTACTTGCCAAACATTATATGATGTAATTTAGGAATTCAATTGGCTATGTAGCCTCCAAATTTTGAAAAGCATGTTTACTTATATTTCCCGAAAATTAAGGGAGATTTATTTGTGCCGTGTGATTTTTAATTATGAAAATATTTCTTTTAAGAATTCGATTTGTGTTAATACTCGTGTATCAAGATATATACATATTAGGTATATGTTTTTGATTGATTGTAAATATAAATATATTTGGTGAGTATAATTTATTTAATTTATTATTACTTTCCAAATAATATTTATAATGTAAAATTTATGATTTGATTTTCTATATACCATACATACACATATCATAAAAACATTCCTTCAAGAATTCAATCATCATGAATAAAAGTGAAACATTCCATTTTTGAAGATTTTGATGCAACATGTTTGTGATTTTACATTAAAATGTTACCTTGTAAGAATTCAATCACCTTTAAGATAATTAAAACTTGTCATTTATTAAATAAGTCAACATGTGCAAAAACGTCAGAAGCGAAAGTCAAGATAATTAAACCTTTCCATTTTTCGAAATAATCGGACTACTATTTATAGGTTGTATAAATGAGCGGAAAATTTTCCCATACTATTTTTTTTAAGAAGCGACTCTTATTATATATACTAGTATTATACCCGTGCAATGCACGGTGAGTGTTAAATTGGACCTTTGCAATTGGATTGTGTTTAACAATTTATGGTTTGTTGTGTCAAACCAATTGATTGATGTAAAAATATTATTATTAATAAAATATTTAACTAAAACAAATTCAAACAAATTGTTGAACTAAAGCCAAATAAAATAAAATAAAAAAGGAAACTACAAATTTTGAAAGACTTCTTTGTACACGCGTTCATTGTTTGCTTGTTGTTCGATTCGTTGTCACCACAAACTAATATTTTCAAACCCTTGCGATTGGTGACTCTCGAAACAAAGAACGTATAATTGCCCATGATCAATCTTGGATTCTCAAAAAAATTAACATTGGAGAGAGATTGACCTTGACTCTTATTTATGGTCATGTCATACGATACAATGAGAGGAACTGTCTTCGTTGGAACTTGAATGGAATTCTCGAGGTCCGATGGGGTCAATGTCATACGCGGAATCAAAACCTTATGACTGCGCTTTGTTCCGGTGAGAATTTTAGCTTGAGTACATGTTTGGCCACTCGTAATAACCAATCTAGTGCCATTACACAATCCAATAGAATAGTCCATGTTCGCCAAGAGCATAACTAGCGTACTAACCTTCAAATGCAATTCATGATTAGGAACACCGGAACATTTGATCGCATTCAAAAATTGGTGTGTGCGGATCATGCAATAAGTTAACATTAGCATCGGTTTGCACGTGCTATCGGAGCTCAAATACGTTTGGCCCTCGAAGAATTTAAAGACGTCATATACTTGATTTATGGACTCAACAAAGACGAGTGTCGGTGCGAGATAGCCCTCTCTTTCAAGTAAGTCGGATCATCAACGGCGTCTCTAAACATCGGATAAGTGCTTTCAACAATGGTTGCAATTGGATCACCGGAAGATTGTAGCACCATATCTTCGGTATATCAATAGTTGCACAACCATCATTCGATCCTCCAATAGTTCTGTCTCCAATGCTTGCAATCCATTCGAAAATTGCACGATCTGCGCATAATCATTAGTTCCACCTAAGCTTTGAAGGCGCGTGTTCTTAGTTAGTTTTAAAATCAGTGCAATTTGCCCACCGATGCGATGAATTAATGGTTACATTCACAATGTCTTGCCCTTACTTCCTTAGGTATAAAAAGATCTGCTGAAGTCTCCACCAAACACAACAATTTTCCCTCCAAATATTATATTTTTACGCTAATGGGTTGTCTTGTTTTAAAAAGAGCTCGTAAAGTTTCGTCAAGTGCTTGAAAGCAAAACTTGTGAATCATCGGCGCGCTTCCCCAGATTATAAGCTTCGAACGGATAATCAACTCCGCAAAGCGCACTCTCCGATTGATATTGCATGTTGAATCTTGGTTAGGATTTAAGGAAATAACAAATCGCGAATGCGCAGATCCTCCCCTCCCGCAATAGTAGAGACGCTTATGCCGCTCGATGCAACGTTTAGTACGATTTCTCCTTTTAATCTCAATGCCGCAGATAAAACCCTCCACAAAAATGTCTTGTATGTGCCTCCATATCCATATACAAAGAACATACCACCTTTCTCGTTTACCACAACATGCATTATTTTCGAGTATACGCTATGTTGTTCATCGTTTAGTTTAGAAAGTAGATCCTTGTGCTCAACCATTAGAGCCTACGATCGTAGCGTGGCTCGTCGTATATAAGTCTGTTTCGGTGGTTTTGAAGATTATCCACATCCGGAAATGACATCGAATCAAAATTGTGACTCTTTACCACGACATCTTAACAATTTTCAATTTCGAGATAAGCTAGATTCTTGATTTGGTTCTCACTCAATACCGATTCTGCACAAGAAAAAGCAATATAATAAATTTAATAAAAAATTAAATATCCCTAAAATATATAAATTATGACATTATTTGACTAAAATGAATTACGTAAGATACAAAATATAATACATGAATACCTTGATGATTTAAAAGCCGTCGTTGATTATAAAGAATATCATCGAAAAGGAACTCCCAACACTTCTCCCACACTAATTCGGCCTCTCAAAGAATCCGATGACAACAATGACGCAAACAAACTTCTTAGGTTGTTAGCGGATGCCCAGTGTCTAGCTTCAATAATGGCGTCAATATACTCCCTATCGTCTTCTAAAAGACCAAAAGCATAACAAGCTTCACGATAGGAAGTGTGTTGCACACCATTGACCTTCTTTGTAGTCCTCGTGACACGTAGCCCCTCGAACCACGTTAATAAGACACCTCAAATAAGACATATCCCCACAACCCGGAGGAGAAAAACCCGCCTATTGATTTTCCGATCTTCTTAGGCATCCATTTTCTTAGCTCTGGTTTCCAAACAAATTTAGTTGGAGCTTCAGCAAATCAACTCCTAGCTTCAGGATATATTTTATTAGCTTCCATCCAAGCTAAAAACATGCTTTCTTTAACCGAATCTTTCTTGAGAACATCGTCTATTCTTTCGAATCCGAAAAAATAACACTCTGCTCATTTGGAAGATGGAAGCTTAGACGTTCAACTCGGAGGATATTTATATTGGATTTCAAAACCAAGTAATCTCCATGCTTTGCCTCACAAGCCGATATATCGATTGTCATAAAACATACTAACTTCGTCAACAATTTTGCCGCATTTCTCCTCATCGGTGCTCATATAGAATGACGCAAGAATCGTAAGTCCAAGCGTCTACGATAATCTAGAGGGGGTGAATAGATTATCTCCATCTTTTCGACTTCGCCCTCTTTTTTTCGAACAAAACAAGCCAAGACAATAATAAATGTGGGGAATGTAAATAACACGCGTCGATTTATAGTAGTTCAACCCACCTAGGGCCTAATCTACTACCACCCCAAAGATCTCCTGGATGGGTTTTGAAAAAGAAAAAGAATTTTATTAATTACCGCAATTAATACAAATTCAACTTACAACACCTTGAAGAGCACCGCACTCTTCTTCAACACCACCTTTGGAGATTTCCACAGTCTCCTTTGAAGATTACCACAATCTTCCTTCAATGGCACCTTTGAAGATCACCACAATCTTCAATCTTGAAGAATACCAAATTCTTCAACACCTCAAGAGCACCACACTCTTGAAACACCTATCACCTAGATCACCCAAGTGTATGTGTATTCTTTCCACAAGAATACTCACAAGGATGTCTTGTGTTGAATGATGACCAAAATCAAGATTACAACTCAATAATGAATAATACAATTTGAGTGCAAGTGTAATTAAGAAATGAAAGCCTAGACCTCAAGATGTGGAAGTGATAAGCTAGGCAAATTACAACAAGAATGATGACAATGGAGAGCTAAAGACTTTGCTTGAATGTATCTTGTTGTGTTGTATCTCAAGTGTTGTTTTGGTTGCTCCAAAACTTCCTCTATTTATAGGAGATGATTGATCAAGCATAGGCTCCTCTTGGGGATTGAAAATTTACAGAAAAATACAATTAAAATCAAGAATATAGCTATTAGAAATCAATCCCACAATTTAGGAAAAGATGTCTCACGCACAACGGTTAGAATTTTCTTCATCAAACTTGAGGGCGACCGGTCGTGCAATCGATAGAGATTAAAAAGAAACATCGAAAATTACATAGGGTGACCGCCAAGGTCGGGGTCTTTGACCGGTCGACCCATTGTTCTGTCTCAACGCAAGACTTGCAGTGCACCGCCGCACTGGCGACCGCCGACGCCATGGCGGCCGGTCCGACCCTGCTCAAATTTTCCTCCGTCTCATTTTTTCATTTCCCAAAATTCATCTTCGTGCACGGGTTGCCCTATAGAGCGACCTTTCGACCTGAGACAGAAATGTTGTCCAATTTGTCAAAAATAAACCTTAAGAAATACTCCAAAATATAGTAAAAACATTTTAAACCGATCGGGAGTATTTAGACAACATTTAGGAACCTTGTTTTGATGTAAAAACTTATTAACATAAAATCATTAAAAAGTGTTGTCCAAATAAACTTCAAGAAATACTCCTAAAATAGTAAAAACATTTTAAATTATTTAGGAGTATTTGGACAAAGAATTAAAAATATTGTTTTGGTGTAACAATAAAATCATCAAAATTAAGATAAAAACATGTATCAAACAATCTCCCCTTTTTGATGATTACAAACCAAAACAATTTTTAGAAATATTAGGAGGACAATTTTTAAAACGATTTTCCTAGGTAAAAACATCTAACTATTTAGAAGCGACTAAAATTTTCAAAATACATAAGCAACCAAATAAGGGAGTAAATATTATCCAAATATTCCGAGTATTAGCACAAGCTCCCCTATCAACAAGCACATCAAGAACAATGTAAAAGCAATTTACCACAAGCTAAAAGCTTAGCTTTTACATAGTATAAGCTCCCCAACAAAACATCATTAGAAAAGTATATAAGTCCATCATACAACAATTGGATTAAGTATAGTCCACAACTTATGGCTTTAAGAAGCCATAGCTTATAGCTTTTATATCGAGCTTATATTAGCTTCTTTGAGCTAACGAGCCAATTTCATGTTTCTCCCCTTTGGAATCATCAAAAAGAATGTTAGGATGATAAAAACATCATACAAGTATATCAAAGTGCACCAAAGATACGATTTATCAACTATAGAAAAAAATAGGCTTAGAATCCAAAGAAATGGGAGAAATGTATTATGAAAAGATCCATAAGCTCGTTTTGTTTGCCAAGACATGATCTCAATAAGTATTTAAGATATTTGAACATGAGAGAATCATGTAGGTAATGAATTTTTCTTTGAAACATTTTATCGAACACTTGGCGGGCGTCAAAAATTGAAGAAAATATATATAGCCCTTGTAAAAGATATTAAACCAGGTTTTTCATACCATCACCAAAAGCACATTTTCACCATATAACCAACAAATAAGAGGCCCAACCAGGTAAATTCTCAAGGGTTCGACCCAATTGAGATAATTCTAGCCGAAAAGATCAAGGCATTATGAATGCCATCAAGCAAAAATTTAAGAACCATCAAGTAGTTCATATCATGGCAAATAAGACATTACAAATGTCCCAAATTATCCATCTAGACAAAATGATCAAGGCATCACAAGTGCATTTAAGCAAAAATTAAAAGAATCACTTTTACCATCAAGACTTCATACCAATTATCAAACAATGCCAAATAGAATATTTTTACCCTCAAATACTCCAATAATACCATGATCAAGATCAACTAAAAGCCACTTTCATACTTGTTATTTTATCTCTTCAACACACAACAAGCAAATGTCATTAGAATAAGAGAGTTATACAAATCAAGTTCATTACAAGAAAATTAAATGACATAAGAAGAAAAGCAAGAGAAGTGATAGGATCATCATTCTTCATCTAAGAAAAACATGTGTTAGGGATGAGTTCTTTAATGAACTTCTTCAATTTGCCAATTGATTTTTGCATCTTGGAGGTCTTTTGATCCAAAGCCTCATATCGAGCTTCATGATATGCTCTTAGTTCATCATATTCGGCTTGAGTGTAACTCCTGAGACGGTTGAGCACCTAGTATTACCCTCCACATTGCTTGACCCGTCACCTGCCAATCTATCGGCCTCGGCATCATTAAAGAAATCGTTTGGATTTTCGGATGTAGAACATTGCCCTCTTCCTTTAGCCATTTTAGTCGGCGGATATCCATATTATTGCGCATGTAGACCATTTGTGAAATATTGTCAATGTCAAAATCATTTTGAAACACCTCCAATTACATTCCGAAGAAGGTAGCCCTGATTGTATAAGAAGTTTGCAAATCCAATTACCCATGACAAACTTCTTGTTTCCTTGTGTGATAGACTCAATTAAGCATTGAATAAATATTGCGCCAAAATTAAGCGGTTCCCTTCTAGCAATTTTATAAGTTAAAAAATAATCCATATTGCTAGGCATTTTACCCGCTTTACCACAGATACAATAGGCGACAATAACCGAAATAATCCTGTGCTCAAGAGTCATGGCCAATAACGAATATTTTGGCCAAACGCCCAAATAGGTCTTAACCTCTTCCATAGAAACACCCAACATATCATCATTCCAAATCGAACAAGCAAAATAATCCCAACCACCTTCTCGCACATGTAAAAGCCGACAAATGTCATTAGGAGTCCATCTAAAATGACGATCCCTTACCAACGAATTCAACGCAAGAGGCTTCCTTTGAGCATCATATTCGACCCACATATTGGCATAAAAATGTAGAATCACATCATCATCATATAAAACATAAGGGTGCTCCCACAAGTACATCCACCCTTGTTCTTCAAAAAATCCTCTAATAGTAGGATACTCATTTGAAAATGAATTAAATCGACAAATTTTCGTACGAGCTATCGATTTCGCACCCATGTTCAAATTCTCATAGTACCACTTCGCATATTTGTTGATAAAATCTAAAACATTAGTAGAGCGAGGAGCTGAGAGTACAAGAGATTTCTTACTTTTTGCCCAACGGCAATTTTTGAATGAAATCGTCCCGCGGAGTTCGGCAACTTGAGGATTGGAGAGTATAGGGTTTTGAATATCATCACGTTCTTGAGCTACATTCCTTTGGGTAGCTCGAATATCCCTTTGTTCGGCTTCCTCTTGCCGATTTCTCGACGAACCCTCTCCGCCTTTTCTTCTCTTGGAAGTGGGATTTTGACCGTGGAATTTCTTGGAGGTGCTATATTTGTAAGATTCTTGCAAAATGGAGTGGATTAGCAACAAGAATCACAAGATTTGATGAAGAAATGAAGATTATAGAGAAAAGGGGTGAATGTCGCTACCGAACGAGGTTTGAGGAGTTTTGTTCTGCTTTGAGAAAATGAAGAACAAATCTATTTTAACCCAAAAAATTGGCCTGGGCGACCGGTCGAGGTAGGTGCGGCCGGTCGACGTGCGAGAAGCGACCGGCCGGCTCGCTTTAACCGTCCCTAGTGCAATTTTACATTTTCCGCAATTTTCAAAAATTCGATTTATCACCTCAAAAGTTTTAAAACTTTGCAAAAAGATAATTATGGACTAAATCCAACAAATACGAGTTTCGAGAAAATATATATTCGAGAAAACGAGATTTTACGAGTAGTGCCCTTTTGAGAAAAATTCACAAAGTCATTTAGTGGCACTTAAGGGGATGAAATGAAATAGTTTGAAAGAGAAGTGTATAATCATGACATGAACAAAATATCGAGTTCTAAAATAATACGAGTGAACATACCTCGATGGTTTAATTATCTCGTGATGAAGTAATGGTATATCACCAATGAATGAGAGATATATAACCTACACAATTCTATAAACAAATTTTGCACAAGACATAATAGTACAAGTGTGGGCCAAGCAATAACAAAATGCTTATGCTATAGAAATTCATAAGAGATAAAAACTCATTAGTCTAAGAAAGTCCACAAGAGTTTAAAATCAACATGTAAGGTCTCATTTTTCAAAGGATTTTAAAAACACAAATATATATATAGAAGACCTTAAAAATTTGAAAAACTCATTTTGAATATAATAAAAACATGCATACTACATTAAGATACATATATAAGTAGGAAGATACGGTTTACCAATTTCGCCATTTCCATGAGTTGTGTCGTTCCCATTGTCTATGATATCTTCCCCTTTGAAAATCGTCTTGTTGATAATGATTTCTCCAATTGCTCCATTTCCAAGGATTATGTCCTTCCCATTGTTGATAATGTTTTTATCTTGGAAATCCATTGTGATGATGTCTTCTCTTTTGATCAAATGAGATGGTCATTTGATGTCTTCTAGGCGGTATGAATTTTCTTTGATTTTTATTCCGCCGGTACCTAATATGACATCGTTTTGTGGTACTATAGGTCCCCGAAGGGGTGTGAGTGTAAGGTTTAGAAGGGGTTGAATAAACCTTACCAACTTTTCAATTTAGTCCTTTTAAAACGTTCGAGTTAATACTTCACAAAATTTGAGTCCTTGATGGACAAACTAAGTTAGTTAATCAAGAGAGTTAGTCACTCAACAGATTCGACCGAGATGTTGATAGAATAACTCAAATTGCTTTGACTAAAGACTTAACTCGACCGTGATATGTTTTCAGAAGACTTAACACCCTTGAATTTGGTTAAGTTTGTTTTAATACTTGGTTTTAGCACTTTGTTAATTATCAATTGATAGCAAATTTATCAAATGAGATATAAAAGTAATGTGCGGAATTAAGTTCTTTGAAATGTAAATGACACAATAATTTTTTATAGAGGTTCAAGATGGGGTAATTCTTCTAATCCTCTCTTCTCCAACTCCCGGAGGAATCCACTAAGTATTGATCAATATACAAAGTGGTTAACAGTCCCGTATGCAAGTCTTGATCACACAACCCGACTTGATCATTTGGGACTCGATGCCGAGATGCCTTGGTCACACAAACCGGCTTCTCGTGCGACTCAACTTCTTCACAGGCGGCACCGCTTGCTACTACAATCCATTTTCTCAAGCTTCTGGATTTGATCACGAAGCCCTCCAAAACTTGAGACTGGTTTGACCTTGAACCTTCCTACAATCCTCCGTGGAATGTAGACCCCGATTCTTCAAATGTTTCCTCTTCAACCGATTGAAGTCGTCTTTCCTTCACAGGTGAGTGTTGGATTGATTCTCTTCGTAATGTAGGCTTGAGGATTGAACTTGAATGATTTGAGAATATTTCAGGTTACAGATATTGCTTTTCTTGCTCGTAATTTTTTGATTGTCAAGGTAACCATAATTCTCAAATAGATTCCTCAGCCTTTTATAGTGTTCTTTTGAATATTTTGCCCGTTGAAGAGATAGACTAATTTTCAAAAGACACTTGTGGTCGTTGGCTTGTCTTGTTGCGATCCTTGGAATTGACATTTCCTCGTATGAATGATTCTTCACCTTTTCGTAGTTCGACAAAGTGCAGCTTCCCATTGGTTTATTCCTTTTGCACGCTTCGGGATCGAGCACTTTAAGAAAGGCAGATGGAGGTATTACTTGTTTAAGTAATTCTCTTGACTTCTCGGCAACGGATCTCTTTCGATTGCCTCGACTTGGCCGCATTTCCTTGACTTCCCCATGTGACTTCGAGTCACCAATCAATGGATGACTCATTTGTCACTTCAACTTGAGACTTGGCTATCTTGAGTTGATTTGACTGATATTTCACTCACCGCATCTCACCGCACCTTCACGAGTTCCCGTCTTCTCTTCTTTGCCACACTCAAATCGCATCACAAATGAGTCTTCCTTTTAGTCTCCAGGTTGACTTCTTGCATATTCAGCATAGCCGACTTAACTCACCACCAACCCTATCTATTACAATGCAATTTACAACAAAAATGGGGGCCAACTTTCTATTCTAAGTTTTACATGGCATTCATCAAAATCTAAAATCAATTTCCCAACAAAACCCTCAAGTGTTTGGGTCCTTTGGGATTAGCTTTGAGACTTTTAGGTCTCCAACAATAATTAGAGCTATTTCTAGCAAGTATTTACCATATGACCCTTTTTACCACAATAGAAGCAATTAATAATTTTTGGAGCATAATGATCAACATGCATAGGGACTTGATTTCTTTTCACATAATTAACAACACTAGCTTATGATCAAGTCCTTGTTTCAATTTATCACAACTATGAATATCATCAATATCGGTCATTTTAACGGTACTCAAGTTTGATTTAGATAAATCCTTTTTCATGCAATTAAAATTTTCAACAAGAGTACTATTTTCTTTTTCAAGGTTTCTAACCTTATCAAGTGTGGTGGTGTGAGCACATGATAGTGATTCATAAGAAGTAAATAAACTATCCTTATCATATTTCAAAGCGTTGAATTCCTTTTTCAAATTTTTGTACTTAACAAGTAAACTTTGGAATTCATTTTGAAGGTCATCAAAATCATTTTGCAAATAACTATAATCATTTTGTATAACAATATCATAGGAAGTAGAGGTTTAAGACATACCTCGTTTTCTTCTTCGATGCCCATAAAACATTGTTCAACTACTTCATAGTTGGAAGTTGTAAAAGGCTTGTTCCTTAGATTTGACATTGTATCCCCTTGAGAAGTAGATGCTTTTGAGTTGCTCCTATCATTTGAATGTACTTCATGAATTGCTTCTAATTTCTTCCATACTTCATGAGCCGATCGAATTCCTACAATAAGATCATATTCCAAATTGGTAAGTGAACAATATAAAATATTGAGAGCTTTACCATTTAAGGAGATGATTTTCTTTTCTTCATCATTGAGCTCCTTGAGAGCTTTGGAGGTGTATGGTGTGTCTTTCATCTAATGAATTCTCCATTGATAACTATGTTCCAAATATCGAACCCGCAACCTTGTAAATAGCATTCCATTATTTCTTTCCGAAATGTAAAATTTTTGGAATCAAATCGAGGTGGCTTGGTGGTGGAGGTGCTTCTGGAAAGGTGAGCTTCATTTGTAGCCGACGATCGATCGTTCTCTTTCACTCGCGATGTGAAACGAGCTTGCCAAAGAGTTTGGCTTTGATACCACTTGTAAGTCCATGTGGCTACGATAATCTGAGAGGGGAATAGATTATCTCCATCTTTTCGACTTCGCCCTCTTTTTTTCGAACAAAACAAGCCAAGACAATAATAAAGGTGCGGGAATGTAAATAACATGCGTCGATTTATAGTAGTTCAACCCACCTAGGGCCTAATCTACTACCACCCCAAAGATCTCCGGGATGGGTTTTGAAAAAGAAAAGATTTTTATTAATTACCACAATTAATACAAATTCAACTTACAACACCTTGAAGAGCACCACACTCTTCTTCAACAACACCTTTGGAGATTATCACAATCTCCCTTTGAAGATTACCACAATCTTCCTTCAACGGCACCTTTGAAGATCACCACAATCTTCAATCTTGAAGAATACCAAATTCTTCAACACATCAAGAGCACCACACTCTTGAAACACCTATCACCTAGATCACCCAAGTGTATCCATTCCACAAGAATACTCACAAGGATGTCTTGTGTTGAATGATGACCAAAATCAAGATTACAACTCAATAATGAATAATACAATTTGAGTGCAAGTGTAATCAAGAAATGAAAGCCTAGACCTCAAGATGTGAAAGTGATAAGCTAGGCAAATTACAACAAGAATGATAACAATGAAGAGCTAAAGACTTTGTTTGAATGTATCTTGTTGTGTTGTATCTCAAGTGTTGTTTTGGTTGCTCCAAAACTTCCTCTATTTATAGGAGATGATTGATCAAGCATAGGCTCTTCTTGGGGATTGAAAATCTACTGAGAAAAATACAATTAAAATCAAGAATATAGTCATTAGAAATCAATCCCACAATTTAAGGAAAAGATGTCGATGCACAATGGTTAGAATTTGGTCACAAACTTGAGGGCGACCGATCGCGACCGATAGAGATTAAAAAAACACTCGAAAATTACATAGGGCGACCGGTCCAGGGGCTTCGACCGGCCGACCCTTTGTATGACCCCCTTAATGATAAAACAAGGATGGGTTGTTCTATCTCAACGCAAGACTTGCAGGTGCACCGCCGCACCCGGCACCGGCCGACCTCGCTCAAATTTTCCTCCGTCTCATTTTCTGCTCCAAAATTCATCTTCGTGTACGGGTTGCCCTATAGTATGCGGCTCGTCGACCTTGAGACAAATGTTGTCCAATTTGTCGAAAATAAATCTCAAGAAATACTCCAAAATATAGTAAAAACATTTTAAACCGATCGGGAGTATTTAGACAACATTTAGAACCTTGTTTTGATGTAAAAACTTATTAACATAAAATCATTAAAAAGTGTTGTCCAAATAAACTTCAAAAAATACTCCAAAAATAGTAAAAACATTTTAAATCATTTAGAAGTATTTGGACAACAATTAAAAACATTGTTTTGGTGTAAAAATAAAATCATCAAAATTAAGATAAAAACATGTATCAAACAAGAATCCTCATGTCCTTTATTGACATATTTGAGCAAATATTTTATCGATCTTGACCGTTACACCATTCAACATTAATGTGAGCTCCGTGATTTCACCAACAACTCACGATTGTGCGGCACAACATATCCGTTATCCAAAGGAACACCATTTTTCTCAACAATTCTCCCATCATTTTTTCGCCTATAACACGGATACCCTTCTTCATCAATAGTAGTTGCATCAACAAAGTTTTTGGGAAAATATTTCGTGCAACGACCATCACCATACATGGAGAGCTTTTTCTAACATCTCCACATGGACCATGAATCATGTGGTCTCTCACCACAACAAATAATACGGATCAACACCCTCATCGGGTATTTCGCCGATATAATCCGATCTTTATCATCTTGTTGGATACTTGTCTTCTTTAGACAGAATAGCAATATATGTGCATGTGGCAAACCACGCTCAAATTCTATCGTGTATATAATCGCAATGTTAAAAATAAGTAAACATTTAGTGAAAAGTATAAAACAAAAATTAATTGGGCTAAAATGTAAATAAATTATTGAGGAAGAATTATAATCGCTATTACATTCCCAAACATTTTTTTCCTCAAGCGGAGATCTTTTATCATTTCAATTTAAAGATTCTCGCAGACAATGTCCTATTCGTCCTCAGACTAAGATTCTTCTTATCAAGGAATCGAACAATCTCGCCACTTTGGATTGCAAGTGAAAGTTATAAACAAATCCGGATAGCCCGCCCACCTACATATAGCCATTGCATCCTCGATAATTTTGTATCATATATCGGGCGCCTCCGGGTGAAACGGAAGGTAATATAATTCATTTTCCATGGCTACTGGATCTATGTCTCCATTCAACAAAGCATCCGTTAAACCCTTATATATATCACAATGCAATTTCTTTTGGTGCAATCGAATATACTTCAAACGGGCCGACTCCACCATCGTAAGCATCGACAACAAATTATTGAAATAATCTTTTTGAAGACAAAATAGTAGAAGCATTTTGTTCCCTGTCAGTAAACCTAGTAAGCGAAAAATTCTCGAACACTTAATGTTTTCTCGCTCCTTCGATTAATTTTCTTGATTCGAAAATGGTATGCCTTCCCCGAAACTGTCTTCACCAAATGATAATAATAACGGATATCGCAAGGCCAAGTAGGATGCATTCAATTTATTGATTCGCTTCAAACCTCCGATTTTGTTTCCACTAAAATGTCTCGATCTCCTAAAGCTTGATCAAAATCTCCAACTATCGCTGCAACAACTTCGAACTTGTAGGCACATTGTATCTCCTAGCATCCGTACTCCGCTTCCGATCGTACGCAATATAACATCACAATCGCCGTGTTGTTGAATCTTCTCCTTCGCCATTCTAAAGGTCTTTACTAAAATATTACTCTCATCTAACATTCTCTTTAAGTAACTAACGATAAGTTCGTGCAAATTATTTATTTCGCCCCTTGTCTACAAAAAAGGGAAATATTAGCATAATATAATTTTATTAAACGGAAAATACCTGATGTAATTTAATCGGTTTGATATTTCATTTTCTCGTATCATATATATACTTTTGGGCGAATTTTTGTGTAGAACCATCTGACGACAATAAACTTCCAATAATATGGTAATTCTGTCCATGCATTCTAAAAACAGGAGGACCACGACCACGTTTATATCTTTGTATATTTTGCCTCCCATTGAAGTGAAACTGAACATATTGTTGTATGATCTTATGTTTTCTTGAAAGTGCTTAGATTTAATTCCATCCCCGAATAATAATTCGCAAAGCACATTTGGTGGTTGTTTAACCGAGGTAGTTGAATAACGCCACCGCCGCAAAATACGAAGAGTATCTAGGCTTTTTTTTGAAGAGGAAGATAGCCTTTCCTTGTACTCAAAACAAAGCTCCACAAAATTCACATTTGTATGTCGCATCACTCATGTCCAAGTATTCTCAATAATATAGAAGAAATAATTTTAAACATTTATTTAAAAGAAATAATTCACTACCTTACAAATCATAAGTTATAAGAAATTAAACTCGCCATTTACTTGAGAAGTTAATTCTCGCATTTCGCCGATCGATCAACATCAATATTAATATTGCCGCATGGTGTAGTATCATTTGCGGTGATTGCGATTCTGATGGCTCATCAATTGTGAGATCAATTATCAACATATTCTCCCAAATGAGTGCTTGATAAAGAAAATATTTTTCCTCTTGATGAGGCGTACATCCTAAATCTTGTAGGCAATTGCGGAGTTGCAGATTATCATTGTCTGTAAAGTCAAAGGTTTGGTAAGATAAGGAAAATAGATATTTATAAATTTTATTTTTTAATGTAAATATTAAGATAGATATATATTAATTAAATAAATAAAATAAATTTATTTTAAAATTTATTAATTAAATTATATAATTCTTTTCTGTACAATGTGAATATTGTGTAATTTACGTACATATGTTTCTTGGTCTAACTATCATAACATTTTTTTGCACTACTATATAAAATTATACCAATTTGTATTTTATAAGTATTAACACTAAATCGCTCAAATTGTAGATAAATATATCAACTTATAACACATTATTTTATAATTAAATGCAAATATTTTTTTAGTTTTTTAAAAATTTAATAATTAAATTAATATTTTTTAATTTTTATAGCAAATAATTTTGTGATTATATCGAATTTATAGAATAAAAGTTTTAAAAATAAACTTATAGTATTCAAATTAAAATTTCTGAAAAATACATTAAATTATAATTAGATTTAAATTATTTATAATAGAAATTCTTTAAAATTAAAAATAATAAACTCGTATTTTAATGATTTATATTTAAATATATTTTCAAAAAAATTATTTATTTTAATTTAACAATTTAAATAAATTCTAATTTATAACATAGATATTTTATTTATTTATTTATAGACTTAAATACATATTATGATAATTATAAATATAGATATTATAATTTTACTAAATACCTTAGCTATATGTAGCCCAATTATAATAAATTTGTTAAATAACCCATTTGAGATCCATTATGCAAGCCCATTACAC
Organism: Rehmannia glutinosa; assembly: GCA_016081115.2. Taxonomy (NCBI): domain Eukaryota; kingdom Viridiplantae; phylum Streptophyta; class Magnoliopsida; order Lamiales; family Orobanchaceae; genus Rehmannia; species Rehmannia glutinosa. The sequence continues at coordinate 10,936,877 of CM071934.1, read as the reverse complement.
GCAAAATCAAAGCCCAAATATGACCCATTACCTATTTCTAAACGGGCCCATATTTTTAGCCAAAAAAACTAAAGCAAGATAACACGTGTCTCAATCGTGTATTGCATGACTTGATTAGACACGCTTGATTAGACACAATTGAGACACGTGTCGGAATGGACGGACATGATGATACCGAGGTTATTTTTCAAAAAAAAAGACAAATGGAAGAGAACACGTGTCTCAATCGTGTTTAATCAATGCCTTGATTAAACACGATATAGACACGTGTTCAAGATGGACGGATAGGATCGAATTAGGGCCAAATATACCCATTTCGAACCACTTACCATTTCTCGCTTCCTCTAGAAACCGTAATCCATTTTGCCTACCCCTCTCTCTCTCTACCGCTCATTTCTCCCCAAACCCTATTTTTTCACTCACGAAAGTTTCATCTTCTAAAATCCGTCTGTGTATTTCTCCAAAAATATCGTTGTGTCTATTCTTCTTCCTTTAGATTTTAAAAAACCTTTGTGATTTTTCGCCATTTATGAGCATGTATGTGTATATGTATGTTTGGTTACTCAAAATGGGATGACATTACAAAATCTAGGGTTTGTCGAATCGAAAGGATTCCTAATTTTGTTTTATTTTTGTTCTCGCTTATTGTAGATCATCGACATTTTTTCGGTCTCCATCACCAGTTTATGGTGATGGAGAAGAAAATCGTGTCGAATACCGAAAGTTTTTTAAAATTTTTTTACGAATGTTTGTTCGTTTTTTATCCTAAATTCTTTTTTTAACCAAAAATATTGTATATTCTCGACATTTTCTGATCTCGTCACCATTTTATAGTGATGGAGAAGAAAATAGTGTCGAAACCATATTTTTTTCTAAAACTCTATTAACTCGAATGTTGTTTCTGTATTATTTTTGTTTTTTTAGTTATGGATAAAGAAATAGTTGGATCTGTAAAATAATGAAGAAAATGAGATTTTTAGATCCTTTGTATTTTTTAAAAAATTGTACAATAAGAAGTGTTTTTCGTTTTCTTGTGATTTTTTCTAAAAAGCGGTATAAATGTTTTAATAAATATTAATTTTCCGATCTTTTATATAACATTAAAACCCTGTATTTTTTTTTTTTTAAATTGAAAATATGATAATTAGTTTCAAGACAAACCTACGTTTGTATATAAATGTTCGATGATGTTTTTTTTTACCAAAAACCCTGTAATTTATTATAACTTGAAAATATGATGATTATTTTCAAGGTTTGGATGGATTTTTCATTTTTCTTATTTTAATTCTTGTTTTTTTATATTTTGTAATGTAATTTTTTTATTATTGCAGATGCATTAGTTCGGTTTCCAAATTCCAAATTCCAGAAATTTGAAGAAAAAGAAGTATAAGCACGAAAAAGATAAGTTCCTACCCTAAAGTATGAATTTGATTTTCGTGACCTCTATTTTTTTTAACTCGAATGAAAAAAATCATGTTAGTTTTTGATTTTTTTTTCGTTAACTCTGTTTTTTTTAAAATTCATAGTAGTTCATTTTTTGTTTCTTGTTAATTATCTTATTTATTTTATTAACAGGTAACATTTAAAATATTTAACAAAAGATATTATTATTTGAATATTTTTTTATAAAATTCATTCTTGTTTTTACTTGTATAAAAGACATTAGTTTACCCGAGATATATTAATGTCACATGTTTAAGAAAAAAATAATATTAATTCAGATTAGTAGATAAGAGTAAAACATATATTTTCTAATTATAATTTATGTTCTTTTATCTTAATTTCATTTTGTTTTTAATAGTTGAGTGATCGATTATTTTGTTTTCGGGCATCGAACAAAGAGAATGCAAAGGTGATGTATACATTTCGAATCAATCCACCTGTAAGTAGCATTCCAGAATAATTTATCAAACAAACTAATATAAAAATTTCACATGTAATTAACAACAAAAAATCCTTATACCGTGTGCATTTTCTTCATATCTTCTCGTTTGGTGCCCAAGATATTATACCCCGTCGCCTTTCTCATTATATGTTTGGGTATGTGTATTGTTGTTCGTATTTCCTTTGCTTATGAATTAGTTCCTATTGTTTTTTGCAAAGACTATGAACCGAAAAATGATGTTATCTCAATCATTTATATTCAATGCTAAAAATGGAAACTTGGTAAACAAAATAATAAATTTGATTACCATTTTTATATTGATTGAGAAGATCATAATTGTACCATATAAATCTAAATGATATTAATGACCATTTTGAAATTTCATTGACATTTGATACCTTAATTATTGGGGTAAGTTCAAGAATGGCCTTTTTTCATGTTTCATTACAACTATGGTCTTCCTTATTAAAAGGATTCAAATATGCACTCAAGTTCTCATTATACCCTTTATAACAAATAAGGAAATAAATGATTAAATTCGCTCAGTTTCACAGAATAGAACACTTTCAACTTCGTAACTGTTTTCATTCGTGGCATTGTTACACCTACTTAGATCCAATCTCCATATGGAGGTTTAAAAAGATCATGTCGGGTTTCCGGTAGATAAACTTAACAAAGTTATATAATTAAAAGATGTTCGATTTTGTATTATCGATTCCAAACTAAGGTTTACAGTGAAAATGGAAATAGTCCATTACGACCATATCGCCCAACATGCTTCCGTAAAATTAATAAATCCCTTAAAATTCATACCTCTTTTGACCAAACAAGACCGGTTAAGTGGTTCGCAACGCCACGAGTCGGAAAATTATCGCCCCGGATCGTTTGACAAACAACTCCTCACTGCTCAACCTCACCCTCGGGAAGATGATCTCGCAAGTTATCCGACTTCTTAAGAAACCGCTCAAAGACAAATTTCCTTTGTTCGCTTCCTACTCCAAGGCGTAAAAGTAATTCTTCAAAGGGATGAATCAATAGTACAATATGAACACATGTTGAACAAACAACCTTTATTTTATTAAGAACTTAAAGAAAAATTTATTACATCGCAATCTCCTTTTGGGAGGAGAAAACCCGTTTAGCCTCTCATAAAGGCTATCACACTCTTGTACATAAAATTAAAAAAACTAAAACCGAAAATTGAAAACACTCTCGAAATTCTAAACTCACAACAAGAAATTTTACAAAGAAAGTTTATTGTAAGAAGACTAAGGCATATGTTCGATGTCCTCACCTCCTTCAAACTCTGGTTTAAATAGATGTAAGTCCGGATTTCAATTTCGGACTTGATTCTTGTTGAAATGTAAGACGTCACGCTTACATCAAACTCTTGAATTATTGCTTGCTTCCACTTGCAAAGAATTAGTTGGCCTTTCCCTTTCTTCACATGGATTGGCTCCATCTTGTCACTGCATCCGAAGTTCTTTATACAAACTTCCAAATCCTGCCGACTCGCCCTTTGTCTTGTAATACTTTGGACGACATCTTTTATGGACCCACTTTCTCGTCTTTTTGTTGAGTGGGTTGTTACATGTCCTGAGTCACATGTCTCCACTAGCTTTGTTGGGGAATCTACTTTTTTTTTGGTGGTCCCCAAACTTTGATACTTCGTGACTTTTCTTCTCCATCGTCGGGTCTTCTCCGATCAACTTTTGACCGAATCCTTTGCCAAATTCGGTTCCTTCCGGTTTTGACATTCTAATGGACCCAAAGTTCCCAATGGCCGATGTGAGCCATATTGCGATTTCCGTGAGTTTCTTTACTCCCCGGTAGCTTGTTTTCCCACGTAAGATTTCTTTTCTTTTTCGAATAAGTCTTCGCAAATCTTGTTGTTTTTCATGTCATAGTATTCAACAGAATGATCCGTTCACCGAATTTTGATAAAACTTGAACGGAAACTTGACTTTGTCCATCTCAAGAAGACATGACCCACAATCCCCATGCCCTTCTTGTTGTAATTTGATCCTCGGTGAAGGTCATGGCCAATTGTACTTCTTCCGAACTAGCCTCCTTGATATTTTTGAAGACTCTTTCATCCGTCGTCGGCCCGATGTAATGGAAGGCTTTATGTCCACCCTTTCCGACGGGCTCATGTTCGCACTTATGAAATATAGCTCCAATGTATCCCCTCGTTTTAGGTCATTTGTTGGACCAAAGATCAGATATCGCTTCCTGGATCCATTTTGGTAATTTTGTGATCTCCTAAGCCTGGTGAAGTAGTATAGATCGAGGCCAAAGCCCCAAACTCGTACCACCTCTTCACTTCTTTAGGGGCTGGAATTTGGTAACATCCAAACCCTTGGATATTTTTCGAAATATCGATCTTTATATTTTCCGAGATATCCCTTGCCTGTAATCGCTTTCTCCCAATTAAGCCTGGTATTCTGCCAAGAAGAAGAAACTTTAATCTCGTTAATATCAACTTTAGAAGTGCCCATCATAGGCCTAAGATTGATCTCTTCGCCCTTTACCCTGGACGTCTTTGGGTTGATGTGATAACTCGAGATTTGACTCGAGTATCGTGGTTTTCCTTGGGCCAACATTTCGCCACTTAGGACTTGTGCTAGAGGTACCGGAATCCTCTCGCTACAGTTGGGGAGCTCGCGCTCTAAACGCCTGTTTGCTTATTAGCGGCCGGAGGAGTGGCCCTTGAAATGCCGTTCTCAACCGAGAGTGAGACCGGACACATGCTCGTATATGATCGGTTACTTTGTCCCGATCATTCCTTTGTAATTTCCTGGCCAAATCAAATTGATGACCAGGGTATCAAATTCTGGAGTAGCATTTCCAAATGGTCTCCAAGATGTCTTGAGGCCGTGAGGATGGAATCACTTCAATTCCTCCATCTCTTGTTAGAAAATCTGCAAGAACATTTTCATGAGATTTTATAATGACAATATCATAATCATAATATTGACATTCAGCTTGCCATCTAAGTATCCTAGCTTTTTCTGGTTTTGATTCAATTTTGTTTTTCAGAAAAGCTTTGACACTTGAATTATCAATTTTTAAGATAAACTTTTTAGCCAGTAGAAATAAAGGCCATTTTTTGAAAGCCTTTCTGACTGCAAAGAATTCTTTCTCGTTGATATGCCACCGAGTTGCTTCACTGTCTGTAAATAGACCGCTGCAATATCTGCATGGCACTTCTCCGTCGGTGTGGCTTTTGTAAGAATCGCCGCCCACCAATACTCACCGCATCGGTGTAAAGCACCAGTTCATCTTCATCCTGTGGAATTGCAAGTTTCGGAAGCTTTTTGCAAACTTCTTTAAGTTGCTTGATTCCTTCTTGATGTTCATTCTCCCATTTGAATACTGCATCTTTTTTAAGCAATGGGCTAAACACCTTCCTGTAATGTGCTAGATTGTTTATGAACATTCCAGCAAAATTGACAACTCCAAGAAAACTCTGAAGCTGCTTCTTGTCTTTCAATGTATCTGGAAATCCCTGTATCTTTTCTACAATATGACTTTGTAGGATGATTCCAGATTCGTCGATCTCAATTCCTAGGAATTCAATCTGTCTTGTTGCAATTACTGTCTTCTTCTCCGAAAGCACTAATCCTTCCTTGTGACAAACATCTGAAAATATTTCCAAATGTTTGAGATGCTCCTTCATGTTCTTTGATGCGATTAGAATGTCATCGATATACACGAACATGAAACTGAAATAATCTTTGAAGAGATTATCCATCTTCCTTTGATATATCTCGGGGTGCGTTAGCCAATCCCATTGCATCACGTTCCAAATATAGTGTCCTTGTGGTGTAGAGAAAGTCATGAACTTCTTGCTTTCTTCATCCATCTTAACTGCAAAATCCGGACTTGCAATCGAACTTTGAGAATATCTTGGCACCTTTGATACAGCTTAACCGTGATGTTCTCTCGCTTGGGATATAGTATCCGTCGAACTCCAAAATGTTATTAATTCCTTGTAATTAATAACAAGTCTTGGCTTTCCTCTTTTGATTTCTCCATGGTTTCGACTAAGAACCCTGGATCGATGTATGGAGAAACTCCCGGTGAAATTAACTTAAGGTCAAGATGTTCCTTAAGTATCTTCTCGCATATCCTCACGATCCTCCCGGGTTCATAAGAATTGGTTTGAATCTTACGAACTCGTACTCTTTCCAGGTTTAACCTTTAAGGAAACTTTAAGCTCGTTCTTATCCCACCAAGCCAAAGGATCTTCATTGTAATTCCTTTGGATCTTTTTCTTGATATCCTCGAGTGATATTTGTTCCTCTAGGGTCACTTCACTCTGTGGATTCTCCATTAGACTCATCCATAATTCTCGCAACGGCTTCCTGAGTAACTTGTTCTTCTCCTTGTACTGAATGAATACAAGTTATTATCCCATATCTTCGATCCTTCCGATCGAACCAAAATGTCTATAGGATAATAAAGCTTCACCAAATTTCCTTCGATCCGCCATTTTTGGATTGCGAAGTTTGGCTTCATCACCACGCTTTCGCGAAAAGTAATGGGCATTTTTCGAAAAATGCTTCCCGTAGTCTTTGGACAATAATCTTATGATCACATAATATTGTGAAAATAAGTCGTCTTGTCTCATTCTCCGTGTAAATCGCTTGAATGTTTGTACGAAATTATTTCCTAGCAAAATATCTGCACTGTATCACGGAAATAGATTGGTGGCGTCTTTACTTTGTACCACGGGGTACCGCCCGCGCCCCGATCATGATTTTTGCTTGTTTAATTCCCCCCGTTAAGGATAAGAATCCTTTTAGAGAAATCTCTTCCCGCAATAGCCGGTAAATCTTCTCCAATTTCTTTAGGAAAAACATCCGCTTTGCAAAGACATATTCTCGCACTGAATCAATATAGGCGGCGAAATACTCGGCCTTGTATTCAAGATATAACATTCCAATAGAAATGTATATGGAGAATGACTAGTGGTCATCCGATTCTATATCTTTTATCCGCCACCGTGAACTCCATTCCTTCTTGTAATCTTTCCCAAGGTTATGATCCTCGATAAATTCAATTCCCGATTAATTGTTCGGTATTTTCCCGCAACTCCCCGTGATAGTAAGCTCGATTTCTCCTATCTTCAAAGCTTCCTTGATACCGCCCAACAATTGGTTGTTGGAGATAATATAGAACATTACAAGGAAAAATATTATCCTTTTGAGTGATGTCGAATATTATTTCCACTTCTCGCCATCCTTCGGACATTTCACTCTCCCGTTGTTTTGAAAACATCTGGGATACGCTGAACTGTACTTGGTCTCCTTTCTTCCCAACGGCTGCTACTCGTCATTCTGTCCTGTTGGAAAGACATCCTTCTGGGCTCAACTCTGAGACTTCGACTTTTGTTGAAGACTGGTTGATCTTGTATTTTCATATCGATCTCCTTGATAGTTGGAGACTCAATAATCTCTCGGTAAAACCACCCTGCAAAGTCCTCGAAGATTCTTGGGACTTCAATAAATTCCTTTCTCAAGAATACTTCTGAATGATGTGTATTCGAGAGAGCATAAGATATCTTGTATGTGATCGAATAGGGTCTGTTCCCTTCTTTCATCAACTCGACTCTTTTGAAATCTTGATGAAGGGTTAGGACTCTACTAAAATCTCGATCTCCCGTTGTATGCAATTCTAGGATAGACATTAAATGCCAATTTCCCAAAGATACAAATTTCCTATAACCGCTCCAAGGCATGAATCCTTGAGGTTTAAGATTCGCTTGTCAAATATAGCCAGATTGAGTGGCGAATCTATTCCTTCTTTGAATGTTGCTTTAATAATGACTCTTATGGCTCCAATATGAATCCATGAGAGTGTATTTGCAACTTCTCTTTTAACTCGCTTTGGATCTCCTGGATTTCTCTAATAGGGACCACCGTCTCGATCAGTTTCCCGGTCCATCGGAATGGCAAATTCTCCTAAGTTGTTACCCCGTGGATAATTTGGTGTTTTCTACGAAACTCAATCTTATCCAATGCTTTTTCCATAGCTCCAATTGTAAATCCATCATAGACTTGAAGCTTTGGATCTTCCTTCATGATTCTCATAAGAGTTTTATGAGAAACCGTCAGTGTGAGAGAGAAATCCCGACATATCCTCCCCGATCGTCTGTGAAGAATTTCTTCTTCACTCCGATTCTCGAAATGAGTCACTTCCATCGTCGAGAATAGATTTCTTCTTCATAGATGCTTTCACCGAGGGAATATCCTCAAATTGATACACCCGTATTAAATCCTCGATAATAGACATGCTTCTTCGATTTCTCGTGTGGCCTCGAACCGCCTCGACTCCTCGTTTTGATTGTCCTGGGCAATCCGTTGAGATATGCCCTCTTGCTCGCATGTCCAAAGAATTACAGCTTTGAAACTTTCATTAGCTCGTGTGAGCACGCCCGAAAGTTCTTCTTCCCGGATTCCTCGCTGTACCGCTTGATTAGAACCTCGATGATGAGGCTCTACTCCCCGCCAGGCTTGTCTCTCGCCCGATTTATAACTTCGGGCTTTTTGTTTTGACTAGAACTCCTAGGTCTCCATGAAGACCTACTTCTTTTGCTTTGCTTCCTCGGCGGTATGGATGGCTTCTATCCTTCTTCTTGTGCCGCCTTGGACTGACCTCCCACAACTGTTGGGATATCATTATCCACGCAACATGAGGAACTGTTTTTGTTAATTCCTCTTAATATTTTGTAATTCTTGTATAGAGCTGCTTGGTAACACCATTCATATAACTTGCCTTTAGTAAAGATATTTTTCTCGCCACCGCTTCTACTTCACTCCACCCTTGTATTCCCGATAAGCATTACTCTCCAGGGACTCGGAATCTTGGCAAAGAATAGTTGTGCGGCTTCTTTTTCCTCAATCTTGGATTTCCACCGGATTCGGTGAACAACTTGATATATTCGTCAATATGACAAATATCCAAAGAACTCAAGGCTATAGAGGGCTTGTTTATATCTCTTTCTTTTTCATCCTCTAATCCTCGAAATAACCTCGTGCCGATGAACTCGTATTTTGAATAGTTTGGCCATACCATCGACAATTCCTTTAAGTGATTCCCCCGATGTGACCGAACTTTTCGTACTAGCATCGGTCATATCCCGAGCAATCTTCACTCGATCCTTCAAGACTCATTTCAAGGAGTAAAATGAATGAATCCTTTGTAAGATCGAGGGTTCTCTTTGAAATTCTCATAGTCAAGCCCATTCATCAATGAGAACTTCTCTATTTTTAAAATCGGGATGTCCAGATTTAACATCAACCCATATGGATGTATTGGGTCGAGGTGCGATCTTCCATAAGGCGTCCGATAAACATTCGGCCTTCCAAAGAGGTTGTCTAGTTCCCGCAAGAGGGTTTCAACCTCCTGTTCCCGAAAGTGGATCACTCCCAATCGTGAAATCCCATGATGGGCATCCTCTCGTCCCGAGCTCCATGATGCGAACCCGTGCTTTCTTCGACGTTAGGATTAATCGGTGGCGGTGGTGGTGGAATTGGTCTACCTTGTGGGTCATAGGTAACCAAAGCCGATTCTCACCACCGCGTTCATCTTTAAATCTACAATACCTAATCCCGCGAAGGATTCTCGCTGATCATGTAGATCTTTAAGATTCATCTTTTCAATATACATCTTTTTTAATTTTTGATGGATTTTCCTTTGATTAGAGCAATGAGCTTTTCCTCATCTGTCATCTTTCGTATAACTTCTGGTTGGTTTCTCTTTTTGGTGTAAATAGGGTACCGTCCCAAAATCAATACGTTTCCTTCCTACGGATGAACTCGGCCTATCCTCCGGTTCTTGACTCGTTTCAATATCATGAAGGAGTTTAAGAGTTTTATTCGATATTTCACCATCGTCTCCATCCGGTTTTGGATATGATGAACTTGTCTTCAGTAGATGAATATGGCGGTTGCCATAATTCTCGCACCATCTTCCGGACTTCTCTAAGATCTTCAGAGAACTTAGATTTGTCTGGAAGTATCTCGTTCCACTCCGGTACTCCATCAGGAATCATTGTTCTGATGGGAATTTTCATGAACCGTTTCTTGAAGGTTCATCAAGTGAACATATAGGTCCGTTAAGCATCCGGAATCGCTATAATATTCTCGCTGCATTTTGCATTGCTTTTAAGGTTTCTCCGCTCGGCTCCTGCCCTCCTTTTCTTCATGTTGGTATTCCCAATATGAAACCTGGTCAAGGTGTTCTTGTGCATACATCGTCAATATTTGACGATATGTCCCGTAAGGGTACATCTCGGACATTGTCCTGGATCCATAATCTCGAGTAATTTTTCCTCACTAATTGTTAATTACATAAATATAATAAATTTAACAAAAGTTCTTAATAAACCTAGGCTCGATACAATTTTTACGGCCCCTAAAACCTTTAAAACCATTAGTTTACCTTTAATTCAATATAAGGGGTATTTTGGGGTTTTATCAAAAAGAAGGCTATTTTTGATCATTTTGAATAAGTAAGGCTAAAGTTGTATATGTGTTTTAAATTTGGGCCATTCTTGATACTTTCCTTAATTATTAGATATTCATAAAACGTATATAGCTGAAATATGCAATGATTTTTTATGAAAAAAAGTCATTATTTATTTAATCGTATACTTTTTTCTATAGCTCAAGTATGTGAATGTATTTATCAGTCTTAAATCTATCCCATTTAAAAACACTGTTATTTTCGAAAAATGTTTAAGCCATACTTATTGAAAATAATTTGAAAATTTTGGATTCAATGTTGGTATCCTTTAACCGTTTAGTATGCATAACTTTAACTGCTCATGGAACTCTTTATAATGTGTATGAATGTCTTTGTGGTGTTGTTAACTATGTAATTTACATGAAATGATATGTTTGGTATTAAGTTAATACGAAGATCCTAAGCAAACAAAACCACTTGACCCTACACCGTGAGTGTAGTGGAATCTTGTTGGTGCTAGAATCCTGGATTGTTTTTTTTTTTTTTTTTAAAGTTTATGTTTTTGAGTGAATTCTTGTTTATTCGGTTTTACAACTAAGGTATTTCCTTAGAGCACATAATCATTAAATTTAATTTTTTTGTTAATACTAAATAAAATTAATCAATAATGGTAAATAAACAAAATGTTAATATAAATATTCTCAAAGTAAACAAATAATAATCCATTAAAAGAAATAGCAAAATCTCCAAACAAAATCCGAAAAAAATATCAAATGAAACAAAGAAGATGGTTCAAAGAAACTAAGCAATAAAAAATATATTCGATTCTACTAATAAAATTTAAAAATTCTTCTAATCATCCTTGTCATCTTCCTTCTTGATAATACTCTTCATTTCTTGCAAGTAGTTGAAGAGAGAATTCTCAATCAATGCACGCTTAGCACTCGAACTTTCAACACCCTTGCTTGATTTTCTTGCAATTTTGTTTGGCGTCTTAACCTCAACCTCGATGAATAATCCCAAAAAAATAAAAAAACAGAACCAAAAAAGTTGTTTACCTATAATAGCATATTTCACTTAAAAAAGGATCAAAAAATTAATACCTTCATCCTGGTGAATCATCGGCCTAAAGCTTTGAAAAGAAGTACGACTCTAAATGATTGTTAGTAAGTTTAGTATACAATTGCTAAAGATAAATAATCGCTTATCATACCTGACTCTCAAAAAACCGAGCATCCACATTTTGAAAGCAAATCGGGATTATCTCGTGAGCTTCACAATCAAATGCCCCCGTATAATTTCTTAGTTGTTCCGACTTGATTTGCACCTTGAACAAAAAAATTCTCAAGCAACGCATTTATTTCTTCCTAATCTCATCATTGTTTTGTTTCTTACAAAAAATAATACATAAAAAAATTTAGTCATATCACATTGAAATCCACAAAATAAAATCTTAATTAAAAAAGCTAAATTAAAATTATACAATTAAAAATTTACCGAATGGACTCCTCCTCAATAATGTGCAAGGCTTCCCTATCAAAGTCTCACAATCTCTCGTACCAACACGTGTGATGCACAAAGTTGTCTCATCAACTCAAGCTTTGAAATTGTATTTTATACCTAAAAACACCTGTCTCATGTTGCTCACACATTTCGCACAATAGAGTTGTTCACCTACCTCTTCGAGTTTCTTTAGGCACTTATTGCAAGATAAGTACCACCATTCCCCTATGAAAGACACTATCTTTGCACATATCTAAAAACTTCCGACCTATTTAAAATAAAAAAATTAAATTAATGTATTTATGAATGAATAAAATACGTATTTAAGAAGATTTTGTAAAACTCAAAACCGCAACCTCTCATCTTGTATACAATCGCTTTAATGTCCGAAATGAAGTGTTTTCGGATTCTAAATCCTCGACAATAGTTCGAGCAGAGGAGTAGTAGTGACGTAGGTGATGGACCTAGTCTATGAGTCGTTTTTCAGGATCCTAAAAAATTTAAAAACGTTAGTGGTAATATTATCTTATACATATTTTAAAAAAATAAAGAAATATGACATGCAAAAACAATATTTACCTCTCGTTTAAAATCAACAATTTCTTCAACACTCGGTGTCCAAAATCATATTTGTAACGTGAAATGAATTTGTAACCTTAACTTGATCTGCAAAAAATTGTTAACAATCGAATATGAAATATTAAATTAAAAAATTTGAGATTAAGTTTGTAATAATATGTATATTAAATATTACCTTTGAAAAATTTTGCACGACACATCTATATATATATAATAACAAACCTTTTGCTATTTTTGTTTTCCGTTCAAAAGCCTATTTCTAATTTTGTAAAACGCGTTCTTTTGTTTGTCCAATAAGTTTCTTATTGTTGAGTCATCGACACGTTTTTTAATTATGGAACAATTGATTAACAATCTATAATACAATATTTAATTGCTTAGTTGTACCCAAATTTTTATTTTGATTTTCGCTATTATGGAAATAATTGCTAACTTTAAAAATTACATTGATTGTGATCACCCAATTCAATATTCAACTTGCCTTAATTATTTTTTTCAAAGAGAATATAATCGTTTGTAATAATTGTGAGTTTCTATATAGACATATTTGATTTTCTATGATTTGTTGTTTTGCGAAAAATAGATGTGCGATACAATTGCAAATTGATGAATTGGGCGAAAAGTTTAATTCGAAATGGAAATACATTAAATTAGACAATCAAATACATATTCGAATTGCTTTCCAAATCTAACATTTAAAGATAACTCGTTTAATAAATTAATTACATAAAAAGGATTTAAAAATTTACCAAATTACAATGAGTCAATATTTGAAATCGGAACTCAATTACAAAAGAATCTAAGTGTAGATTTATAATTGCCTTCTCAAATCTAAAATAATTGCAACACATTAAGTTTCCAAAAAACGTTTGTACAATGATAAAATACTTTAGATTATTGGCCAAGTAACACATAAAAGATCTATTTAATTATTTTCGTAACAAAATAATTACAAATAACAAATTTAACAGATTTATAATTAATTTAAATTAAATTGAGTTTTCTAAAAATAGTCTTAGTTATCAACTATAAATACGATTCAATTTTATTATACACGACCACATTGCAAACGAACTTCTCGAATGCAAAATTAAAAAAAAGTAAATCTCTACATTATTCGTTTAGCTACTAACATCAATGGCACCAATGATAACTCTTATTCGTGATTTGAATATGACAAAGACACAAAGGGTTGTTAAGCTACGACTAATTCGAATGTACGAAAAACCAAAGATACAAATCTAGAAATCAAATTTAGAGTCCGGAATATGTCTTTCATGACAAAATGAGGTAACATTCTTTTAAGTAATTATTCGTTTACTTGATTGAAAATTGAACTCGATTAACTAATAAAATTTCGTTTGTAGGGCTTACCGCATTCATGGAACTGTTAGACACTTCCGCATTGACCAATCTGAAAGATTTTGAAAGAAGGACGCGTGTTTTTGCTATCCGTGAATTCATTGTTGCTAAACAGATCGATAAATACAAAGCCACGACCACCAAGCACAAGATAATGTTTCATGGCAAAACCCATGTTTTTGAAATGTTTGACAATTCTTTTCCAAGATTAATGTTCAATTTCAAAAATTACTCAATTGTCAAATCTTGAAAATGTTGATGAGACACTTCATTTGGTATGAGCTTTAATTATTTTTAAGATTATTACATACATGCAATGTTTTAAAAAGATGTTTATCATATATTCACATTTAAGTTTTTTGGCGGATGTAATTGGAAGGGTCGTTTCCATGCAATCGCATCAAAAGCAAAGAGTTTGCGGGGAAGATTACCGTTTGTAGAAGTGATACTAGAAGACTTGGAGTAATAATTTATAATTACAAAAAAATTCATATTAATTTTCAAATACGATAATAATACAATATTTCTAACATAATTTCTTTTAGGAACAATCGCATATGATGCACACTTTTGGAGGATTACGTAGATTTGATCTTAGGGCATCTTGAGACACAAAATTTAGAGCCTATTGTTATCATATTGCAAATGTGTCGTGCAAAAGTGTTCGTGAGGTAATGTCTAATAATATGTATCGTTACATAAAAATTATTTTTATATTTATAGATTTAATAGTTTAAGATGTTGACTGTAACATTTATCTTTCAGATCAAGTCAAGGTTACGAATTCATTTCATGTGACAAAGATGATTTTGGACAGCAGTGCTGGTGAAATTGTTGATTTTAAACAGAGGTAAATATACAGCTCAATATATCATTTTCCTTTTTTTTTTAAATTATATTTCAGATATTATTTACAACTAACTTTTGTATTTATTTTAAAGGATGCCGGAAAAAAAATGACTCACGAGGTCGAGGTCGATCGGCTATATCACAGCTCCCTCTGCAAGAACTATTGTAGAGGATTTAGAATCCGAAAACACGTCATTTAGGACGTTGGAGCAGTTGTATACAAGAGGAGAGGTTGAAATTTTGTATTTTTTCAATTTTTTTAATTCAGTATTTTATGCTTTCACAAATACACTATTTTTTTATTTTAAATAGGTTGGTAGTTTTTGGATATGTGCAAAGATAGTTTCTTTTATAGGAGAGTGGTGGTACCTATCTTGCAACAAGTGCCTAAAGAAACTTGAAGAGACCGGTGAGCAATTGTATTGTGCGAAAATGCGACATACCAACATGAGACGGGTGTTTTAAGGTACAAAATACAATTTGATCGTTGATGAGACAAAGATGTGCATCACTACTTTGTTGGGACAGAGATTGTGAGACTTTGATAGGGAAGCCCTGCACATTACTAAGGGAGGAGTCCATGCAGGTAATTTTAATATCTATAGTTTAGATTAGTTTTTTTAATTAATATTTTATTTCATTTTCATGTATTGACATAAATTTTGTGTTTATTATTTTTTGTAAGAAACAAAACATTGATGAGATTCCGAGGAAATCTGTTTGTTGCTTGAGAAAAAAATTTGTTCAAGGTGCAAATCAAGTCGAGCAACTCGAATTATACAGGGCATTTACGGTAGTGAAGCTCACGGATGATCCCGATTTGATATCAAAATATGGATGCTCTGTTTTTTTAGAGCCATGTATGGTAAATTATTATTTTGCCTTTAACTTTAGCTATTGTGTTCTAAACTTATTAAAAATATTTAGGAGTCGACTTCTTTTCAAAGCTTCAAGCCGAGGATTCAAATTTTGAAAGGTATTAATTTTTATAGAGAATTTTAAGTAGAATATTATATTAGAGTTAAACAAATTTTTTAAACTTTTATTGGTTCTGTTATTCTTTTTTTTTTTTTTCACGGATTATTCTTCGAGAGGATGAAGTGAACACCCCAAACAAAAGTGCAATTAAAACAAACAAGGGTGATGGAACTTCGCCTCGCTAAGCGTGCATTAGTTGAGGAGTTCTCATCTTCTACGACTTGCAAAAAATTGAAGAGTGTTATCAAGAAGGATGATGACAAGGCCGATTAAAGAGTTTATTAATTTTATTAGTAGAATCAAACTATGTTTTAATTGTTTAGTTTCTTTGAACATTGTTGTTGTTTTACTTGATATTTTTCTTGCTTTGGTTTATAGTTATTGATTAGTTAGTTTAATGCATTATTATTTATTTACTTACAATACAATTTGCATTAATATTTTGTTAGTGCACTCTGTTGATTAATTTTTTTATAAACAACAAAAAAAAATAATTTAATAATTATGTGGATAACAAAATACATTATCTATAATACCAAAATAAACTAAAATCCATCAATAACGTCAAATTTAAAAAAATCAATACGAAGATCCTAGCACCAACAGATTCCACTACATTCAAGGTGTAGGATCAAGTGGCTTTTTTTGCTTCGGATCTTCGTATTGACATACTACCAAGCACAACATTGCATATAAATTATAGACCAAAACAGAACATAAAGACATTCATACAAAGTGTAAACGAATTCTATTAAACAACTAAAATAATGCCTTCACAAAGAAATAATGACCATGATTGATACCAAACTTAACCAAACTATTTTCCAAAATTATCATTTAAACATTCATCATAAAAAACAAAGGCTATAAATGAGCTAGATTCCGAGTGCTAAATAATTTCATGCACCTTAATATTTAATAAATTCGTATTCAATTATAAAAATAAATAATGGAAGTTTTTTTAAGCAAAAATCATTTCAGAATTCGTTTTATCAATGTTTAAAATCATTTAGCTTTAGATGTTACAATCATGATCTTCTCAATCAATATAAATATGGTAATCAAAATATTTTCTTTGTTTACAAAGTTTCCATAATTTAGCAAAGGCATATATATGATTGAGATAACATCATCATTTTTCGTTCAAATTCTTTTCAAAACAAACGAAGTAATTCATAAGCTAATAACACAAGAATACGAAAAACATTACACTCAATCATACGATGAGAAAGCTGACAGGGTATAATATTTTGGGCACCAAACGCAGAAGAGATGAAGACAATTCACACGGTATAAGGATTTTATACTGTTTATTTCGAAAATCCAATTTTTAAATAAGTTGGTTTGATGAAATTTTCTTGTAATGCTACATACCTGTGTGAATTGATTTCTCTAAAGTTTATACTTCAGCGCATCGTATTTACTGTGGCATGACCTGAAGTTGAAAATTTTTATCACTCAACTATTCAAGAAGAAAATGAAATTAAAATAACAGATCATAGATTATAAGTAGAACAAAACACATGTTCTTTTATAACAGAACATACATCATAACTGTCCACAACATAGTATTTTCTTTTGTAAATTTTAAACTGTGAACTCTTAATAAGGTCACTGATGTTTTTTAAAAAAACAAAGAACTGATATAAATTTTATAAATCAAATCAGATATACAAAAAATACAATTAATATTTGAACATGAACAAATTTTGAAAAAACACACAGAACATTTAAGCTGGGGAGTATAACTTAAGGACTTATCTTTTTTCAATCTTATCCTTCAGTTTCTTCGAGTTTCTGGAATTTATATTCTGAAAAATCCAAATTAATGCATTTGCAATATTCCAAAAATATATTAAATTACAAAAAATGAATTTACAGGGATTAAAATAAAAAATAATCTACAAATCGACACTTAAAAAAATACAGAAATCAAACAAGTTTGCATAGTAGAGGTAATGACTTATCTTTTTCTAACTTATACTTGACTATCTTCAAGTTTCAAGAATTTAATTCTTCAAAATCCAAACTAATGCACCGCAATATCAAATAAATATGTTAAATTACAAAATATGCATAAACATGAATTAAAAAATTATTGAAAAAATGGACACTTATCTTTTTCTTCCGATTTATCGATTCTGCAAGTACCGTGTTATAGATCCGAGAAAAATTCATTGAAACCTAGAAAATATTCAGAAACTTTTAAAGTAAAAGAAAATTATAGGTTTTTTTTGATGAATTCAAAGATCTCGAACATTTATAAAAATTAAAACATTTATACGATTTTAAAAAAAGTCAAAAAAAATAAAAACGATTCTTATTGTACAAAATATTTTTAAAAATACAAAGGATCTACGAAGATCGCTTATGTGATTTTTACGAATCCGCTTTTTTCTTTTCGCATAACTAAAACATCGATGTTTAACTAAAAACATAGAAAAATACGGAAAAAACTATCGGTAAATGTAGTTTTTCAAAGAACAAAAATGATTTTCGACACTATTTTCTTCTCAATCACCATAAAATGGTGACGAGACCAAACAATGTCGAAATATAACTTATTTTTCTGTTTAAAAAAATATTTTATTATAAAATAAGAAAAAAAGATTCGGTAAAAATAAATTTAAAAAAAGAAATCGTATTTGGCACCATTTTCTTCTCCATCACATGAACTGTATGGAGACCGGAATATGTCTAGATCCAAAAGCGAGAACCAAAAAAATTTATGGAATCCATTCGACTTACAAACCCTAACCTTCGTAAGCAATTTTATTTTGAAAACCGAACAAACATAGACAAACAAATACGATGCGAAATGACAATAAATGGCAAAAAAATTTTAAGACGATGATGTTAGAAATCGGGAGAGAAAGAGTTTGTGATAAGATAGAAAGAGTGAAAAAAAATTAGGGTTTTTCGTATGCGGGGAAGAGGAGAGGTGGGGAAATGGGTGAAGCTTCTCGATGGAGCCGTAAATGATGGGGAGGAAATGAGGTTAGTCCGATGATCGGACAATACACAAATGGTGGGGGTTCGTGTGAAATGCAGGGGGAGGGGTGTGAAATGGGAAAATGTGTTGGGAGGCTTCTAGAGGAAGCCCGAAAATAGGGTAGGTGGAGTTGTGTGTTGCCCTAATGTGCATCGAATGAGTCGAGTATCAAACACGTGTCTCAATCGTGTTAAATCGCGAAGATGCAACACACGATTGAGACACGTGTTTACATATTATTAATTTTTTTTTTTGAAAAATACCGGGCCCAATGTCTAATACAAGAAGGATTATTTTTGGGCTTTTATTTTTGTGTATTGGGCTTTCATCATGGATCTCATATGGACTAGAAAGTTTTAATAATTAAAAAAATCATTATGTTTAGCCCATTAATTATTAGTTCATTATATTTAGCCCATTAATTATTAACTATTCATATAGAATAATTATAATAATTTTATTTATAATATTTATCATAATAGATATTTAAGCATATAAATAAATAAATAATATCTACATTAAAAATTAGAATTTATTTACATTGCGAAATTAAAATAAATAATTAGTTTGTAAATATTTATAAATAGAAATTAATAATTTACGTATTATTATCTTAAATATAAAGCTATATTATTAAATACTTTAAATTTATATATAAATTAATTTCAGATATTTGATTTTTAAACTAAAATTTTATTTTGAAAACTTTATATATATTAATTTGATAATTATTTGTATACATATTTAATTTCTACGGAAAAAATCAATATGTATTTAATTATAATTTTTTTGAAAAAACTAAAAAAATTATTAAATTATAAAAAATTATAAGTTGATGTATGTATCTACAATTTGAGAGATTTAGTGTTTAAATTAAATAATTATAAATTGAATATAAAATGCAAATTGGTATCATTTTATCTAAAATACAAATTGGTATCATTTGATATTATTTAATTTATAAATATTTAATTTTCTTATCTTACCAAATCTTTGACTTTGCTGAGACAAGATAGTGCAACTACGCAATTGATCGCAAGATTTCCGATGTACGGCTCATCCGGAGGAAAAGTATTTTCTTTATCAAGCACTCCTATAGGAGAAAATACATGAGGTAATTGCATTAATATATTTACTTTATTAAATCTAATAGAACATATCATGCTTAATATAAAATTTAATTGTAATTTTTTAAGGTAATCGTTATTTTGATGGTTTATGGTTCAATTTTTTTTTACGAAAATCACGGAATACCTCAAAGGTCATTTCCAAATGTATCTCTACGATTTCATTTACAAGGTTCATCAAGTAGAATTATCTATCCATTATCAAACACCCCGCTTAGTGACATCACAAACGGTATATTATTGATATTGATGTTTTTTTTAATTTCAAACTACAATATTCGGATGTTAATATCTATTACATGTATTTTACCAATTTTAAAATACGGTTTGCGGCGTGGGACCACACTTTGGAACTAGAATCAATAATCGTAACAACATCCAAAGATCATACAAAGTGTTCATCTTCTATGATAAATTCAAATGCGAAACAAGAATTGATCTCACAATTGATGAGCCTCAGTAACTAGTAGCGTTGTAAATGATACTACACCATGCGGCAATATTAATATGGATGTTGATCGGATCGAACGAAATTTAAGAATTACCTTCGCAGATAAATGGTGAGTTTACTTTCTTATAACTTATGATTTGTAAGGTAGTGAATTATTTCTTTTAAATAAATATTTAACATTTTTTCTTTTATATTTTTAGAATACTTGGACATGGGTGATGCGACATACAAATGTGAATTTTGTGGAGCTTTGTTTTGGTACGATGAAATGCTATCTTCCTCTCCAAAAAACAAGCCTAGATACTCTTTGTGTTCTTTGCAATGGCGTTATTCAACTACATCCATTAAACAACCTCCTAATGTGCTTTGTGAATTATTATTCGAGATGGAATTAAATCTAAGCACTTTCAAGAAAACATAAGATCATACAACAATATGTCCATTTCACTTCAATGGGAGGCAAAATATACAAAGATATAAACAAAGGGTCGTGGTCCTCCCTGTTTTTAGAATGCATGGACAGAATTACCATCTTATTGGAAGTTTATTGTCGTCCGATGGTTCTACACCAAAATTAAGCCCAAAAGTATATATATGATACAGAAAATGAAATATCAAATCGATTAAATTATGTCGGTATTTTCCGTTTAATAAAATTATATTATGCTAATATTTCCTTTTTTTTTTAGACAAGGGGGCAAAATAAATAATTTGCACGAACTTATCGTTAGTGACTTAAAGAGAATGTTAGATGAGAGTAATATTTTAGTAAAGACCTTTAGAATGGCGAAGGAGAAGATTCAGCAACACGCTGATTGTGATGTTAGATTGCGTCTGATCGGAAGCGTAGTACGGATGCTAGGAGATACAATGTGCCTACAAGTTCGTGTTCTTTGACCGATAGTTGGAGATTTTGATCAAGCTTTAGGAGATCGAGACATTTTAGTGGAAACAAAATGCGGAGGTTTGAAATGAATCAATGAATTGAATGCATCCTACTTGGCCTTGCATATCCGTTATTATTACCATTTGGTGAAGACGGTTTCGGGGAGACATACCATTTTTGAATCAAGAAAATTAATCGGAGGAGCGTAAAATGATAAGTGTTCGAGAATTTTTGCTTACCGGTTGCACGACAGGAACAAGATGCTTCTACTATTTTGTCTTCAAAAAGATTATTTCAACAATTTGTTGTCGATGCTTACACGATGGTGGAGTCACCCGTTTGAAGTAGATTCGATTGCACCAAAAGAAATTGCGTTGTGATATATATAAGGGTTTAACGGATGCTTTGTTGAATGGTGACATAGATCCAAGTAGCCATGGACAACGAATTATATTACCTTTCGCCACCGAGGCGCCGATATATGATACAAAATTATCGGGATGCAATGTCTATATGTAGGTGGGTGGGCTATCCGTATTTGTTTATAACATTCACTTGCAATCCAAAGTGGCCAAAAATTGTTCGATTTATTGATAAGAAGAATCTTAGTCCCGAGGACCGACCGAACATTGTCTGCGGAGAATCTTTAAATTGAAATTGGATTGTTTGATAAAAGATCTCCGTCGAGAAAAAAAGATGTTTGGGAATGTAAAAGCGGGTTATAATTCTTCCTCAATAATTTATTTACATTTTAGTCCAATTAATTTTTGTTTTATACTTTTCACTTAATGTTTACTTATTTTTAACATTGCGATTATATACACAATAGAATTTGAAGCGTGGTTTGCCACATGCACATATATTGCTATTCCCGTCTAAAGAAGACAAGTATCCAACAAACAGATGATATCGGCGAAATACGATGAGGGCGTTGATCCATATTATTATGTTTGTGGTGAGAGACCACATGATTCATGGTCTATGTGGAGACATTAGAAAAAGCTCTCCATGTATGGTTGATGGTCGCTTTACACAAAACATTTTCCCAAAAATTTGTTGATGCAACTACAAAACTACTATTGATGAAGAAGCGTATTCTGCGTTATAGGCGAAGAAATGATGGGAGAATTGTTGAGCAAAATGGTGTTCCTTTGGATAACGAGATATGTTGTGCCGCACAATCGTGAGTTGTTGGTGAAGTCACGGAGCTCACATTAACATTGAATGGTGTAACCAAATCAAGATCGACAAAATATTTGTTCAAATATGTCAATAAAGGACATGACCGAGTTACTGCGTCATTCTATACGAGCACCAATGAGGAGGAATCCGGCAAAACCGTTGATGAAGTTAGTATGTTTTATGACTGTCGATATATTTCAGCTTGTAAGGCAGCATGGAGATTACTTGGTTTTGAAATCCAATATAAATATCCTCCAGTTGAACGTCTAAGCTTCCATCTTCCAAATGAGCAGAGTGTTATTTTTTCGGATTCAGAAATAATAGATGATGTTCTCAAGAAAGATTCGGTCAAAGAAAGCATGTTTTTAGCTTGGATGGAAGCCAATAAAATATATCCTGAAGCTAGGAGTTGATTTACGCTGAAGCTCCAACTAAATTTGTTTGGAAACCAGAGCTAAGAAAATGGATGCCTAGGAAGATTGGAAAATCCATAGGGCGGGTTTTTTACGTCCCTCCGGGTTGTGGGGATATGTACTATTTGAGGTGTCTCATTAACGTGGTTCGAGGGGCTACGTGTCACAAGGACTACAAGAAGGTCAATGGTGTGCAACACACTTCCTATCGTGAAGCTAGCTATGCTCTTGGTCTTTTAGAAGACGATAGGGAGTATATTGACGCCATTATTGAAGCGAGTCACTAGGCATCTTCGACAACTTAAGAAGTTTGTTTTGCGTCATTGTTGTCATCGGATTCTTTGAGTCGGCGAAATCGAGTGTGAGAGAAGTGTTGGGAGTTCCTTTCCGATGATATTCTTTATACTCAAAGACGACTTTTAAATCATCAAGGTATTCATGTATTATTTTTATATCTTATGTAATTCATTTAGTCAAATATTGTCGAATTTATAAATTTTAGGGATATTTAATTTTTATTTATTTATTTATTATATTGTTTCTTCTTGTGCAAACTTGGTATTGAGTGATAACCAAATCAAGAATTTGGCCTTATCCGAAATTGAAAAATTGTTAAGATGTTGTGGTAAGAAAGAGTCTACGCAATTTTAATTCGATGCCATTTCTCGGATGTTGACAATCTTCAAAACCACCGAAACAGTTTGATATATGATGAGTTACACTACGATGGTAAGGCTCTAATGGTTGAGCATAAGGATCTACTTTCCAAACTAAACGATGAACAACGTAGCGTATACTCGAGAATAATGCATGTTGTGGTAAACGAGAAAGGTGGTATGTTCTTTGTATATGGATATGGAGGCACGAGCAAGACATTTTTGTGGAGGGCTTTATCTCTGCGCGTTGAGATCAAAAGGAGAAATTGTACTAAATGTTGCATCGAGCGGCTTAGATCTCATCATTGCCAGGAGGAAGGATCGCATTCACGATTTGTTATTCCGTTACCCTAACCAAGATTCAACATGCAATATCAATCGAGAGTCCGCTTGAGTTGATTATCCATTCGCTTATAATCTGGGGACGGCGCCGATGATGCACAAGTTTTGCTTTCAAGCACTTGACGAAACTTTGCAAGCTCTTTTAAAACAAGACAACACATTTGGCGAAAAATAGAATATTTTGAGGGAAAACTGCTTTGATACATGTTTTTATCTTAATTTTGATGATTTTATTTTATCACCAAAACAATGTTTTTAAAGGTTGTCCAAATACTCCTAAATGATTTAAAATGATTTTAATATTTTCCTGAGTATTTTCTCAAAGTTTATTTTCGTCTAAAGTGGACAACGCTTTTAATGATTTTACGTTATTGGGTTTTCACTCTCAAACGATGTTTCTAAATGTTGTCCTAATACTTCCGATCGGTTTAAAATGTTTTTACTAAATTTTCGGAGTATTTCTTGAGTTTTATTTTCGACAAAAATTGGACAATATTTACGTCTCGTGGTCGACCTGGGTCGCCCCCTATAGGCAACCCGTGCTCGAAGATGTTTTTAGAAACAGAAAATGAGACGAAAAAAAAAAAAAACAAGCGGTCGACCGTCGCTCAAGGCGAGGCGTCGGCCGACTCCGGTCGGCCGCCGCCAATGATCGGCCCGTGACTGCAAGTTTTTTTTGAAACAGACTCAAACCCTTCGTTTTTTTGTTTAGGGGACCGATTGAAACAGGGTCGACCGGTCGAAGCCTACGTCGACCGGTCGCCTTTGTAATTTTCAAAGTGTTCTCTTTTTCTCTTATCTCTGTGCGACCTGGTCGCCTCTATGTTTTGACAAAAAAATATGACCGTTTGACAAACAGACAAACTTTCCTTAAAATGTGGGATTGATTTCTAACAGCTATATTCTTGATCTTAATTGTATTTTTCTCAGAGATTTTCAATCCCCAAGAGGAGCCTATGCTTGATCAATCATCTCCTATAAATAGAGGAAGTTTTGGAGCAACCAACACAACAATTGAGATACAACACAACAAGATACACTTCAAGCAAACACTTGGTCTTTCATTGTCTTATTTCTTGTTGTAATTTGCCTAGCTATTCACTTTCACATTCTTGAGGTCTAGGCTATTCTTGATTACACTTGCACTCCATTGTATCAATCATTATCGAGTTGTAATCTTGAATTTGTGGTCGTCATTCAAACACAAGATATCCTTGTGAGTGTTCTTGTGGTAAGAACACACTTGGGTGATCTAGGTGTTAGGTTTGAGAAGATTGTGGTAATCTTCTTATTTGAGGTGTTGAAGAATTCGGTATTCTTCAAGGTTGAAGATTGTGGTAATCTTCACAAGGTGCCGTTGAAGGAAGATTGTGGTAATCTTCAAAGGGAGATTGTGGTAATCTCCAAAGGTGGTGTTGAGGAAGAGTGTGGTGCTCTTCAAGGTGTTGTAAGTTGAATTTGTATTAATTTTGGTAATTAATAAAATTCTTTTCTTTTCGAAATCCATCCCTGATATCTTTGGGGTGGTAGAGGATTAGGCCCTAGGTGGGTTGAACCTCTTTAAATCAACGTGTGTTGTTTACATTCCGCACCTTCATTATTTTGTTTGAGCATTCGATTTTTAAAAGAGGGCGAAATTGAAAGATGGAGATAATCTATTCACCCCCTCTAGATTATCGTAGCCGCTTGACTTACAAGTGGTATCGAGCCAAACTTTTTTGGCAAGCTCGTTTCACATCGCGAGTGAAGAGAAACGATCGTCGGCTACGAACGAAGCTCAACTTTCCTAAGCACCTCCACCACCAAGCCACCTCGGTTTGATTCCAAAAATTTTATATTTTGGAAAGAAAGAATGGAATGCTACTTACAAGGTTGCGGGTTCGACATTTGGAACATCGTCATTAACGGAGAATCCATTCCGACAAAGAACACACCACACACCTCCAAAAGCTACAAAGAGCTCAATGATGAAGAGAAGAGAATCATCTCCTTAAATGGTAAAGCTCTTAATATTTTACATTGTTCACTTACCACTTTGGAATTTGATTATATTGTAGGTATTCAATCGGCACATGAAGTATGGCAAAAACTAGAAGCCATCTATGAAGTATATGCAAATAAAAGGAGCAACTCAAAAGCATCTACTTCTCAAATGGATACAACATCAAATCCAACAATATGGGATGAGCCTCTTACAAATTCGATGATGAAGTCGAAAAATGTCTTATGGGCATCGAAGAAGAGAACGAGGTAAGTTCTAAACCTTCTACTTCTTATGACAATGAATTGCAAAATGAATATAGTGATTTGCAAAATGATTATGATGAACTTCAAAATGAATTCCAAAGCCTACTTGTTAAATACAAAAATTTGAAAAAGGAATTCAATATTTTGAAAAATGATAAGGATAGTTTATTTACTTCTTATGAATCACTATCATGTGCTCACACCACCACACTTGACAAGGTTAGAAACCTTGAAAAAGAAAATAGTACTCTTGTTGAGAATATTGATTGCATGAAAAAGGATTTATTAAAATCCAACTTGAGTACCAATAAAATGTCCAATATTGTTGATATTCATAATTGTGATAAGGAACTTGATCATAAGCCTAATGTTGTTAATCATATGAAAAAGGATCAAGTCACTATGCATATTGGTCATTATGCTCCTAAAATTATTACTTGTTTTTATTGTGGCAAAAAGGGTCATACGGCTAATTCTTGTCGGGCTAGAAATAGCTCTAAATATTGTTGGAGACCTAAAAGTCTCAAAGCTAATCTTAAAGGACCCAAACACATGAGGGTACCACAAAACAATGTGCTATTAGGTACCCGACAAAGCAAAAATCGGAGAAAATTTATGCCACCAAGAAAACATCAAATGAACGTTTCATTTGATAAAAGAAGGAGAAACTACTCTCAACAAGGCCAATTTCCAAGAAGAGCATATAATCAAAAATGGGAAAAACACAATCCTTGGAAATGGCAAAGACATCATCAACAAGATGATTTTCAAAGAAGAAAAACCATCAACCATGGGAAGGTAACCAAACTTGGAAATGGAGAAGTCATCATCAACAAAGTGACTTCTTAATGAGAAGATATCATCAACAATGGGAAAGACACAACCCATGAAAAACGGCGTAATTGGTAAACCGTATCTCCCATTTGTATATGCATTTTTTTCTTTTAATTGTGTCTTAATTGCAAAATTTTTTTAAGTATTTATTTTTAAAATAGGTCTCTTATATATTTATGAGTTTCAATATTTTTAAAAGAGACCTTGCATGTTTTTCTAAAAACTCTTGAGCTTTTCATTAGACTTATGTGGCTTATTATCTCTTATGAAATCTTATAGCATAAGCTCTATTTGTTATCTCATATTATTTGCCTACACTTGAATTTTCTATGAAAATGTTGTCTAAGAATTGTGTAGGATACATATTGGTTATTACGCCATCAAGTTTCATAAACCATCGAGGTATGTCTACTCGTATTTTTTTAAAAAACTCGATATTATGCTTATGCACATATCTTTCAAGATATTTCATTTTGACCACTTAAGTGCCCTTAATTGATCTTGCAAATGTTTTCTTTTAAAAAGGCACTAAGTGTTTAGTCTCGTTTTTATCATTTATATGTTTTCCCAAAACCCATATTTGTTGGATATAGTCCAAACTTATATTTTTGCAAAGTTTTAAAACTTTTGGGGTGAAAAATCGAATTTTGGAAAACCCTGTGAAAGAAAAATTGCACTGGGACAAAGCAGGGGCGACCGGTCGCCCTGCACCTCGACCGGTCGCACCCTACCTCGACCGGTCGCCCAGTGCAAAATCATCGATTAAATATGTTCTGTTCTTCGTTTCAAACAGAAAAGAATATTTCTCTCAAACCCTTAACAGCGATAATATCACCCCCTTTTCTCTAGAATCTTCAATTCTTCATCATTTTTCACGATTCTTGTTGCTAATCTTCTTATTTTCTCAAGAATCTTTCATATATGGCTCCTCCAAAGAATTCCACCGGTCGAAATCCCATCTCCAAGCGTAGAAGGGGCGGAGAGGGTTCGTCAAGAAATCGGCAAGAAGAAGCCGAACAAAGGGATATTCGAGCCGCTCAAAGAAACGTGGCTCAAGAAGGCGATGATGTTCAAAATCCCATTCTCTCTCGGGCCCAAATTACCGAACTACGCGGAACGATTTCGCTCCAAAATTGCCGTTGGGCGAAAGGTAAAAATCCTTTGTTACTCAAGCCCCTAATTCCCACAATGTTCTTAATTTCATTCATAAATATGCGGAATGGTATTATGAGGACTCGAATGGGAGGAAAGTCGATTGCTCGGACTAAAATGTGTCGTTTTAGTTCATTTACAAATGAGTACCCTACGATTAGAGGATTTTTCGAGAGCAAGGTTGGATGTATTTATGGGAACATGCTTATGTGTTGTATGATGATGATATTATCCAACTCTTTTATGCCAATATGTGGGTTGAATATGATAATGATAGAAAGCGATTGCCGTTAATTCGCTTATAAAGGGTCATTTTAGATGGACTCCCAATGATATTTGCCGGCTTTTACATGTTAGAGAAGGTGGTTGGGATTATTTCTCTTGTGGGACTTGGAATGATGAAATGTTGGGGTGTCGATGAAAGAAGTAAAGACGTATTTGGGAGTATGGCCTAAGTATTCTTTGTTGGCAATGACACTTGAGCATCGCATTTTATCGGTCATTGTCGCATATTGCATTTGTGGTAAGTCGGGAAAGATGCCTAGCAATATGGATTACTTTTTGACTTATAAGATTGCTAGGAGGGAACCACTTAACTTTGGTGCCATACTTATTCAATGTCTTATCGAGTCCATTACTCGAGGTAATAAGAAGTTGGTCATGGGAAATTGGATTTGTAAACTTCTTATTCAATCGGGACTTCCTTCGTCGAGTTTAACTCGGAAGTTTTTCAAAATGATTTCGACATTGATAATATCACCCAAATAGTCACGATGCGCAAGAATATGGACATCCGACCTACCAAAATGGCTAGAGGCAGAGGTCAAGAGTCCCCCGATCCTAATGACATCTTTGATGACGCCGGGGCCGCAAGATTGGTGGAAGAAGGCGAACCGAGCAATCCGGGAGGGTAATACCGTGCTCAATCGCCTGGAGAGGTATACTCAAGCCGAATTTGATGAGATGAGGGCTTTTCATGAGACGAGGTATGAGGCTTTGGAGCAAAAGACCTCTAAAATGCAAAAGTCTATCGGCAAGTTAAAGAAATTCATCAAGGACTTTATTCCTGATCTTGCTTCTCCTCGGATGAGGAATGATGTTACCCCACCCCTTTACTTTCTAGTATTTTCATTTAAGTTGCTTTGTATTTTTAATGAATTTTTGTAAAACTCATTTGTACTAATGATATTTGCTTGTTTTTCTTAAAAGGGTTAATATTGCAAGTTGATAATGACTTGTGGATGATCATGATTTTGATGGAGTATTTGATGGTAAAAATACTCTAAAGCATTGTTTGATAATTGGTATGAAGTACTTGATGGTAAAAGTGCTTCTTTTATTGCGCGTTGATCATTTTGCTTAGTTGGATATGTTGGGACATTTGATACATGTATTGTTGAAAGCATGACTTATTACTTGTTGGATGCTCTAATTGTTGGCGTTTGTAATACCTTGATCATTTTTAGCTTATCTCAATTGGGTTGAACCCTTGAGAATCTACTTTGAGCTTCTTAAATTGATGAACATATTATTACATATGGTGCATGTGATTTTTTTGAGCTTTGAAATGAGGTTGATTGATGATATGCAAATTTTTGGCTTGAACCATTTACAAAGGTTATATACAACCTCTTCTATTTTTCACGCACACAAGGTGTTTGTTAAAATGTCGCAATGAAAATTTCAACTTCTACATGATTCTCTCGCTTCCACAAGTCTTCAATACTCATTGAGATCATGTTTTGGGAAACAAAACGAGCGTATGAACTCATCATGATACATTTCTCCCATTTTCCTTGGTATTTAAGCCTACATTGCTCAATGGTTGATAAACCATTTCTTTGCGCGCTTTGATATACTTCTATGATGTGTTCACCATCCTAACATTCTTTTTGATGATTCCAAAGGGGGAGAAAAACAGGATATTGGCTCATTAGCTCAAAGAAGCTAATAAAAGCTTGTCATAAAAGCTATAAGCTATGGCTCATAAAAGCCATATGTTGTGATTTATTTTTAGTCCAATTGTTGCTTGATGGACTTATATTATTATGTTGTTTTGTGACAGGGGAGCTTATAAGCTCTTGAACAAATTGTAAAAGCTAAAGCTTTTAGCTTATGGATTATTGCTCTTACATTATTCTTGATGTGCTTGTGGATAGGGGAACTTGTGCTTATTATTGAAAATATTTACTCCCTACTACTTGGTTGCTTTAATATTTTTGAAAATTTTGGTTGCTTCCAAACGGTCAATTGTTTTTACCGGAAAATCATTTCTAAAATTGCTCTCTTAGTTTGTGTAAAAATTGTTTTGGTTTGTAATCATCAAAAAGGGGAGATTGTTTGATACATGTTTTTATCTTAATTTTGATGATTTTATTTTATCACCAAAACAATGTTTTTAAAGGTTGTCCAAATACTCCTAAATGATTTAAAATGATTTTAATATTTTCCTAGTATTTTCTCAAAGTTTATTTTCGTCTAAAAGTGGACAACGCTTTTAATGATTTTACGTTATTGGGTTTCACTCTCAAACGATGTTTCTAAATGTTGTCCTAATACTTCCGATCGGTTTAAAATGTTTTTACTAAATTTTGAGTATTTCTTGAGTTTTATTTTTCGACAAAAATTGACAATATTTACATCTCGTGGTCGACCGGCCGCCCTATAGGGCAACCCGTACAAGATATTTTTAGAAACAAAAATGAGACGAAAAAAAAACAAGCAGTCGACCGTCGCTCGGGCGTCGACCGGTCCGGTCGGCCGGCCGCCCAATGGGCCGACCGCACTGCAAGTTTCTTTTTGAAACAGACTCAAACCCTTCGTTTTTTTTTAGGGGACCGGTTGAAACAGGGTCGACCTGGTCGAAGCCTCGTCGACCGGTCGCCCTGTTGTAATTTTCAAAGTGTTCTCTTTTCTCTTATCTCTGTGCGACACGGTCGCCCTATGTTTTGATGAAAAAAATATGACCGTTTGACAACAGACAAACTTTCCTTAAAATGTGGGATTGATTTCTAACAGCTATATTCTTGATCTTAATTGTATTTTTCTGTAGATTTTCAATCCCCAAGAGGAGCCTATGCTTGATCAATCATCTCCTATAAATAGAGGAAGTTTTGGAGCAACCAACACAACAATTGAGATACAACACAACAAGATACACTTCAAGCAAACACTTGGTCTTTCATTGTCTTATTTCTTGTTGTAATTTGCCTAGCTATTCACTTTCACATTCTTGAGGTCTAGGCTATTCTTGATTACACTTGCACTCCATTGTATCAATCATTATCGAGTTGTAATCTTGAATTTGTGGTCGTCATTCAAACACAAGATATCCTTGTGAGTGTTCTTGTGGTAAGAACACACTTGGGTGATCTAGGTGTTAGGTTTGAGAAGATTGTGGTAATCTTCTTATTTGAGGTGTTGAAGAATTCGGTATTCTTCAAGGTTGAAGATTGTGGTAATCTTCACAAGGTGCTTGGTTGAAGGAAGATTGTGGTAATCTTCAAAGGGAGATTGTGGTAATCTCCAAAGGTGGTGTTGAGGAAGAGTGTGGTGCTCTTCAAGGTGTTGTAAGTTGAATTTGTATTAATTTTGGTAATTAATAAAATTCTTTTTCTTTTCAAATCCATCCCTGATATCTTTGGGGTGGTAGAGGATTAGGCCCTAGGTGGGTTGAACCTCTTTAAATCAACGTGTGTTGTTTACATTCCGCACCTTCATTATTTTGTTTGAGCATTCGATTTTTAAAAGAGGGCGAAATTGAAAAGATGGAGATAATCTATTCACCCCCTCTAGATTATCGTAGCCGCTTGACTTACAAAAATCTGTTGTGTTTGGTGGAGACTTCAAAGATCTTGCCTGTTATACCTAAGGGAAGTAGGCGAGACATTGTGAATGCAACCATTAATTCATCGCACCGGTGGGCAAATTGCACAGCTTTTAAAACCGACTAAGAACATGCGCCTTCAAAGCTTAGGTGGAACCAATGATTATGCGGATCCGTGCGATTTTCCGAATGGATTTCGAGCATTGGAGACAGAACTATAGGAGGATCAAATGATGGTTGTGCAACTATTGATATACCGAAGATATCGTGCTACAATCTTCCGGTGATCCAATTGCAACCATTGTTGAAAGCACTTATCCGATGTTTAGAGACGTCGTTGATAATCCGACTTACTTGAAAGAGAGGGCTATCTGGCACCGACACTCGATGTTGTTGAGTCGATAAATCGCATATGATGTCTTTAAATTCTTCTCGAGGGCCTCGACATATTTGAGCTCCGATAAGACGTGCAAATCTGATGCTAATGTTGACTTTTTGCATGATCCGCACACACCAGAATTTTTGAACGGATTACATGTTCCTGTTCCTAATCATGAATTGCATTTGAAGGTTGGTACGCGTCGGTTATGCTCTTGAGAACATGGACCATTCTATCGATTGTGTAACGGCACTAGATTGGTTATTACGAGGCTGGCCAAACATGTACTCAAGCTAAAATTCTCACCGAACGAATGTAGGTCATAAGATTTTGATTCCACGTATGACATTGGCCCCATCGGACCTCGTAATTTCATTCAAGTTCCAAAGAAGACAGCCTCCCTCTCATTGTATCGTATGCCATGACCATAAATAAAAGGCCAATCTCTCTCCAATGTTGGCCTATTTTTTAGGAATCCAGATTCATCATGGGCAATTATACGTTGTTGTTTCGAGAATCACCAATCGCAAGGGTTTGAAAATATTAGTATGTGGTGACAACGAATCGAACAATAAGCAAACAATGAACATCGTGTACAAAGAAGTCTTTCAAAATTTGTAGTTCTTTTTTTATATAATGCTTTAGTTTAACAATTTGTTTGAATTTTGTTTTAGTTAAATATTTTATTAATAATATTATTTTTACATCAATCCATTGGTTTGACACAACAAACCATATATTGTTAAACACACTTTAATTGCAAAGGCCCAATTTAACACTCATCGCGTGCATTGCACGTGTAACACTAGTTTGCAATATAATAACAATGGGTTCTAAATTTTGTGTTTCAAGATGCCCTAAGATCATATCGACGTAATCCTCCCACAGATGTGCAACATATGCGATTGTTCCTGAAAAAATAAATTAGAAAGATAGTACTTGAAATATAACAATTTTATAATCTTTTAATTATAAATTTTTACTCCAAATCTTCAAGGATCGATTCTATGAATCGGTCATTTTTCCAAAAACTCTTTGTTCTCAGACGGATTGACCGAAACCACCCTTCCAATTACGTCGGCAAAAAAAATTTAATTTTCAAGATATGCATATTTTAAAATTTTATGTAATAATCTTGCAAATACTTAAAAGTTCATACCAAATGTATGTCTCATCAACACTCTCAAAGATTTGATAATTCAGAATAATTTTTGAAATTGAACATTAATTTTGGAAAAGAATTGTCAAACATTTCAAAAACGTGTTTTGCCATGAAACATTATCTTGTGCTTGGTTGTAGTTGCTTTGTATTTATCATCATGTTTAGCAACAATGAATTCCTGATAGCAAAAACACGCCCTTCTTACAAAAATCTTTTTGTCTTGGTCAATGAAATCGTCCAACATTCCATGAATTCGGTCGCCTAAAAAAATTAATCGATTAAGCGATTAATATTTCAAAAATAAACGAATAATTATTATAATGAACAATACCTCGCTATCATGGAAGACACATTCGAGACTCAATTTGGTTTTTACGCGTTGTATGCGGGTTTTTCGTACATTCGAATAAGTCGAAGTTTAACAACCCATTGTGTTTTTGTCATGTTCAAATCGCGAATAAGAGTTATCATTGGTGCCATTGATCTTAGTAGGCGATAGATTACTTGAACATGTGTTTTTAAATTATTCTCGTTCCAGAATTTTTTTGCAATGTGATGGTGTACAATGAAATTGAATCGTATTTATAGTCGTGAACTCGCTTTATTTTTAGAAAACTCGATTTAATTTAATTTAAATTTAAATCACATACTATTTGGGAAAAATTTAAATTAACTCGTTTATATATTGCTTGACCATTAAGCTAAGAAAAATTTCCATATACATTAGATGATTTTGGGAACTGAATTTGTTTCAATTAGTTTGATTTCCAAGGCAATTGTAATTCTCTGATTAGATTCGTTTGTAATTGAGTTACCAATTCTCAAATATTTTCTTATTGTAATTGTATATATGCTTGAAAGCCTTTTCAATTATTTTATTTACGTTCAATTTCTAAGGCAATTGTAATATTTTTTTGATTGTACAATTTAATGTATTTCCATTCTCGATTTAAACTTGCTGCCTAAATAATGAGATTGCAATATTTTTGCATATCTATTTGAATGGATTAATTTGCTTTAATCAACAAATTAAAGAAAGTCAAATCTATCTACATAGAAACACAATCATATCTAATAAAAAAGTAAATTAGGAAAGTTGAAAATCGAATTAAATGACTACAATCAAAGTGATAATGTATTAGTCTTCGATAATCGTTTCCATAATTACAAAAATCAGTCTTTTAAAAAAAACGTGCACAGATAACCAATTATAAAACACTTTTTAATGAAACAACAAAAAAACGTGTTTTACATAATTAGAAAGATGGTTTTGATCGGGAAAATATATTTAGCAAAAGGTTTGTTATTATATATATATATATATCTCATTAGTTAATTCGCGTATTATACTCGTATAGTACCCGCACGCGAATAATTGAAAAATACTTCCGCCTCCCGCATGCATTCTCGGCGACGTTAAATACTCCGTATTTTTCAAATAAAACGTTTAATACTCGTATTATTGTTATCCGTATAATACTTTGCGAATAAAACTTCATTTTAATATTTTTATAATATTTAAATAAATCAAAAATCATTAAAAAAATATTTATAAGTATAATTACAATATTAGAAAATAATAAATAATAATATTAATAATAAATAAGTGTATTAATAATTTAAAGTAAATTAATAAAGTACCTAAAATTAATTTTAATATAATCTAGACATAAGTATGAATCACAATCTATGTAAATATACTGTTAAAATAAGCCGTATTATTACTCCCGAATAATTATTTTATATTCGTATTAAACTCGTACGTCTATTGTTCCGTATTTTAAATATTTCCGTATTTTTTGCCGATTTTTTCGCCGTAACTTTCAAAAAATATTCATAATATACTCGTGACGTGCAATAAATAACTTTTCCCGTCCCGTCCGTATTTAACTAACAGAGATATATATAGATATAGATGATAGGGATCACAGGAGTGTCCCTTCATCTTATTCTACTTTTCGGTCTCCAAGTCCAATAGTAGCTAATTAAGTCCAGCCCAAGTTTAATTGAGCATCCTAACGTTACAAAAAAGAAGACATAGCTCCATGCCCAACAAACGTATATATGAGTTCAAAATCATCCAGCTTCCCGGCTATTTCCCACAAGCCCAATTACAATTCTAAGATAATTTTTAACTACTACATAATACATATGAAATTTCGTGTATGTCCTCAAATCCAAGAATATATTTTCATATTGATTGAGAACTCTTGGCCCACAAGTGAGATTGGGCTCAGACATAAGTTGGGCTTAAAATGCATGCAAGAAATCATTATCGTACATTCATTATCAAGGGATGATTTGACCATATTCATTATTTCGGATATCACCAACCCACATAATCCAACTTCACCTAAAACGTTTTAAGTCAATTTTAGATTACTAAATTAAAATTCTTATAGCCAGGTCAGCTATTTTCTCAATCATTCAAACTATAATTTATCAGTGAGGCTAGAGCCATTGCATCTACTTGGATAATTTCCAAGTTACAATCGGTTTTCAGCATTCAATTTTATATGGTTTGCAATTATAATGATGTGTTTTGAATTTATTTACAATAACATAAGTCAATACAATTTAGTTTCTAAATCAGTTCCTTTTGCTAAATACAACTTTATTACACCTATTTTAATTGAGCTTACAATAAAATTAGACCAATACACCCTATGGTGGCAAACACGGGTATCATTAAAATGTAATACTCCAAGTTCCCTATCGATATAATAAGGAGACTATGTTTCCACTAAAATTTTAAGATAAGGAAAATTAAGGTGCACAATTTTCTCAAGTCTCTTTCTATATTTCAATTATCAGCACAATAGAGACGTTGAAAGTTGAAAAGGACCTTATAGAAAAAAACATGTTAAATATACAGCCACCCAGCCCCTCAAACCAACCAAAACAGGCCCCTACACTGTATTTGGTTCAAGTTAGTGCTTTAATTTCAGTATCCCAATCGGTTTGTCTCCATATATGAAATTTTGTTAAGAAAATCGATCGCCCATTACCCGACGATACGTGATAGAAGCGCGATCATCTTTAGTTAGGATGTCAACGGGCAGGGGCGGGAGCGGGAGAGCAATCCCTCATCCCCGTCCCGCGATCAAGTGACAAACGGGAAAAATCTCCCCCATCCCCATCCCCGTCCCGGTTTTTATTATTTTTTTTGTAAAAACTGAATTTGTTTTCAAAAATAATGATTTTTAAATATTTAAAAATATATGAATTATATAAAAAAGACTAATAAAGCACTCATTATACAAATAAATTAAAGATTTTTAATTATTTATTTAATGTGTATATATTTATAATATATTATATATATTTAATATAATATATTATATATTTAATATCGCTCATGGAAAACGTGGCGGGATGATCCCCTCCCTCGCCCGTCCCCGCCAACGGGAGAAAAAAAAAAAAAGTCCTCGTCCCCATCCCCACGGGGGAATTTTCGAGATTCCCCACCCCATTCCTGGCGGTTCTTGGCCGAATGGAGAATCCCCGCCCACTGCCATCTCTATCTTTAGTACGTGTTTCATCCAAAGACCTATGTTGTGAAGTTCGATCCTACTGGTCAGATTAGATCTAGTTAGGTTTAAAATTTTTGTTTTAGATATGTATAAGTTTATGATAATGTAGGGCTTCCGATCCGGCTATTTTTCACTCGTTGTTTGTAAACAATTGTAAGTTTTTCCGATGAATGAATGAAATACATTTTGATTCTAAAAAAACCAATCGGTAATCGGTTCAATCACCGATGCAACCAATTTAGTAAAATTAGTTATAATTTATTATAATATAGAAAAATGTTACGTAATAAATAATTGTTTTGTAATGCAATATAAATCCTATAAAAATCTACAACTAATATATATATATATATATATATATATATGTATATATATAACAAAGCCTAAAAATAATTATATATAAAAAAATACCAAGTGTAAGACTTTAATATTCTTAAAATAAATATTCTAAAGTTATTTATAAATTTTATTTAACCAGCTTAATTTTTTTCTTTTTTTTTTTTTTTGTATATATTCTGGGAGGGGGTGATGGGATGAACCTAGACCTTTGGTTTAGGATTAAGAGTCTTAACACTCAGATTATCTTACCCATTTACAAATTTTTAACTGTTTTGACAATAAATTTGATATTTTTGGAATACTCACATGCAATCCTACTTTCTAGAACATGGTACCACGTAATTTAAACCTGTGAACCTAGAGACATTTATTGGTATTAAACTATATTTCTGGTTAAATTATTGGATGAAGTAATTATTTTAAATTAAATTAAATTTGTGATTATTATTGATTGAAGACCACTCGAAAGCATACAGATGCACCTACCTTATCTCGGCATGCTTGGGAGAATTTTTATGTGATGGTGATGTTGGCATTGGCAATATTAATTCCATACTTATTTTTTCAGCTGTATTAGGTCACCAGACACCAATATTTATTATTGGTGCACCTCCTTTATCCTTTACGTAAAGTTGATTTCATTTTTTTTGTCTTATATATTGCAAATCACAATCCCTTGGATAGACTTTCGCCTTTTAGCTTATGTCTTGTACATTTATAATTCTATGTACAAGATGATAAATAGTTACTATTTTAACATAGTAATATTAATTTCTATATTATTATTATTTGTCATTAGAGATAAATTTATAGTGTTTAAGTTATTAATTTGAAAATTAATTTAGAGATAATAAAATTTGTTAATATATATAGAGAGAGAGAGAATTTTTCATATTAATTACTGACAAGTTAATTACAAATCTTCTCATTATTAAGTTTTTTGAAAACATATAGAGAGAGAGAGAGTCGAGAGAGACAATTTTTCATATTGTGATGCAACATCACTTTTGTCACTGATATTATTTTTCTTGTAGTGAAAAATTAAATTATAGAAGTAAAAAGAAAGATGGTTGTCTAGTTTAATTATGAGTATTTGTAAATTAATGTATAGTTCCCCAATTTTTTGGCCAAGCAAATATCCGTATACATATATTACTTGGCCAAAAAATCGGGGAATTATACATTAATTTACAAATACTCACAGAGTCTTCCGTAGTTGGAAAAGCTGATGGAATATTAATTAAATAAACTGTAGATTAGTATCTTTTAGCAAGTAGGTATAACATGGAAGTGACAAATTCCTTCTCTTTACTAATAATGACTGTGACAAGTGACAACAGCCAAAAAGTATACTCACATTTTCTACGTCATACCAAGACTTATATTAAATTCCGTAAGTTCGTATTGAATTTTCCACATATTAATTTGACTTAAGTATTAACTGAACATCAAAATTGAGATAATGAGAACTTGATCACTTAATTACTTTCCAAACTTCGGTACACATTCACTGATTGATATAATTGATTGAACCAAGTTGATTGTGATTTGAGGGATCTTAACAATTGATTGCACCAAATTTGATGGTAATTTAAAGAAATAAATTCGCAACCTCCTATTCTGCTGTTATAGTTCTGCTTTGTAGGCTAGTTAGCTAGTTGCCTATGAACGATTAAATTAAGTTCAAAACTCATGCGAGACAACCTTACGGATTAATTTCGTAAGACGAATTCTAAAATTACTCGTATTAGTTAACCCATTTGAATTTGGATCTAATTTGTTTTGATTTGCAAAATGAGTTGGATTCCTCTCATGAATATAAATCCGTGAGACGATTTCACATAAGTCTTACTCTTAAATTATTATCAAATTTTAAAAATGTAAAACAATAAGAATAAAGAAATTAAACTAAATAATTGACTATAAAGAAGTTTGGTAGAACACGTCTTCATCATGGAGCAATTAAACTCACATGGCTTTGCCCATTCTCTACATAGCAAGTGGTAGACATAAACAGCTCATAAGTTCCATGGACCAAACAATATATATAATAGGATATATCTAACAATTAAAATTAAGGTTTTATTATACCCAGGCCACCACTACTTAAGGAGTAATACTATAACTAACTTAAATTAATTACTCATTAATTAAAACCAAGTCATTAATTAAAACCAAGTCATTAATTAAAACCAAGTGTGAAGAAGAAGCAAAGATTAAACTAAGTGTTTTTAATGCAACAAAGTAAAATGGCAAGAAAGTGACACGTTAACCTCCACTAAAAACCCACTTAACTTTTCTAATCAAACAAACAATTATTGCCACAATTTGCTCAATTATGTCCTCATCTTTATCATTCATACACAAATCTTATTACAAAATACATAAAATGTTTGCAGTTTAATGGAACTTATTCTTGAGCAAATTAAATGTACAATTCTTCACCCTGTATATAATCTGCTCCACAGAAAATAAAAGCAAAAAGCTGGATACAACAAGTGAAAATAAAAATTCATCGGAACTATTAAATCACGATTTGACATTATAATTTATCCTATTTTTAAATAACCTCTGTTTTTCATGATTTACTTATTTTTTTGTAATTATTATTTTATTTTTTCACACACTGACACTACAACTCTGTGAAAGCTGATACTTAACTGCGCTGCCGATAATAATCCCATTATTTTTGCTATTTCCAAGCGGAATATAGACGGGGCAGGTGACGTGGAGGTGGTA
The DNA here is from genome assembly GCA_016081115.2 of Rehmannia glutinosa. Taxonomy (NCBI): domain Eukaryota; kingdom Viridiplantae; phylum Streptophyta; class Magnoliopsida; order Lamiales; family Orobanchaceae; genus Rehmannia; species Rehmannia glutinosa. Next base: position 10,896,989 of record CM071934.1, on the reverse strand, counting down.
ACGGCCAGATACAAACGTCCCAACCTTCCATTTAACGCGGCCGTTAATTTTAATAGTCATCCGGATGCCGCCGCTAGATTGGTCCTGGCTGAGGGCGATTCCATTGTACGGCGCAACCGGGACGTCATTGCCGTAAATAAACGGCGACCAGACGTTGACGTCCTTGTGCCCCTGATAAACCGGCGGAATAACGGTGTAGTACGTGATTTGCTGGTTGTGGTAGTTGGCGTAGACGTCCAATTTGTCGTAGTAGACTCCGATTCTGGAGTTAGGGTTTCGGGAATTGATGGTGACTTGGACGGTGGTGGAGATGACGTTAGGGGCGGAGACGTTGAGGGTGAAGATGGTGGCGTCTTGGAGGGTGAATCTGGGTTTTTGGGCTGGAGGACGGCCCAAATTATGAGGAAAACGAATAGGACAATGAAGCTGACGACGAGAAAGCCGGCGAAGCACCGCCGGAGGAACTTTCGCCGCTTGCTCTTGTGGTGGCTGCACACTTTCTCTGACATGGTTGGGGCGGCGGTGGTGTGGTGGTTGGGGGTGGAGGATGTTTGGAAATAGAGTGGGAGGAAAAAGGGAAATTGGGGTTTGTTTGGCTATGAGGGTATCTACTAATATAGGCTTGAGAAATGAGATGGGGAAGACTTTGTTTACTTTTGGTATATGCCCTGACAATAACATCCAACTCTGTGTAAATATATTTATCTAAAGGATGAATCCTCAACGGCCCACTGTCTGTTTTTTTTTTTTTTACCACTGAGATCTCCACACCAGTTCGGATACATGATCTCAAATTTCATTCGAACCATGATATCCGTTTTTCTACGGATGATCTTAATCTCTTGGGGCCACACCAGTCCGAAAGCACGTATCTCATACTTCATTCGAACTATGGGGCATTCGTCCTTTTCTAGGATGGTCTTAATCTCTGGAGGAGGAGGACCCCAATCCCTCACTCCGCGATAGTCAAGATTTGACTCGAATCTGGGTGAACCGCAACCTCAAAGCCCACTAGGCTAACCTTGGGGTCCCACTATCTGTTTGAAAAGAGTGTTTTAACTCCTATTTCATTTTATTACGTGTATAGAAGTTAGAATATTATTAAAAACTCAAAATTTAGGTAATTTCTGTATATTTGACTATCATTCATTTGATAAAATAAAAATGTAACTCTCTTCATGAATAGAAGATTCAATCCACATTGTCCCATCACTAGAGTTTTATGGATAAGGAAATCGCGTTATGTGTCTCAATATCAAAAGATAAGAATGAGAAGTTATCCAAATGAAGACTACCCAACTCCGGCTTAGTCGATACAACATGTCAATATACAAGAGATCCAACTACAAGTTATTGCCATCAGGATTCAAACCCTCACCCTATGGTTCGCAAGAATATGACTATACCTTACTCTGGTCTTTAGTCTTTACACCACTGAGCTATGTACTAGGATCTAATATATTTTATCTAGGGCATAGCTGAATTTTATTTAGGTTTGTGCTTTTTTTTCCCTTATTTTGGGTCATCTAACTATTGTACAAAATTTTAAAATCTTTTAGAAAATTAAATAATTTCAATCATTCTAAAGAAAAGCAAAACGAAATATTTTTTGCTTGGAAATTGGAATAATTAAATTAGTGAAAAAATTACCATTCGATTGAGTTTGTTAGATGGATTTGCATGTAGATGTAAGAAAGTTTATAGTGGGTAAGTAACGATTTTCTATTTTAAATTGTATTTTGTTTCTCATTCTAATTATTATTTATACATATTAAAGTCGTATATCGATGGCTTTACTTTTATGCATTTTTTTGGGAGAAGCTTATATCATTTATTAATAGTTAAAATATGAGATAAGATATAATTCAATATAAAAGATATGTGTAAGACGTGTGAACCCACGAAAATGCAGGGTAGGGGTCACAACTTTTGAAACAATGAATTGATTTAGATGGAAAGCGGTGACTTTAATATAGCCAAAAGGAAGTGACTGGGCTCAAACTTTGCGTGCATTTTGTGAGAATGATTCATAAACTGAAAGATACATTTATACGATCTTGAAATTTTAATCTATTTTTTTATTATGATTGTAGTTTTTATTTAAATTCAAAACATGAAATATAAGATAATTAATAGAATTAAAATTTAAATATTTATCTCAACAATACATACTTCATGTATTAGAATACGAATAAAATAGCACGACTAGAATATTTCAGGCCCATTTATACTACCTATTTAACATTTAATATCTGTTTCAAATTCGATTTAATATTTTAAATGATCGATAATATAAGTTTTGATAAAATAATAACTTTAAAGATGATCGATTGAAGGGAGAGAATAAATTTTAAAGAAAACCAAATATATAAGGTTCAAACCTCGTTAATCGAAAGATAAAAGGTGAAGAATACTACTTGAATTACAAGCTAGTGGTAATCTTTGATAAAATATACATTTACATTTTTTGTCATGCAACTAATGCAGTTGTCTAGAAAAAATTGACAAATACTACCAAATACATGAAGAAATAAAGGAAAATGTCATTAATCAGAAAAAATTCCTAAAATAAAATATACGTAAAAAGTTTCCTTTGCCCTCGTTGTTGGTGGAAACGGACGGAGCTTTTTGTTTTGAGAATGAAAAGAGAGGAATATAAATTTAAAAAAAAAAAAAACACTTGAGTAGAGAATCCACAACTTTAAAAAGAGGACTCTCAAATTCTTTTGGTTTCAATAATAGACAATGATTAACGGAAATGATTCTTGACCTTTCGTTCCGCCATTTTTACTTTTAGAGTGAATAGTGTAAAAAATATTTTAAAAAATAAAAATGAATTTTGAGAGTGTGATTGGATATAAGATGAAAATGTGATGATGATAGTTGATGTGATAGTTTTTTTAGTATAATAGTGATTAGATGTGATTGATGATTTGAAAAATAAGAGAGAGTGAATAGTTTATTTGTGATATGATTGTATAATAATGATAGTTGATGTGATATTTTTTATTTAAATTATAATTGGATGTGATTGATGATTTGAAAAATGAGTAAAGTGAATAGTATATTTAAAAAAAAAAAAAACTCACAAGAATCACATGTTCCTTCAAAATTTTGTCCAAAAAAGTGGAAGGGATGAAATTTTTTTCATAGGCAAGCACTCCCTAAGAGACTTGAAGTTCTGGTCCCAATAACCCTCTCAACATTTTCCCTCTCTGAAAAAACCCTCCCAACCTATAGATCGGATGGGATCTTCTATTCCAAAATCGTGTTTTATCTCCTATTCCAACCGTGTGGATGATTGACACGTGTATTATACTTATCATGTTAGAACCCTAAAATTTCTGTGTTGATTTATGCTTGAAAATTAACATGATAAGTGTAATACACGTGTCAATCATCCACACGGTTGGAATAGGAGATGAAACACAGTTTTGAAATAGAAGATCCCATCCGTAGAAAAACACCCTTAGACCCGCCGCCCTCTTCCCCCTCTCCACCTAAAGCTTCTCCCTCCCCCACCAACTTCTTGCCGACGATGGTTGGACGACCAGCGACGTCTAGTCGCTGGTCAAGCCGTTCCAGCCCCGAGATGCCGTTTTATTTTAGATCTGGTTGGTCTTTGATATGTCTGTTCAGATCTGGGCTTGGAGAGGATCTCGTGGAAGCGGGCAGCGGCGGTCCAGCCATGGCTCAAGGCGGAAGCGGTGGTAGGCAGTGATGGCGACAGTTCGAGAGGGGGAGGGGTTTTTTCTTTTCTTGTTCAGGTTTTGTCTTTTTTAGATAGTTTGGCTTTTGGGTGGTGTTGATTTTGTTATGGTTTTCGTGTTTCTTTATGTTGTTGTCCTATTGATAGTGGTTGTGGTGGTTTTGGATGTATTTTGGTGTTTCCTTTAATTTCCCCATTAGGTGGTTGTTTGTCCAATAAGTGGCTTGTTTTGTCTCATTTGTGGTTTTTGATCAGAAGACTCAGATGTGCCTTTAAACCGATGATATGCGACAAAAGCGAGATCAAGTTCTTTGGACGTGTTTTGTCCAAATACTTTGTCAAGTTTTGAATCTATGGATTAATTAGAACTATTATTTGATTTAAAGTTTGTTTTAGATATGTATAGATCTATTATCTATAGGCTTGCAATTGTTTTACATTTAATATCAGAATCATTGTAAGTTTTTTTCTGTTAAATGAATGATATTCATTTTGACTAAAAAAAAATGATTAAGAGACTTATAACAGTTGCACAATATATGCACTGTAAATATCCTTAATTTCTTAACTTTTTACCTACCAATAACAGTTGCACAATATATGCACTGTAAATATCCTTAATTTCTTAACTTTTTACCTACCAATAACAGTTGCACAATATATGCACTGTAAATATCCTTAATTTATTAACTTTTTACCTACCAATATGACATATATGTGTGTATGTATGATGTATAGACTATAGAACATCAAATTAGCTAAAGAATTTGGCATGAGTGATGAGACAACTGTTCCAACACGGCAACGCATCTTCTCAATCTCCTCATAATTTGTGAAGGTAGATTTTAATTTATATTTTATGAAGGTAGATTTTAATTTATATTATATAGTGCCAGACAATATTTCAACCTGCATAGTGGACGGTTCTATTTTGTCTGTAGTATATGTAAATTCTGGAAAAACACCATAACTTTCTTTCCTAGTTTTCTTAAATTTCATGGACATTTTAAATTGAACACCATGTAAAACAATTGACATGGAAAATAATGAATTTTTCTGGCTAATTTAACAAACTAAGTTAATTTTCAAACACATTTAACAAACTAATGCAAAAAAAAAAAATTAAACAAATAGGTGAAAACAGAGTTGGTAACGCTTTTTTTTTCTCGACAAATATTTTTTTTTAAATTTTAATTCAAAAAAGAGATTTATATGTTTTTCAAACCGAAATTGAACCGTAATGCTAGAAAAATCGAATCAACCAAGCCGAACTATTTCGGTTTGGTTCGGTTCGATTTTTCTGGTTTGACTTTATTTTGGGTTTTTACGTTTTTTGCTAAAAATATATATTTTTATATTTATTTAACAATTTAACAATAAAATATTATAGAAAATTAAAATAATAATATAAAAATATATTAAAAATAAAAATTAAAATAATAATATAAAAATATTTAAAAAATTTATAGACCAAAACGGAACCGAACCGAAAATTCATTCGGTTTATTAGATTAAAAACGAACCAAACCGCTTTAAATTATGTTATGACAGAATAGGGTTAATTTAAAAATAATCGAAAATCACACAATTTAAAATTGTATAACAACCGAACAATAAATATCACATGATGTGCGAGAAGTGGATGGACCCGCATCATCACGCTGTGGTAATCGGGTTGTAGAAGTTCATTTTTATATTCCAAAAAATTGTGTATGCATTTTTTATTTTTTACAAAACAATATCCTAAAATTAAAAAATTAAAAAATAATTTGTGAAAATAGAGATTCAATACCTGTTTTCAGAATTAAAATTAAAAAAAAAATTCCTAATTTTGAAAAATTAAATCACACAAAACAAATTTGATATTATTTTTACAAAACAATATCCTAAAACTAAAAATGCTATTTTAAACTAATTTTTTAAAAAAAAAAATTTTTTGAGAAAACAGCGTTAGAATCGCTGTTTTCTCTGCGTTTTCTGACAAAAACAGAGAAAACTAACGCTGTTTTCACCCATTTTTTTAAAAAAAAATTTTTTTTGCATTATTTGTTTAAATTGATTTTAAATTTGACTTATTTTGTTAAATTAGCCAATTTTTCTTATTGCCCCCATAGCATGTGACAATGTGCCTATTTGCCTTTATTATTATTATTAAAAATAAGAAAAAGCTTGCTTGACATAGCGTCGAATCTTATAAAAGAATCAAAGTTCACATAATTTAAAAATTTTAAAGCCCGAATGTAATGAAGATTATCTGGGGAACTTAAATTTCTGGGCTGGCAACAAATTCCTAATGAAGCTTTTTTTTTATTGACTCATTATTTGATTAACACTAAATAACTAATGGTGACTCACATAAATATTCAGTCAAGTGAGCAAGTGGAATCTTGCAACCAAAAAATAATTTAATAAATATATTAAAATAGCAAAAGTAAAGTTTAATAATACGAAAACTCCCTTCGATGGTGATTGGACTGGGCAATTTCCAGTGTTTGACACGTATTAGGCTGGAATGGGACCAACATAAATACATAATAATGATTAAGAGAATTAAGTGAACTAAGAGAACCTTCGAGCTGGATCTACCGACATCTCGTTTGTGTCCTCGTATAGTCGTATGTGCTATATTATATATATATATATATAGGAGGAATTATAAGAATTTTTTTGATGATGAGGTCAGCGATTGGATATTTTTCACTTTTGAGAATTTTTTTCTGAAAATAGTGGTAAAAAATTAGAAAAAAAAAAAGATAAATTTTAAGAGTGTAATTAGATGTGAGATAAAAAGAATGATAAAAGTTGATTTGATTTAAAAATAGTAAAATAATGATTGGTAGTTAGAAATGTGTGAGCGAGTGAATAGTAAAATTTATGGGAGAATATGTAATAATGATAAATTTTTTTGAGAAAAAATATGTAGATGCAGATGATAAGATAAAAAATAAGAAAAAGTGAAAATGAGATAATAAGATATTTTCCGATAATTTTCATAAACAATCGCATGTTTCGGTTAAAAAAAATTCTCCAACTAACAAAATGGAATTTCACTCACATCCAATCGCGACCTTACATGTTCCCCGCATAATTAGTTTTTTGGGAAAATAGACCTAACCTCTCAAAAATACTCTCATATAAACCGCGAAAATGCACAATGGTTCTCAAGTCCCTAATATAACATCTTCAACTATCGCGCACAATGAGTCACTCCCAAATAATTGATTCATGTTGACTTCTCTCTATTCAGTCCTCACCGAGTTTCCCTCCCACAATGCTACTTGAAGCCATCAATATTAATTGTTCAACCATCATAACTCAGCAGTGGCGGATGCAGGATTCCGACTTGGGGAGGGCTAAAAACGGACCAAGTTCATATATTTAAACTATGAGAAAAAAAAAAAATTTTTTTTTGGGGGAGGGGAGGATTGAAACACAACTATTTGAAGTTTTTTATCATAATATTTTTTTTGGGGGAGGCAATTGTAACAAAATCCTTTATTTTAGCTATAAAAAATAATGAAAAACTTTTTTTTTTTTGGGGAGGGGAACAATTTTGAATTTTTTTTTTTGGGTGGGGAGCAGCTCCCTTGTCCCTCCCGTGTCCATCATTGACCTCGGAGGACTCAACCATCGACATCTCCAACGAGAGGCCCCACACGATTCTCCTCACATCGACTAGTTGGTTAAAGATCATTGGATGAACGAATTATAAATTTAGTTTTGAGCTATTTCTAGGGGAAAAAAATTATTATTAATATTTGTTTTCATTTTTTAGGAATTGCAATATGAAAGATAAATTTTAAAGGATATATTTCGAAGAATAATTAATGAACGTTTTTGCAATTGAGATTAATTCAGTAGAAATTTTGCAATTTTGTTTTTTTCACCTACCCTCGATCAATTTGGAAGCAAGTACAACCTAAGGCGAGCCAAGAATTGATATAGAACCAATCAAAATGGAAATTATTTGTAGCTCACATTTGAAAAATAATGCCTATGTCGGTTATATTGCTGTAGAAAGTACTTTTATTCATTTAATGTGAGCCAAGTTTAAGTCAACAAGTAGATGTTTAAACAGTGTGTAAAGTTGCAAGTTGAGATGCATTAATATCACGATGTCCTTTTTGTTCCCACACGAAGGAAAAAATAAACCCGGTGTGCTATATCTAATATCTTGTGGACCAAATAAGTTTGTGGATGGTAAAATTAGCAAATTAATAATCTAGCAGAATTTGCCAAAAATTATTTGCACCCATCTGCTGTGTATTTTAATTTTCTAAATTTATCATCCTAGCTTTCGCCGTTAAAGTAATTAATGGGACATATTATTATGGTGTGTTATAGTTTAAGTCGATCTACTTATTTGGACTACCTGTCATTCTAGTTTCTAACTTAATGTGCTAAGTGAATAAAATCAAAGATAGTGAGATGCGACTTGATGATTATTTACGGCACGTCCCGAGGAACTCTATACGTTTTGTTCATGTTGTTGGCAGAGACGTATATAGAAGATCACATACTAAGACCTTCGTTTGTTGTCCTTGATTGCATAGTATAGATACATAGTCATGCCTAATATTGTGTTTGTTATGCAGTTTTAAATCCAGTGATATATAATAGGTCTGACATGGAATCATATTAATCTTTGATTGTTGATTTGAGCCCGATATCAAATCCTCAATAACAAATTTATTGAGCTTGTTTGGAAAATTTCATAGATCCATGGAATTGAAATCATTGAACTTCTAATTTATTTATTAGTCATTGTAATGAATTTCAAATCAATCTAAAATTAGAGTCATTTGAATTCTTTCCCAAATCATCTACTTAAATTCAAATCTTTCAATCCAAATGCAATATAAGTACAATGTTCTTATGAGAAAAAAGATGTAGCTCTAGTATTTATAAGTTCATCATTAGTTGGGTGCAAGTCCGAATATCTAGTTATAGGAAAAATAAAGCAAATTAAAAGAAAGAAAAGGATAGGAGGAAAAGGCATCTTGGGACAGTACAGAGAAGGCAAGGATATCCCTACAAATTCAGAAGCGACAAGGACGGCGGCCGCCTACCACAACAGATCCCTAAACCCCAAACTTTTGGCCTACGACAAAGAAATTACCGATTCTAATCTTCCCAACTGTACTTGTGGAACTGTGGAAGGTCCATGTAGGCAAGGGCGGAGTCAAAATTAAAATGGGGTGGGCCGATCGAAAATGGGATGAATCGATATGCGAAAATCACGCATAAATTATAATTAATTTTTTTAAAAAAATTCTAGTGTAAGTTTTTTTTTTTTGAACCGAAGTGGCCCCCTTACCTCCGCCCTTGCATGTAGGCTTGTAGCATATTATTTTTTTGTAACAAATAAATTTAATTATTTATTTTATGTTTGATTGGATAGATTATTAATAACTTATTTTAGCTTTGATTTGATAACAAATTAAGTTTAAAAATATTATTTCGTTCAATAAGATTTTCAACTTAATTATTTGGTTGAACAAGAAATTAAACAATATCAATTATCCTATATTTAATCTGATATGAATTCGTTTTAACTTGCATGATTTGTTAATATAATAAATTAAGTTCAATAATAATTTTTTGTTCGATGACAATCTCGATTTGATAAATAAATAATATATATATATATATAATTAAGCTATTCAAAATTAATTCGTGTTTCGTTTAATTAATAGAAAGCTCAATTTATTTAAATTGAAACAAGCTCAAGCTAAGTTTAATCTTTTAAAGTCAATAATATTTAAACAACATTGATTAAAATATTGTGTACTAGACTCGCTTCGTTTACATCAGAAACTCTCAACTTCTTCGATTAATATGTGGTCGGAGAAAATTGAACTTATTACTTCCCAATTTTTTTTAGTAAGTTGGAAGTAGTGATTGGAAAAAAATGAATAAATTTCAAAGAAATTAAAAGCACAGGGATCGACCCTGGTCAACGCATTTATAAATGGTAAGCAATAACACTGAACTTGTTGGAATTGGTATTTGATAAATAGGTGTTGACCCGATTTTGACCAATTAATTAAGTGGTTTCCATTTGTGAAAAATGGAATTAAATTATTTGTAAAAATTCTACTTAGAGAGTAGATGAGAATAGCATTTGGAATTTCTCAAACCGATTCCGGGAATGAGAAATTAATGCTTTAGAAGTTAGCCACTTAATACAAATAAATGGTATGAAAAATGGGAAATGTGGGGGAGAGATCTCCATCCCACATAGGAAAAAGGAGGTAAAGTTGCACACTTTATTTATCCTAAGTTGACAAATGGGTTTGGGCCCTGGGGCACCTAAGTTTTTAAAGGGGAGGACTTACATGCTTGTGGGTTTGGTCAAAACACGCACACGCCGCGCCCGCCTTTGGGCTTGGGCTTCAAGGCCCTTATTCTTTTTGGACCAAAACCTTTAAAACATTAAAATATTTAATTAATTTTAGTAATTAATAAAATAGATTTAATTAATTTTTGTAATTAATTAAAAGAGTTCAATCGAAAAACTTTCGGCCAAGACGCAGCAGCGCACGCCTGCGTCGGGTCGTGGCTGGTGCCGAAAGTTTGAGCTTGCACGCACGGCGGCAAAGACGCACGCCCCGCTCTCTCTCAAGCAGTGGCGTCATTCAAAAAATGTGCCTTTTCGAGCCTACAGACGCGATTTTCCGTGACGGCACTTCGCCGTTGCCTATAATTTTGAAGCCCCGCAGATGATTTGAACACGAAAATACTCGGATAATAACTACCATTTGCATCATACGAGCATATTGATTTTCCCTTCCGTTCAAAGCTTGAAAGTTCGAACTTTCTGTTGTTCGCCGTGTTTCGAGTTTTCAAGTCTTTGAAACTCGAGACGTAAAAGTCGTTGTATCTTAGAGGCGAACGCCGAATCGTAAAGACTCGGTGTATGGGGCGTTTTGCTTGTGGAGACCGATTCAAATCGCCTCGACTTAAACCATACACTAAATCCACCCATTTTCCGAAAAACAAACCATACACCGTAAATTTTTACCCAACAATCGCAAGACGAAAATATTGTTTTTGTTTCAAGACGATGGCTTCGGATCGGTCACTCAAGTTTCAAGGTTCTTTGCTCCCGCCTATGGCGAAACCGGCGAAGTTCTCCTAAGCCGACTTCAAGAGATGGCAAGAAGATGTCGTTTCTCGTGACAACCTCGGGGTTATCTCGTTTCGTGAAGGAGAACCCCCTACCGTTGGTGATGAAGAATCCGACAATGAACGGAGAATCGCCGTGATGCTTGGCATAACAAAGTGATTTCCTTTGTCGGAATTATATTTTGAATGGACTAGACGATACCTTGTATAACGCCTATAGTTCGTTCAAAACGCCCAAAGAGTTGTGGGACTCTTTGGAGAAAAAGTATAAAAAGAAGATGCGGTGCAAAGAAATTTGTAGTCGGTAAATTTGATTATAAGATGGTTGACACCAAGACGGTGATTAGCCAAGTACAAGAAATTCAAATCATACTTCACGACTTATTATGCAAGGGATGATTCTCAACGAGTCTTTCAAGTGGTCACGATTATCGAAAAATTGCCGCCTTCGTGGAAAGATTTTAAGAAACTACCTTAAGCACAAGCGGAAGGAAATGGGGCTTGAGGATTTGATAGTTCGACTTGGATTGAGGAAGACAATCGGGATTCCGAATGGAAATCGCAAATGTGGGGGTATGATCATACTTTGTGGAACACCAGAAGAGTTTCGCATTGCATTTTGAAATGTAATGAAGGTGTTGCCAAAAGTGTTGTAAACACCGAAACCACATTTGCATGAGGTGTTGTCAAAAGTGTTGTAACACTAAAGGCAGACACCGTAACAAGTTAAATCTGAAGTCTTACTAAAGATGTGATAACATCAAAGGTTACACGCCTTGTAAAAGATGGAATTGTTGGAACTAAGATCTGAAATCTGGTAGAACGAGATTCTAACTGGATTGTCGGGATAATGTTCTAACAAAATAAAATAGAGTGGCCGAGAGCCATAAAAGTTCTGGGTGACTTTGTGTTAAACAAAGATACCTAAGTTGAAAGAGGAGCTGACTTTTAAGCAACCCACATAAAGGAGATTGCAAATGTGGGGGTGCTTTTGGAAAAAGTAGAAGTTTAAAGAAATAAATTCAAGATTTATGATATAAGTGATGGTACGATCATTAAAATCATGAAATGTTGTATTTATTAAAGGTGTCCTTTCGTGTAAAGGAAAGAGGTAAGTCTAGACATTTACGTCGGAGACACAATACCATTAGTCAATTGATTTCGAATGGGTTATTTCGGTTGACTACGTGAAGTCAAAGGAAAACCTTGCGATCCGCTTTACAAAAGGCATAAATCGAGATCACCGTATAAACTCATTAAGGGAATGGGTTTAAAATCCACAACTTAAAGAATGTTCATAGCGGAACCCAACCTTGTGAATCGGAGATCCCAAGACCTTGGTTCAACGGGACAACTAAGTTATGAATGTTCGGTTGAACACTTGGAAAATGTGTTAGCTCATTCTCGATACATCTAAGTGTATTTAAACCTCGAATGTGGTGAGGTTAAGTTTAAGACTTTTAATGATTCCTATACCGAAAGGTGGAGTATCATAGATACTCTTCAATAGAGATCACCTATAAGTGAGAAGTAATGGCCGCTTCAAATGAAACACTTATGAATCTAAGATATGGTCCAGTATCAAATGGACACAACTTGAGAACAACAAGTGTTAGAGTTGTTATCAGTAAGATCTTTTTCTTGTCTTGGTTTACACAAACTAATGAGTAGTTCAAGACATCGCGTCACTAGCGGCTAGTAAATCCGATAATACTTACTAAGGAAGGTTCAAAGCCACAAGCTACCTATCCTCGATGCAATAACGATTCGCGAGACTTTCAAGCGAATCGCATTCACGCATGCATTAATTTCATTCATGTGGGGGATTGTTGAATTGTATTTGATAAATAGGGTGTTGACCCGATTTTGACCAATTAATTAAGTGGTTTTCATTTGTGAAAAATGGAATTAAATTATTTGTAAAAATTCTACTTAGAGAGTAGATGAGAATAGCATTTGGAATTTCTCAAACCGATTCCGGTGAATGAGAAATTAATGCTAGAAGTTAGCCACTTAATACAAATAAATGGTATGGAAAATGGGAAATGTGGGGGAGAGAGAGATGCTCCATCCCACATAGGAAAAAGGATGTAAAGTTGCACACTTTATTTATCCTAAGTTGACAAATGGGTTTGGGCCCTTGGGGGCACCCAAGTTTTTAAAGGAGAGAGGACCTACATGCTTGTGGGTTTGGTCAAAGACACACGCCACAGCGCCGGGCCGGTCCGGCCGTGGGCCTGGGCTCCGGGCTTGGGCTTCAAGGCCCTTATTCTTTTGGACCAAAACCTTTAAAACATTAAAATATTTAATTAATTTTAGTAATTAATTAAATAGATTTAATTAATTTTTGTAATTAATTAAAAGAGTTCAACCGGGAAAAACTTTCGGCCCACAAGACGGGCAGAGCACGCCCGTGCGGTCGGGTCGTGCTACTCGCCGGTGGTCCGCGCTACACGCACGGGGCGGGCGCACGCCCGTGCTGCCTGGGCCGTCTTGGGTGCCGAAAGTTTGAGCCTCGCACGCACGGCAGCGCACGCCCGTGCTCTCTCTCTGAAAAAGGCCTGCTCAAAAAAATGTGCCTTTTCGAGCCTACGAGGCACGCGATTTTCCGTGACGCACTTGCCTATAATTTTGAAGCCCCCGCAGATGATTTGAACACGAAAATACTCGGATAATAACCAAATATTTGCATCATACGAGCATATTGATTTTCCCTTCCGCTCAAAGCTTGAAAGTTCGAACTTTCTGTTGTTATTTGTGTTTCGAGTTTTCAAGTCAGAAACTCGAGACGTAAAAGTCGTTGTATCTTAGAGGCGAACGCCGAATCAGTAAGCACTCGATTGTGCACGGGGTGTTTTTCTTCTTGCCGAGACCGATTCAAATCGCGCCGACTTAAACCATACACTAAATCCAAAAATGATTTTCTCAAAAACAGAAACCATACACCGTAAATTTTTACTCAACAGAACTTACTTCCCAATTGAGATGCCTGTATTTCATTTACGCAGGTACATACATTCCTACAATTATTCCAAAAATGACAGATTGGTTGGGTACTATTAATCCTTTGACTTAAATAATTTTTAAAATAATGAATGGTCTTAGTTAAGTTTTCTTCACTGAATGACGCTAAATAATAGTAAATTATTCAATACTTCAATACTATAGCTTCATAGTCCATACTATCAAACGGTGCAATAATTATTGACAAAGTGGGGTGGAATTTTAGGTATAGATTTAGTTTTTTATTCATGAAACTGCACGTAGCTTCTCTTCTTTTTACCCTTTTGTTATGACCTTGTACTTTTGTTTTACAAATTGGCAATTTCATTTTCCTCTGTGGGACCAATGAAATAAGATTTTATTCACGAATTGAAATGTTCACATCTGGCCCAGAAAAGTACAGGTCCGAGTAAGGCTTGGACTTACCGCCCCAAGTAATGGTCACATTTACATAATCCATATAAAAAATGGGTCTATAATCAATTTTGTAGTTAACCCAAATATTTAACTGTTCTCACTGCCCACCACGATGCTGCATGAATTATTTTATTATGGCTATTATAAAACTCAGAACTTGACGATAGGCCCATTTTTTTTTTTGGCCCTCTATGTTATTATTGGTAATTACATAAACTTCTCTTTTTGTTATTTCTATTACATACTTTTTTTTTTAATTATTGTTTTACAATCGTCTCTTTTCATTAATTAGTCAACCAATCCGGGCGTAATAAAATACAGTGTTCACATTCAAGTTTTCATTTCACAATCTCTCTTCCCGGATTTATTATGCCCCTTTCAACGCCATGTACGCATGCACCTTCAATTCAAACACTATACAAACCAAAATCTTGTAAGCAAACAATGTTGATAGCTGATCAGAGTTGTCAACTACAGTCATAGTTTGACATGCCTACGAACTTGCCACGTCACAGATCCACTAGAAATGTCTCGGAGACCGACCGATCACGTCAAGTCCATCGGGCGACCAAACCAAACCTTGTTACAAAAGTTTGGCGAGATAAGTTTGGAAAGATCAACTATGGGTGATATGATGAGCAGTGGCGGATCAGGAATTAGTAGTAGGGTGGGCTAATAAGAAATTTTTCTAAAATATTATATATATACATATATATACACATATATATATATAGAAAATATATTATATATATAATAAATAATTACAATACTATATTATTTCTCAATAAAGAATATAAACTACTTTCTTGGAGAAAAAACATAGTGATATTTTTATATTAGCAATCAAATGCACATATCATATTCTCAATATTATTTGTTTTCTTCACAAAACAACAAGAATCCAATAATTAAATATAAAAAGGGCTAAAAAATAGATAACTTTTTATTTTTAAAAAATAGATAATTTTCCGTTTCCATATTTGATAATGACATTTAGGGAGACAAATCGTTTGGGCCTATAAACATACGATTTTTTTAAATATATTTGACCTTAGAATACATATTCTCATAAATTATCAATACAAATAGTTAAGTACATTTTAAAATAATAAAAGTAATGACATGATAAGTGTACTAATTATAAATTAAGGACCAAAAAATAGTGTATAGAGATCAAAAATATATTAAATTATATCATCAAAGCCATCATGATAACACAAAAGTTTTAAATTCTTTATTCTTGATTTTTAAAATAAATTTAAATTTTGAGGTGGACTTGAGTTTTTAGTTGAATTTTGGGGTGGGCTAATTATGAATAACATATAAATTGTAGTATTAAAAGGAATTTAATGAAAATATGCACTGGGCTTGAGCCCGGTGCTAGCAACTCATAGATCCGCCTCTGGATATGAGATCTCAATGGCAGAAAAGTGTCACCTATAAATTAAAGCATATGCCAAGATAACAAAACAATAAAGAGAAGCTTATGGTCCAAAGAGGGTCTGTAAAACTCAAAATATTGGCGGCAAACATGCAAAATTAGGAGGCGACACATGTCCCACTCAAGTTTAGGGAAATGATTACTTCACCACTAAATATAATAGCATTAATAAGACTCATTTATGAGTTAATAAGGATTTTTGCTCCTCAATTAATGTTCTGAATTAACATTTACTGGCAACACACTAAAGTTCTCACTGATTTTCACAATAAAATATACCCCTTCGTCACAATTATATAGTCCAAATTGAACTTTTCACACATATTAAGAAAAAGTATTAGAAATAATAAATATGTAAAAAATACTTGATTTGCCCTCATTTAATGAATAATGTAAATTACAAAATGCATATTAAATATGGTTATAATAGTAAAAGAATGAAAAAAGACTTATTAAATATGGAAAATAGACTATATATTTGGGACATTCTAAAAATTATGTACTATATATTTGGGACGAAGGGACTAATTAAGTCATTTACTTTCGTTCTTGTATAATTTCCAGTTCATTTCAGCTCATAAATTGTGCTGTGGACCAAAAATCCCGTCAACAAGCAAGAAGAATAAGCATACCATTATTTGAAGTCACGTTTTCCAAGTATCACAAATACATTAAGTATTGTCTTTGACTCTTTTTTTTTTTTTTTTGAGAAAGGGTCTTTGACAAATATACAGTGTTCTAAAAATTTCCGTAAGCGCTAGGCGGCGAGCCTAGGCGGTCCTCCACGATGGCGTGCGCAGAAATAAAAAATGGGGGTGATACACGAAATCAAACTTGGATAAAAAAATGCAAAAAAACCATGTAAATATTTAATAAAAAATTTTTTTAAAAAATTTTACCTATAAATTTTTATTTTTTTAAAAATGGGGGCCAGGGCCGGGTTGGCCCCCCTGCCCACGCCTGGTCCTGGGTCCTCGGCGCGCTTAGGCGAGATTTAGGTGGGCTAGGCGTCCCTATATGTTTTTTTTTTTCTTTTCCCGAAATCCTAACAAAACGACTCCGACTAGTGAAAGTAAGCACCGACGACTCCAAAATTCATTTAAGTGAAATTGAATATATATAATTTTTTAATAAGAAAATAAAATAAAATTTTAGGGTCTAAAAATCTTTCCATTGATAATTTGATATTATATAAATCAATGCAATATTTGTTATTGTATTGTATTTTAGATGATTTATAATTTTATTAGATTATTGGTGTTGAATTACTTTAAAGTTTAAATATCGATCTGTTCAAAAACAATTTAAATGTCGTTTATAGACTTCACAATTATGTATTTTGGGAATTATTCATAAAATTGTATATATATATTTAAGGCTCCGCCTAGTCTCCGCCTAGGCCTCCTAGGCGCTAGGCATTTGTCCGCCGCCAAACTAGCGCTAACGCTTTTTAGAACACTGCAAATATATGATGAAACACAATTTAAAAAATAGAAAGTACAAATTACTTTGACTCCGAATTGATACCATTACTTATTATAGTACTAAGATATGTTGATAAAGGGTCTCAGGGGCGTTTTCTACTTGAAGCAGACACGAAAATCACAAGACATCAATTTCTTGGTGAAACACAATTTGTTGGGATGGATAAAGCAAGGAGATTTCTTAATTTCCGATCATATATGGTGGTAGATGTTGTTGGGGAGGACGGTGATGTTGCACTCCGCCGCGGCGGTGGTCCTGGGAATGGTGATTTTCGACATGGTGACGTGGAGTTGGGGAATGTTGGGTGGAAAAACACCCAAATCAGGAAGCAGAGCACGGCGGCGACGAGAAATACAAGTAGGCCACACGCCACGTGGCGGCGGAGGAATGGTGGCTCGAGGCCGTGGGGAGTCGGCCGGAGAACTGCAGGACTCTCATATATCTGCTGGACACAAATTGCATGCGGTGGTGGCGGCCAGGCGTGGGCGGGCGCCGCCATGGCCTGAGGTGGATTTCGGGGTCCACCCTGTTTCCCTCGTTGGTTGCTGATGCCGTGGCGGTGGCGGTGGCGGAGGAGGAAGCCATTGTTTGGTGATAATTATAATTGTGGGTTTGGGCAGAAATTAGTAGGCGTTATAAAGGGGGTTCTAAATTTCTAATGATGACGTGAAAGATATTGAGAATGTGATTCTGGTAATATATTTTTCTTAGATTATGAGAATTGGCAATAAGTGTGAAGCAGAGAAGATACAGAGAAGTTCCGGGGAGGGGAAAGGAAAAGGCATGTGTAAATTAATAATAAAATTGATGGAAAATTTTAGTATATTTAATAGATTTCTTGAAAGATATTTAGGGGTAATTACAAAAGAATCCCTGAAGTTTGGGGCAAATAAAATAACAAAAGAGAAATTTTAAAATTACAGAAACCCCTTGTGGTTTGATTTCGTGTACATTTTGAGTCAACTGTTAGTTGACCTAAAGGAATTGTCATAATCTAAAAATTACAATATTAAAATTGTTATTTTTGATGACGGACAAAGTTGTCAGACTAAAACCGCAACTTCGAAAAAGCTATACGACTAATATTAACACCCCCTATAAATACATGACCAATTTTGCAATTTTCCCTTTATATTTATTGATAATTTATTTTGAGCCCGTTTGGTTGCCCTTTATGGGCTTGATATCACACCATTTAATATTAATTCCCTCCTTTTAATTTGTTTGGTTAAAAATGAGATAGCCCTTGAAATCTTTAAAGCCCGGTCATTTATCCACCAGTCAACATGATACCATATCCCACCCTACTGGTGGGATGCACAATACCACCTTGTATCCTTCCGTCTGCTTTTACGCAAATGCCCCCAATTTAATTTCCTAACACACTCGTCCCTTTCCTTCAAAGAAAGATTTCTTCACAAAAGAGCGAAACCAGCTTTTTGCGAGGCAAGAAGGTCAACCCTAGTGCGCCGCCGAACGGTGAGCCTTCTTTCCGTTTATAGCTCCGACAAATCAATTTATTTCGTGCTAAACATCTGTTTTTGTTGAACTCTTTGATAATTTACTCGCCTAGTAGCCGTGAAACCTTTTTTCTCCAATATTGCATTTCATCGTGGTTTCCGCTTCAATATAGGTAAAACTCCTTCTAAGGTTAGTATATTTCATATTTCACTCATTGGTTTGTTTACAATATTTGATTTGTGGGTTTCATATTTCACTGATTTGTTTGTTTATGATGTTTGATTTGTGGGTTAGTACTTTCATATTTCACTGATTTGTGGATTATTACTTTCATATTTTCAATATTTTTGTATCCGATTTGTTTGTTTACAAATCATCAAATGATCAATTTATACAATAATATGAATTCATATTGCAAAAGATATTTGTGAAAGATGGCTGAAATTTCGAGAGAAGAACTGAATTTTTTCTAATAGAGGAAATAATGATTGAAAGTTTTTTTTTTTTTTGTAATGAATATGTTTATGAGGACAACAAAGATGATATTGACATGGAATTCATTGACACTGTATAGTCATCACAAGCATGGTCTAATTGGAGAGATAATTTAGCCCATTCCGTGTACAATGAGTGGAGATGTTTAAGCTAGTCTTTAGTTTAGACAAGAAATTTCGATGTATTTGACATACTTTATCCCAACCCTTTTCCATATTGTAACAATTACCAATCTATTCGAACTTTGTACTTCAACGAACTTGTTTACATTGTATGAAATCGATGTTTGTTTGCTTTTTTATTGTTCGGACTAAATATTTTGACACCACATGTATTCACTATTGAACTTTGTATGAACTTTATATGAAATCGATGTCCGCTCGTTATTTTTATGATGTTGGTCATTCTGCACTTTCACAAATTTGCTTCAAATAGTCATTTGCTTTGGTTTACTTTTAAAGGTTGCTTGCATGAAACAGGTGGTTGTTTGAGGAGTACATAAACTTTATGGAGACATCTAATTGCAAAGTTTCTAAAGGCACGTAAAAGGAATGACAAAGTTGTAAGTCCAAGCTCTACGATAATCTAGAGGGGGTGAATAGATTATCTCCATCTTTTCGATTTCGCCCTCTTTTTCAACCAAAAGCTCAAACACACAATAAAGGTGCGGAATGTAAACAACACGCGTCGATTTATAATAGTTCAATCCACCTAGGGCTAATCTACTACCACCCCAAGATATCCGGATGGATTTCAAAAAGAAAAAGAATTTTATTAATTACCAAAATTAATACAAATTCAACTTACAACACCTTGAAGAGCACCACACTCTTCTTCAACAACACCTTTGGAGATTACCACAATCTCCTTTGAAGATCACCACAATCTTCCTTCGACGGCACCTTGTGAAGATTACCACAATCTTCAACCTTGAAGAATACCTAATTCTTCAACACCTCAATAAGAAGATCACCACAATCTTCTTGCACCTATCACCTAGATCATCCAAGTGTGCTCTTACCACAAGAACACTCACAAGGATATCTTGTGTTTGAATGATAACCAAAAATCAAGATTGCAACTCAATAATGAATATTACAATTTGAGTGCAAAGTGTAATCAAGAATAGCCTAGACCTCAAGGATGTGAAAGTGAAAAGCTAGGCAAAGTTACAACAAGAATAATAACAATGAAGAACAAATATTTGCTTGAAGTGTATCTTGTTGTGTTGTAACTCAATTGTTGTCTTGGTTGCTCCAAAACTTCCTCTATTTATAGGAGATGATTGATCAAGCATAGGCTCCTCTTGGGGATTGAAAATCTACAAAAAATACAATTAAAATCAAGAATATAGTCTGTTAGAAATCAATCCCACAATTTAAGGAAATGTGTCTCATTGTCAACGGTCATATTTTTCATTCAAACCAACCACAGCGACGTCGCGACAAATAAGAGATTTGAATAACGTGTTGAAAATAACAACAGGCGACCGGCCGACATAGGCTTCACCGGTCGACCACTTGTCTCAACCGGTCCCCTCAATCAAAAACAAGGAAGGTTTGTTATGTTTCAAACGAACGAACGTTCGTCCGTCTCGACCCACTGCACGGCCAGGTCATCGACCCGGTCGACGCTTGAGCGACCGGTCTACTGACCGTTTTTCACTGCTCATTTTTTGTTCCAAACTCATCTTCAGTGCGGGTTGCCCTATGGGCGGCCGGTCGACCTCGAGACATTAAAAAAGTTGTCCAATTTTTGTCAAAAATAAAACCCAAGAAATACTCCGAAAATTTAGTAAAAACATTTTAAACCAATCGGAGTATTTAGACAACATTTAAGAACCTTGTTTAGAAGTAAAAACCCATTGACATAAAATCATTAAAAGTGTTGTCCAATATTATCGAAAATAAACTTGAGGAAATACTCCGGAAAATATTAAACCATTTTAAAACATTTAGGAGTATTTGGACAACCTTTAAAAATATTGTTTTGGTGACAAAATAAAATCATCAAAATTAAGATAAAAACATGTATCAAACAATCTCCCCCTTTTTGATGATTACAAACCAAAACAATCTTTTTATAAACTAAGAGAGTAATTTTAGAAATGATTTTCCGGTAAAAATATTTGACCGTTTGGAAGCAACCAAAATTTCCAAAGTACATAAGCAACCAATAGGGAGTAAATATATTCAATAATAAGCACAAGCTCCCCCTATCAATAAGCATATCAAAAATAATATAAAAGCAATTATCCATAAGCTAAAAGCTTTAGCTTTTACATTTTGTTCAAGAGCTTATAAGCTCCCCATCTGTCACAAAACATCATTAGACAAGTATATAAGTCCATCAAGCAACAATTGGACTAAAAATGAATCACAACTTATGGCTTTTATGAGCCATAGCTTATAGCTTTTATAACAAGCTTTTATTAGCTTCTTTGAGCTAATGAGCCAATTTCTGCTTTCTCTCCCTTTGAATCATCAAAAGTATGTTAGGATGAAAAAACATCATACAATTATATCAAAGAGCGCAAAAGAGACGGTTTATCATCCATTGAGCAATTTATGCTTAAAATCTAAGGAAAATGGGAGAAATGTAACATGAAGAGTTCATACGCTCGTTTTGTTTGCCAAAACATGATCTCAATAAGTATAGAAGACTTTTGAAAGCAAGAGAATCATGTAGAAGTTGAAATTTTCATTGCGACATTTTATCGAACACCTTGTGTGCGTAAAAATAAAAGAGGTTGTATATAGCCCTTGTGAATGTTTCAAGCCAAAGAGTTTTCATATCATCATCAATCATCCTCATTTCAAAGCTCAATAAGATCATATGCAAAATATGCAACATTTGTCCATCAAATAAGAGGCTCAACAAAGAGATTCTCAAGGGTTCAACCCAATTGAGATAATATAAGCCAAAGGATCAAGGCATTACAAATGCCAAAAATTAGAGCATCCATCAAGTAATACAAGTCATGCCTTAAACAATACATGTATGATATATCAAATGTTCCAACATATCCATCTAAGCATAATGATCAAAGCATTAAAAGAAGCTCTTTTACCATCAAGTGCTTCATACCAATTTATCAAACAATGCTATATAAGAGTATTTTTACCATCAAATACTCCATCAATATCATGATCATCCACAAGTCATTATCAACTCGCAATTTTAATCCTTTCAAGAAAACACGCAAATCTCATTAGTGCAAGAGTTTTTACAAGATAGTTCATGAAAGTACAAGACAACATGAAAAAATGCTCAAATAGTAAAGGGAGGGGAAACATCATTCCTCATCCGAGGAGAAGCAAGATCCGGGAATAAAGTCCTTGATGAATTTCTTCAACTTGCCGATAGACTTTTGCATTTTGGAGGTCTTTTGCTCCAAAGCCTCATACCTCGTTTCATGAAAAGCCCTCATCTCATCAAATTCGGCTTGGGTATACCTCCTAGGCGGTTGAGCACCGGTATTACCCTCCGGATTGCTCGGTTCGCCTTCCTCCTCGCCAATCTTGCGGCCTCGGCGTCATCAAAGTAGTCATTAGGATCGGGGAATCTTGACCTCTTCCTCTAGCCATTTTAGTTGGTCGGATGTCCATATTGTTGCGTATAGTGACCATTTGGGAGATGTTATCAATATCAATGTCATTTTGATATACCTCCGAATTACACTCCGACGAAGGTAGTCCCGATCGTATAAGAAGTTTACAAATCCAATTTCCCATAACCAACTTCTTATTACCTTGAGTGATGGACTCGATTAGACATTGAATAAGTATGGCGCCAAAGTTAAGCGGTTCCCTCCTAGCAATCTTATAAGTCAGAAAATAATCCATGTTGCTAGGCATCTTACCCGCCTTTCCACAAATACAAGAGCGACAATAACAGATAAAATACGATGCTCAAGTGTCATCGCCAACAATGAATACTTTGGCCATACGCCCAAATATGTCTTAACTTCTTTCATGGACACCCCAAACATTTCATCATTCCAAGTACCACAAGAGAAATAGTCCCAACCACCTTCTCTAACATGTAAAAGCCGACAAATATCATTAGGAGTCCATCTAAAATGACAACCCTTATTAGCGAATTAACAAAGAACCGGCTTCCTCTCATTATCATATTGCACCCACATATTAGCATAAAAATGTTGGATAATATCATCATCATACAAAACATAAGCATGCTCCCATAAATACATCCAACCTTGCTCCTCAAAGAATCCTCTAAATGGTAGGATATTCATTTGTAAATGAACTAAAATGACACATTTTAGTCCGAGCAATAGATTTTCCTCCCATCCCCGAATCCTCATAGTACCATTTCGCATACTTATTGATGAAATTAAGAACATTGTGGGAATGAGGAGCTTGAGGAATAAAAGATTTTTTACCTTTCGCCCAACGGCAATTTTGGAGCAAAATTGTTCCGCGGAGCTCGGTAATTTGGGCCCGAGAGAGAACGGGATTTTGAACATCATCACCTTCTTGAGCCACGTTTCTCTGAGCGGCTCGAATATCCCTTTGTTCGGCTTCTTCTTGCCGATTTCTCGAAGAACCCTCTCCGCCCCTTCTACGCTTGGAGATGGGATTTCGACCGGTAGAATTTCTTGGAGGAGCCATATATGTGAAATTCTTGTGAAAATAAGAGGATTAGCAACAAGAATCGTAAAGATTGATGAAGAATTGAAGTTTTTAGAGAAAAGGGGATTTACGCGCTGCTGTTCGAGGGTTTGAGGATTGAGGGGTTCTGTTTTAAAAAAAGAAGACAGACGATTTTAACAAGAAAAAATAGCCTGGGCGACCGGCCGAGGTGGGGACGGCCGGTCGAAGTCAGCGATCGGTCGCCCCCTGCTTTGGCCCCAAAGGTGCAATTTTCTTTCCCTGCAATTTTCTAAAATTCGATTTTTCACCCCAAAAGTTTTAAAACTTTGCAAAAAGATAATTTTGGACCAAATCCAACAAATACGAGTTTCGGGAAAACATATATTAGAGAAAATCGAGACTTAGCGAGTAGTGCCCATTTAAGAAAAATTTGCAAAATTATTTAGGGGCACTTAAGGGTTGAAATGAAATATCTTGAAAGATATGTGCATAAGCATAATATCGAGAAAAAAAATGGGTGAACATACCTCGATAGTTTAAGAAACTTGGTGACGAAATAGCCAATGAATACGAGATATATATATCCTACACATTCTTTAAACAAAATTTGCACAAAAACACAAGTGTAGGCAAGTAATAGGAGATATAAAAAAATGCTTATGCTATAAAAATTCATAAGAGATAATAAACCACATAAGTCTAATTAAATGCACAAGATTTTTAGAAATATCATGCAAGGTCTTTTTTAAAAATTTTGAAAATATGAATAAGTTTTAAAGACCTTAATTTAAAATAAAATACTTGAAAACTCATTTTGCAATTAAGACACAAAAAAAAAAAAAAAACATGCATAGAATTAAAATAAAATGCATATATAAAATGGGGAGATACGGTTTACCAATTTCGCCGTTTCCATGGGTTGTGTCTTTCCATTGTTGATTATATCTTCCCTTTGAGAAGTCACTTTGTTGATGATGACTTCTTTGATTACTCCATTTCCAAGGTTTGTTACCTTCCCATTGTTGATGGTCTCTTTGAAAATCATCTTGTTGATCTTTATCTTTGCCATTTCCAAGGATTGTGTTCTTCCCATTTTTGATTGTATCTTTCTTCTTCGAAATCGACTTTGTTGAAAATGTTTTCTCCTTCTTTGATCAAATGAGATGTTCATTTGATGTTTCCTTGGTACCTAATAAAACATTATTTTGTGGTACCCTCATGTGTTTGGGTCCTTTGGGATTAGTCTTGAGACTTTTAGGTCTCCAACAATAATTAGAGCTATTTCTAGCTCGACAAAAATTAGTCGTATGACCCTTTTTACCGCAATAAAAACAAGTAATAATTCTAGGAGCATAATGGCCAATATGCATAGTGGCTTGATCCTTTTTCATATGATTAACAACATTAAAGCTTATGATCAAGTCCTTTATCACAATTATGAATATCAACAATATTGGACATTTTATTGGTACTCAAGTTTGATTTTGATAAATCATTTTTCAAGCAATTAATATCCTCAACAAGAGTACTATTTTCTTTTTCAAGGTTTCTAACCTTATCAAGAGTGGTAGTGTGAGCACATGATAGTGATTCATAGGAAGTGAATAAACTATCCTTATCATTTTTCAAAACATTGAATTCCTTTTTCAAATTTTTGTACTTAACAAGCAAGCTTTGGAATTCATCTTGAAGATCATCAAAATCATTTTGCAAATCACTATAATCATTTTGAATGACAATATCATAGGAAGTAGAGGGTTTAAGACATACCTCGTTTTCTTCTTTGATGCCCATAAGACAATGTTCAACTTCTTCATAGTTGGAAGTTGTAAGAGGCTTGTTTCTTAGATTTGACATTGTATCCATTTGAGAAGTAGATGCTTTTGTTTGACTTCTTTCATTTGCAAATACTCCATAGATGGCTTCTAATTTTTGCCATACTTCATGTGCCGATCGATTCCTACAATATGTTCATATACCAAATTAGTAAGTGAACAATACAAAATATTGAGAGCTTTACCGTTTAAGAAGATGATTTTCTTCTCTTCATCATTGAGCTCTTTAAAGCCTTTGGAGGTGTGTGGTGTGTCTTTCATCGGAATGGATTCTCCATTTATGACGATGTTCCAAATATCGAACCCGCAACCTTGTAAATAACATTCCATTCTTTCTTTCCAAAATATAAAATTTTTGGAATCAAATAGAGGTGGCTTGGTGGTGGAGGTGCTTGGATAGTGAGCTTCGTTCGTCAGAGTCCGATGATCATTTATCTTCACTTGCGATGTGAAACGAGCTTGCCAAAGAGTTTGTAAGTCCAAGCGGCTACGATAATCTAGAGGGGGTGAATAGATTATTTCCATCTTTTCGATTTCGCCTCTTTTTTGAACCAAAAGCTCAAACACAATAATAAAGGTGCGGAATGTAAACAACACGCGTCGATTTATAGTAGTTCAACCCACCTAGGGCCTAATCTACTACCATCCCAAAGATATCCGGATGGATTTCAAAGAAAAAGAATTTTATTAATTACCAAAATTAATACAAATTCAACTTACAACACCTTGAAGAGCACCACACTCTTCTTCAACAACACCTTTGGAGATTACCACAATCTCCTTTGAAGATCACCACAATCTTCCTTCGACGGCACCTTGTGAAGATTACCACAATCTTCAACCTTGAAGAATGCCTAATTCTTCAACACCTCAATAAGAAGATCACCACAATCTTCTTGCACCTATCACCTAGATCATCCAAGTGTGCTCTTACCACAAGAACACTCACAAAGATATCTTGTGTTTGAATGATAACCAAAAATCAAGATTGCAACTCAATAATGAATATTACAATTTGAGTGCAAAGTGTAATCAAGAATAGCCTAGACCTCAAGGATGTGAAAGTGAAAAGCTATGCAAAGTTACAACAAGAATAATAACAATGAAGAACAAATATTTGCTTGAAGTGTATCTTTTTGTGTTGTATCTCAATTGTTGTCTTGGTTGCTCCAAAACTTCCTCTATTTATAGGAGATGATTGATCAAGCATATGCTCCTCTTGAGGATTGAAAATTTACGGAAAAATACAATTAAAATCAAGAATATAGTGTTAGAAATCAATCCCACAATTTAAGGAAATGTGTCCATTGTTGTCAAACGGTCATATTTTTGCATCAAAACCACTGCGACGATCGGTCGCGCACAAATAAGAGATTTGAAGAACGTGTTGAAAATAACAGGCGACCCGATCGACATGGGCTTCGATCGACGACCGACTTTCTCTCAACCGGTCCCCAATCAAAAAACAAGGAAGGTTTGTTCTGCTTTCAAACGAAACGCGTTGGTCGGCCGACCCCTGGCCACCTGGCCGATGCCTGTGGCGACGGTCTACTCCGACCGTTTTTCACTTCTCGTCTCATTTTTTGTTCCAAACTCATCTTCAGTGCACGGGTTGCCCTGTAGGGCGACCGGTCGACCTCGAGAGACAAAAAGTTGTCCAATTTTTGTCGAAAATAAAACCCAAGAAATACTCCAAAATTTAGTAAAAACATTTTAAACCAATCGGAAGTATTTAGACAACATTTAGAACCTTGTTTAGAAGTAAAAACCCATTGACATAAAATCATTAAAAGTGTTGTCCAATATTATCGAAAATAAACTTGAGGAAATACTCCGAAAATATTAAAACCATTTTAAAACATTTAGGAGTATTTGGACAACCTTTTAAAACATTGTTTTGGTGACAAAATAAAATCATCAAAATTAAGATAAAAACATGTATCAAACAAAAGTTAGGGAGTTGGAGTCATCATGAAGAAGAGGTCTTGATTGCGGCTTTGAAGGAGATTGTTACTAACGGGTGGAAATCAAAAATGGATTTAAAATTCGATATTTACAAGCTTTGGAACAAGAAATGGCAAAGGCACTACCTGGCACGGATCTTAAAGGTATCCCGCACATCACCTCCAAAATCCATGAGTGGAAGAAGGACTATGGCAACCTCGTCTCCATGTTATCACGTAGTGGTATAGACTGAATGACACCACCAAAATGATTGAGGCATGGGCTGACTATGTTAAGGTAACACTTTAGGTTGTTATTTCTAATTCAAGTACATGTTAATGATTAGTCCAGTTCATCTTAATTATTTAAATTATTACCTGTTTTTAAACTAACATTTGTTTGTTTTTGCAATATTGTAGGTTGATGCATATGCTCGTCTTATGAGATTCAAGTTTTGGTCTTCTTGCAACGATCAAGGGTTAATATTTTTGGAAACATAGGGCAACGGGAGAATATGCGAGAAGGCTTCACCGAGGCGGTTAATCACGTGCTAAATGGAATGTCAACCCCGATGAAGAGCCCCGGACCAATTTCGCAACTTATTTGAGGAGTTCAATGATGAAACCGAGACAATGTCTCTGTCAAACCTAAAAGCGCCCTAGAAATTGTCCAAAGATCCACAAAAATTCAGCCGAGCATAAGAGAAAGTCAATCGAAAATGAAGACCCACTAGTGGAACTCATGGGTACATTTTGTTTTAACACCGACACCGGTGACGATATAGCCAAACGCGTTGGGTATGAGTATGACATCTCTATGGCAAGGAATGAGGTTTTGGGATTGTCGACACTATATCAAGTGGCTGAGCTTACAAGAAAACTTGTTGGTGTCTAAGCTTTTGGTGAAGAAAAGAATCGAAATTCAAATTTATTTTTGATATTTTTGTGATGAAACCAATCTTAAAAACCTTGCATGAGTTTAATTGGGAAGAACTCACTGACCCCCTATTCTATTTCCATGAGTTTAAAATTGTGATAAACCTTGCACGAATATTTGTGGTTAATCAGAATTGGGTTGAACCCTGTGTTGATCACATTCGTAAACTTCCTTCTCTTGATTGTTGTTTTTGGGATGTTGCAAATTTATATTGGAACAAAGTTGTTTTGTGGTTAATTGTAATTGGGTTGATCACCTCGGACAAAAAAATACCAAAACAATTTACAAACATTATTTTACATGAACATGTAACACGCAACAATGGTAGTCGAAAATTAGTATCCTTACTTGCAACATGTATATTCTTCTTTTGAAGCACCCAATTGTTTGTATTGTGACTACTTCACATCGTAAAACAAATTATCGAATAATCGCTAGATTAGGCTCAAACATTCGGATTAATAATGAAACGATTCAAATAATCGAACATCATTGAAATGGGTAGCACATCGAATGGGCACAAGACGAAATGGTAGAACACGAATACAATTTCACAAGATGTCCAATGGCGTTATTGAAATAACAAAACTTAATCTAGGTATTACTAACATCAAATGTTTTTGGAATTTCGTATGTAAAAAAAAACGATTCAATCTTCACACTATTCTAGCTTGTAACAGAGAAAACTAGGTTTCGGATAAACGAAAAGATGAAGAGAGTTTGTAATTCAAGTCTTCCGCCAGGGATGGCAGCGATGGGGCGGGGCGGGCGGGTAATGAATACCCGACCCGCCCCGTGCTAGTTACCCCGTGCCCCGCCCGCCCGCGTGCCCCCGCCACGGTCCAAAATGGCCGCCCGTGCCCGCTCAATGTGGGCGGGTCCGCCCGCCCGCCCGTTTTGAATTTTTTGAGCTTAAAATTAATTTAACAAAGTGTATTTTTTTATTTTTTTGTGAAATTTAAATATATTTTTATATTTTTATAATATTCTATAATGTATTATTGTAAATGTATTTTTTTGTGAAAGCTAAATGTATTTTTTTTTATTATTATAATATCATATAATAATAATATTAATGTATATATATCCATCAAGGGGGCGGGGCGGGGCGGGCGGGCAATTACAATACCTGACATCTGCCCCGCCTCTCATGGGCGGGTCCGCCCGCCCCGTCTCGAAGCGGGCTGGTCCGCCCGCCCCAAACACACCACGGTCGGTCGGGTCAGGGCGGCAGTCCATATTGCCATCCCTACTTCCGCCTAAGTAGCTGTGAAACATGTGAGTTGTAAAAGGTCAAAAAGAAGAAGAATAATAAAGTAAGGGCAAATGTGTAATATGCATCGTATGGATATTATAACACACTTCCAACCAAACACCTTATTATTTAAACCCACACAATCCAACAACCTAATCCATCAATCAAACAACTTATTGGCCCTTATAATATCCATTAGATAAAGGCCAAAAAGTAAAGTGAATTAATCAAGACATTACCAAAGTCCAAGCCAAACGAGCCCTTTATGTTATGTTTGTTATCATATCAACCATGAAAAGAGTCTTGATTCAACAAAGAGCACGACGAAAGTGAAGACATTTTTCTATATAGCCATGAAAATTATATTCACACGAAAAAATTCTAAAAAGTAAGAAAAAAGAAGGGAAAATAAATTAAAAGTTACAATAAGAACAATAATAATACTATAATAGTACAGCAGGTAAAATCCTTATTTAGCCTAATTGTTCTAGGATTTCCCTGCAGAAAAAAAAACCTCTGCATGATCAAGCACCCTTTTATCGCCTCAACCACAAAGTCTCTACTCCAGCTATCGTGCTAAATTCACGAAATTTTCGTAACAAAATCCAATAATATAACTCTGTTTTTCGGAGAAATTGAAATAACTCGACGTATACCAGATACTTATGCAACATTTCCAGCCATGAGGCCTCAAAGATCGATCAGAGTAATTTCAGAAGCCAAACTTGTACCTGGGATATCTCCAAAGTGAATATTTGCTGAGACAATAATGAAGAAAAAACCTTTCTTCCTCGTATCGTATGGGTCGATTATTTGTTCATTTGACAGGATACTTAATCAATGCCAGCAGCCAAAAAATGTCTACTGCTTTAAGGGAGGTTGAACACGATCGAATGTATACATTTATATACCAACACACACACACACACATAAAAATTTTGCATAACAGGATTCCTATGACTAATTGGCCTTGTGACCTTTGGATGTATATCCTTAACCGATCCTCGGCGTTAGTCCTGCACAAAAGTTGAATATTACATAATTACATAGCATAATAGTAATGGATAATTACAAACACTACCCCTTAAGGTTTGCTAATTACAGGGGAAAAAAAGATAACAATTATCTTCCAAAATTACATATACCTAATTGAAATATGTTTTGATTTTACAAATTGCATCCTATTGAGGGGGCAATGTCTCCGGGGGGATTTGTAATGTTGAAAGATAATCAGATTTTTTGTAATTAAGCTAAACATTAGAGATAGTTTTTGTAATTATCCTATAATTAATGGCTTGTAATGCCAATTGTATCAGCTTTTGTTGCAATGAAAACAGCAGGTTCATATGCCCACAAAGCATAAATTTGTTTACAAATTACACACTTAAGTGTTTGCAAAAACTTCTATTTTTAGAAGCAGTGATTTATTGTAGCAAAAGTAAACGTAGTTGAGGATGAGGAGTTGACAATGTTTGTATTTTGCAAATAAAATCAGAAGTTGAGAGTATTTGATAGAAAAGGTAAAAATGTTTTTTTTTTTTTTTTTTTTTTTTAAAAAGTCTAACCAGAAGCATAATCAAAATCTAAATCAACCATCTCCCTGCATTTAGATTTCAATTAAACGATTGACATTTGCAAACACTAAAAAGTGATTATTTTCAGCCAAAAGTGGAAAAACACTTTTTTTACCTTTTTTTAGTGATTGTAAACACTCCCTATATCGTTTGCAAAAAGCAGCAGATGATGTAGCCAACAACAGATGTTCATATTTCTCTAAAACATATTAACATTCTGGAGAACTAATCTACTAATACGATAGTTCTCCTGTTTGACATATCCCTTAATGCTAACCAAGAAATATATGCAATTAGAAACAGAAAATTCAAATTCCGACAAAAAAAATTAAACAGACAGATAAAAAATGTACATACCTTTAGGCTGTCATGTACACGTATCAAACAAGAGTTCCCCAAGCCCGGAGACAACGTTCCTTCACCGTTGATCGAAAACATGACTTGCATGTTATCGCACAACACTCTCAGGCTCTGCTGTCTGTAAACCATTTTCGGAGTCGAAAAATTAGCTTTCAGAGCCAATCTCAGGCTGAAAAGAACCATCCCATTACTATGATCCTGCGAAAGCGTAGGCAGCACCCAATCCTGCAGCTTGTTATCTCTCTGCCCATTCTCTGCCGGCATACTAAAATTAACATCGTACCTCTGCATCTGCGGCACGTGAAAAGGCTGCACAGCCGAAATCCCCAACAAGGACTCTTTGTAAAAGATCGAAGACATCACGTGATCGAAACAGAGCGCGAGCTCCTTGTTCGTGTTGGAGACCGAGACGTCCACATTCCATGTGCCAGTCAGGGTCGTGTTCGTCACGGTGAAATTAGAGACTTTTATGGAGGCGACTTCGAATTCGGGGACGTAGGTCCCGAAAAGGAACCACATGACCAGTGACATCATGCACATGCTGGCGACCAGAACGATCATCAGTATCAGCATCACGCGGCCGAACGAGGAGTTGCTGTTGGATTCGGGGACTAAGGGCTTGTAGTGCTGCTGATAGTAGTAGTCGTTGTACGGCTGGGGGGAGTACGGTTTTTGCGAGGTCGAAGGCATGTACTTCCCGTCGGGTTGGAACATTGGGGACGGGTCGTGGTATCCCTGAGGGAAAGGGTGCGAGGACGTTGAGGCATAATTCTGAGGGCGGTAAGGGACGGGATAGACAGGGGGCGGTTGAGGATACATTTGTTGCGCTTGGTGGTTGTACCGGTCGAGGGATGGGTACCCCATCACGATTTTCTGCCTTTGGTCATCGGATGGCGTTCCCATTTTCGGTATTTTTTTTTATTCTCTCCCTATGATCCTTTAATCTGCAGGGAGAGAATTTGAACCTGATGGAAAAGAGATAGACGGGGAATGTGTTGCAGCTAGAAGCTAGCTAGGGTTAGTTACAAGCTTTGGAAATGAATGATGTAGTGTTTGGTGATGATTATAGAGATGGTGAATGTTTTTGTTGGTTTAGAGGATTATTGTTGATTTTGTTAGGGTTATGATGAATGATGAAAGGAGATGTGAATGAGGAATGAGGCGTTCGACGAAATAGTTGGTACCTGAGAACTGAAGGTCAACCGTTTTGTATATGGCTATGCCTAATTTTAGGATTGTGTGAGGGGTGGAGGAGAGTCAAACAAATGATGAAATGAAAATAGCTAAATGTTGCTGCTTTATTGTGAACAGATACAAAGCTTTTGAATTCAGTTCTCTTTCCAATACTATAAATAGGAATTGGATAGATTAACATTACAGATGGTCAAACATCATGTGAAATGATTGATGAGAAAAAAAGGATCAACAAAATTGTAATGTTCTAGAAGATCAGGAACCTGAATAAAATTTAGGTAGCATATGTTGTCAGTTATAAGTCTCCCGGGAACAAAGGCACTTTGCTCCACCAAAATAAGTTACACTATATTACACTATGATTCCAATGTAGTGAAGAAAAAACTGTACATAAGATCAGGCAAATCAACTTGTTCATCATTATACACACTTAAGAGAAACATTTCACAATTTCATACATTACTCTTAGAACAGAACATTTTCATATTCCTTTACATAAAGGACAACAAAACATGGGCTCAGCCAATTCTACAGATCTACAAAATACAAAAGGTGTATGAAGCTGGCCAACTTTTCTTATTAGTCAAGCTGTTATTTCCTATTTTCTATCCCACATCATTTAGAAGTCCCTTCACAGCATCCTATGAAGCAAGATACATAGCCAGATAAATAAATCTCAATAGTTCCAGTTACTCGGCGTGCGCACCTCAGCAGCAGCATAGCCACGGTACTCTTGTTGCCTCCTGTTGAGCAAGAGCTTCCGAGGGGGAGATTGTTCATACCTGTCACATATTAGAAATAAGTTTACTGTTGTCTCGTGTAAATAGATACAAAAACTGATATAAAGCAGAAGCAAAACATTTTTATTTGGAACATCAGACATTTTCTACACAATAGGTCACAAATTCTACGCACTTGAATAGTTCGAGGGAACTGACAAAACGTTAATCAATTTTCTATATCATGTGCCACTGTTAACAGGTTACAATAAAAGGAACAATCAGCTCTTTGTCAGATCCATTTAACCATGCCCCACGTGGCCTACACGATCAAGCAAAATATTAGCAATGCAATATTATCAATTATAGATAAGTCTCATCTTAGAAAAATGAATCATGGTATAGTGTACACAACGCAGGAGAGAAAGCCAGGCTAATTGTTCTTGGTCCGTTGAAGGCTACAAGGAATAGGGATATGGCAGGAAAGCTGCATGGCCCCTACAACCAATTTACGAGTCTAGTCAGTCACCAGATGTGAGCACGACAACTGAACTATTGGTCCTTAGATGGGGGCGTGGAGCAAGAAAGACGAGAGGAGAAGAAACTTTTGATTCAGCACCACCACTTTTAATGGTCTTAAGGAATATCTCCATGGACTCATGATTGTTTATATGACATGCTACTTCAAGTCTCGTAGAGTAAAATATTCAATATGATAATCAATCTAAGTGGCTATACCTTGTCAACATTCGGATGGATCACTACATGTTGTACAACACAAAATTAAGTGGCTACATTCAAACAATATTGATTCTTACATGACTGCCAATCATGTACAACACAAAATTAACGGCTACTCCAGCCCAAGAGCAGCCGGAGCTTCTTATGGCTTGTTTATACTTTATACAAAGGCCAAAGACGGAGCACCCTTGGTGTATATTGATCAAGCACTACAAATTTTAATGTATTATTCGTGTATTCAAAACTCTTCGCGAAATGGGGGAAAGTTAAAAAAGGACAGGGGTAGTCATAGTTGATGAAATGTTTTGATCATCATAAGATGACTGGATGTGAAGCAACACTAAAAACAGATTGAGGTGGAGGTAGGAAAAAAACTGAAGTTTAAAGCAAAGGTATAGCTACGTCCATTGATTTAACATATCAAATATTCTACTATATACGATCTCTTGAAGCAGCCTGCCCTATGAACAACCCTAAATCGATGGAGATATTGCTTAACACCATTAAAAATGGTGGGTTGAATCAAGAGTTTCTTCTCCTCGGAAGCTCTTATATTGTTTCTTTTAGGGACTGGCATATCATATCAATTGTGCAATATAGAAATGAAGAAGCACAAAGATCTCCTTCAATAGTTGAGGGAGATGAAACAAAAGAAATGACATGGGGATGACTTCTCAGGAAAAAATGACCCCTTTCACTTGAAAAAGTGATAACAAATCTAAATGTTATGTCTAGTGAAGACTTGGAAGCTAGACAAGAAAATGAAGGTGCAGATCAAGGTGTTCAGCTGTTTGGGGAGATATATTATAGGCCGTCTTAAGGTGCAAATCAAATGACATGGCTAATCTGGTCCTGGCCCTAAAGTCGAAAATGCAGTCAAGAAAAATCCAAATCATGTCTCTACTAATTTGTCTGACGAGCCGAATCTTACTATCGATGTCGGTCGGCTTCTCAATTCTCATGTGAGGCAAAGTCCCCTAGTTGCCCCTGATTTGGTTGTCAGTGACTCATTATTTCAAAAGATCCCAGTAGGCGAAGGTGGTCAGCAGTGATATCGATGAGAGACACTAGTTGAAAGACCAAAATATGGCATAAAAGAATATTGTACTACAATATTTCTGGAAATGAATTTCATATAGCATTCTAGAACTGATCAACTGATATTTTTCCCTTTTTGACTCGGGCACGGGTGTCCAAATTAATGAACTGATAAATAAATATTTAAAAAGATAACTTTGGAAAAAAAATCTTTGCTGATGACAAATGAGCAAATGAGTTGCTCAAGTTTAATGAGATGCTCTCACAATCAAATGACCTCTTAGATAGGTATCATGCCGAGTAACGACTTTAAACTTAGAGCCAGGGTGCTCCAATTCAAATGGCCTTTGTTAGAGCAAGAGCTAGGACAGATTCTTTAATTAATTTTTCTGTTGTTTGAAGTTCGATATGTTCATAAAGTATGTCAAATTCTAGATTCAAATCTATAAGACGTGTGGGGTCATATCACAAAAATTGATACTATAGATTTCAATTTAAATTACACTCTTCTTGTAACGGCCCGCCTTCAAGATCGACGACTGTCCCCACAAACCAACACGAGTCTTTCCAGCGTGCTTTGTTCTCACTCACGCGCGCCCTGGGAGCAGCTTCCCAGGTAGGGGTGTCAATTTCAAACCCGACGCGCAAACCCGACACGAACCTAACACGAAATTAATGGGTATGGGTTCAGGCTTCGTGGTCCGGGTCGAAAATGAGTCGAACCCGAATAACTTGCCAATTAAACATATCGGGTTCGGGTCAACCTACTATGACCCATTTAACCCGTCTAACCCGTTTGTGAATTTGAAAAAAAATTAAATAAATAATTAATTGTAAGAAAAAACAACAAACAAGACATGTCATTAAAACTTAAATGATAAAACCTCTTTAATTATGTATTTGTTATTATTATGCATGTCTTTTTGAATAGTCCTTAAAATATGATTAGTATATTATGTTATTTATGCAATTATGTTATTTCTTTTTGTATGTTGTGAATTGTGATATTTTTTATTGATTGAATAGTGTATGATAGTGATTGATTTTAAAAAATAAATTTATTCAGTTAAAACTATTAAATTTATATAAAAATAATTTTATTAGACGGGTTACGCGGGTCGGGTTCGGGTTACCTGTGAAATAAGCGAGTCGGGTCCGGTCGGCCGTTCCTGACACGCCAACCTGTGAACCCGGACCCAACCCGAATTGACACCCCTATTCCCAGGTGGTCACCCATCCCATAATCGCTCCGTGCTTGTGTTTAACTTCGAAGTTTCTATGAGATGAGCACCAGAAAAGAAGATGCATCGTGTTGGTATGAGTAGTACATATCAAATCTTTTAAGCTCTCCTCAATTGTATAGTGTCAAACCTACACAGTCTCAAAATCTCCTCTTATTTGGATATGGGATCGGTTTATTCATGTTCCCCTCCGCCTAGAAGCCCCAGTGCAGCTCATTGTTCGTGCCTTCTATTTGCATTGGCGATCACTCCCCGCCCTCTTCGGCCTCGGGCGTCACACTTCTCTTTCTCTATATCACAATGATGGGTGAAAATCCATGTACACAAGTGGAATTTCAAGCTTAAACCATTGGGACGAGCGTCCCCCTCAAAGACCTCTTCAACTAAGAGATGAATCAGATTAGATTCGCGAGAGTCGAGATCTGGCTCTTTACTGATATACCTACTGGTGTCCCCCTTTCTTGTAAATCGTTAGTGCCACATAGTCTTTAGTTGTAACTGTAAATGCTCCCTCTAGTACAGATAAATAGGTGGATTCTACTCTTCCTTCAGCTTCTTCCACGCGACTTCCCTTACTCCACCTATCCCTTATGACAAGGTGCAAACCTTGCTCCACGTCTCCCATCTCATAGGTGCAAACGGGTCGACTCTTCTTAGGAACATGCAGGTGCCTTATTTCATTTATCAAATCACATTATCTAGGAGCATAGGCTTAGGAGGACATCTAGAATGGATTTGGATTAGGAAGAACTCCTAATTAGAAAGATCAATTCAACAAGTAGCATGATTTATGCATCTAATGTACTTAGAACTCACATTTAGTGCACCTGTGCATTTGAATGCAAGAATTAATGAATGGCTTTAATCTTATTAAACTATATGTCTAGTATTTTATGAAATCCAGTTAACTCGTCCTGCTAATACTCTGTTTTTTACTAGCTCTCCCAAAGTCAAATCATATTCGACCAAAACTGGCTATCCCCCACCCAATAATATCCACCCGCGGAAAAAGAAAAGGAAAAACTAAAAAACAAAAGGAATGAGGACTAAATCGCCTCGCTCGTTTTATTACTCTAATCTAATGAAAACATTAAATACTGATATACGAACAAAAAAGCTTAATTACAGCATTAACTCACGCGGTCCTTTTCCAGCGGAGCGAGGATTGTGTTTTTTCGTGACCGTGGTGGTGACCATATTACTTGAAATGCGAGGCAGAAAGACACCGGTCCCTCCATGAGCACCCATTCCCACACCAGGAAAATCCCGGTTCAGAACGATCCGGGTTTGCTGCTGTCTCTGTAGCGCCAAAGCTCTTTCCCCCATAAAGTTCTCAACCTGCAAATTAAATATGAGACGACCACATTTAATACTTTCCCAAACCCACTATCTGACGAAAGCTGAATCTGAAACCCCGAAAATGACAACACGCAAGGAAATGCTAACAAAGGAATAAGATCTTTTGGTTTTACCCGAGTCTGAACCGGGTTCACGCGCTGGAGTTGATAAACCGATGGGCACCCGGTCCAACTATTTCCGGTTCCACAATCACAAGGATCATGAGCACCACCACCGGAAACGCCAGCATGCCCGCACCAAACCGGCGGCTTAGCTCGCTGCACAACCACACCCCCCCAAAAAAGTCAGAAAAACTAAAAAAAAAAACACACATAGAAATGCCGATAAACAAATGTGAGTAGATTATGAAAAAACCGGTGAGTGTAAATGGACATGCATGCATATACCTGTAAAATCGGGAGAGGTTTACAGAGGCCACGGTTATGGGGGTGCCGCTGGACAAAAGTGGAGGAAGAAAAACGCTGAAAGCCCTCCATGCAAGCGGGCTTTGGCTTTGAGGAAGAACAGTACCCGAATGGAGTATTGATTTTATTAGAGACCTGAACTTCGTCCATGGAGAAGAAATCGGAAGGAAGCCATAGCTCTCCATCTTCCAAATCTTCAGCACCAAAATCATCCGCCATTTTTGCACTGTTATTTTTCTCTGTCTCTGTAAATTTTAGACAGAGAGAGAAAGAGAGAGGAGACAGTTGAGGGGGAATTCAAAAGGTCGAAACCGGAATGGGGAAGAATGAAGGTTTTTTGTTTTTTTTTTTTAAATTAAAACTGACGTTACGAGTTTAATTTCTGTAATCTGCAACAAATGCAAGTACATTTTGTTTTTTATCTAAACAAAAGAAATTGAAGAGGAAAAAATAGGGAAAGAAAGCACGGTACTCTCACGTGACAACCCACGAAGATTCGTTGGTACACACTTCTTGGCACGATTTCTACTCGGGGACCGTACTAATCGGCGAGGATCCCCGTCACCATGCCACGTGTCTTTTGTAATGGCGTGTTTGGTTCAAGAGAAAAGGAGGAATTGTTTTTTTTTTTTTTTTTTTCATTTTATAAAAGTACAACATGTAAATTGTAATTGTTTTTTTTTTTTTTTTTTCGAACGATAGAATTTTATTATAACAACTCAAAAACTAAAATTACAACTACAATCGTAGCCAACGGGCTAAGAGCCGACAAGACTAATTAAAAGCGGCGGGGAATTGGTAAAACCAATTGATTCACAACATGGACTAACAAACTATCCACCCCAAACTAACAACTCCACGCCGAGACTTGGCAAAGACTCCTTAAAGGAGACCGTAACACACCAAAAAACCTGAAATCGGGCACGAGCAACCACTACATCTTTGCCGAACGAAAAAAGCGATCCGCCTACGAGTTTCGCAAATCAACCGAGAAAAGAAAACACAAACAAAATAAGAAAAAAACAACATTTACTAACAAACTAGGGAAAAAAACAAAAAATTGTCTCTCCCTCTCCCAAATCTACTTTCGCATCCCATCGTCTTCTCAAATTTCCGAGACACCTCCGTGAAGCTCCGACCCATTATCACCCCTGACCAAAAATTCCGCCACCTTTATACGCAAAAGGAACCGCTATTGGTGTCCTCTCCAATAGAAAACATGGAGGGGGAAGGAGGGAGGGGGAGGGGGCGGCTGTGGGAGAGGGAGGGGTGCTAGGGTTTTTTTTTTTGTTTGGAGTGGGAGGGTTAGAGAGAAGTGGGAGAGAATGGGGTTAGAGAGAGAAGTTTTCCTACCTGGCGCAGTAAAAGGATGTAAATTGTAATTGTAAAGGGTTACAAATAATACAATAAACATTTCCACACCAGATGAGTGAATGCTTGTCATATTATTTTCTTTTCCATTGTCGTTTTCAATCAATCAAATGACAAAATTACATCTACCCGCCTTTTTTTTTACCTTCACATTATGTTTTTTAGACATTTGATCAGAATTTTATTTTATATCATACATAAAATATCAAATTTACAAAAATGTTTTATTATATAAGTGCTTATTTATAAATTATATACTTTATATTTATACAGATTGATGATGCTGCTTAAAATCAGCGGATCACTCCACGTAAAGGTTTCTGATAAAGTTCAAATTTTCTTATGAGTTGGTAGTTCTTCAAGTTGGAAACTTGCATGCGACAGTTTAACAAATGTTAGCCAGGACATGGATTGTCCCATAGAGACCACTCTAACACTTAAGTCAGTACCAAAAACAGGAGAATCCAGAGGAAAATATAGTAATTAAAAACAATTAACTGAGAATACTTACGATGGGACAGAAAGACATATACCTTGAAGGATGGGCCGCATAAGCCTTATACGATAAATTGGATTGTTTGGGCCGGTATGGACCTTATAGGCCGTATAGACAGGAGAATTATATTTGTATCACAATAAAAAAATAATATTGAATAATTAATAAAGTAATTGCGGAATAATGTGTAAATAATTAAAATAGGAGATATTGGAAAAAGTTAATTTTGTCCTCAACATAGAAAAATATAAATGATAAAATATAAATTAAAATAAATAATTGATTTTTAACAAAAAATGGAAACAAACGGACTCATTGTTCTTGCTCGTTTTATATTTTTCCTTCAGTTATATACTTCAAACATAAGAAGCCATGGGATCTTCTATTCCAAAAAATCGTGTTTCATCTCTATTCCAACCGTGTGGATGATTGACACGTGTATTACACTTACCATGTTAATTTTCAAGCATAAATCAAGCAAAAATTGTAGGGTTCTAATATGGTAAGTGTAATACACGTGTCAATCATCCACACGGTTGGAATAGGAGATGAAAACACGATTTTGGAATAGAAGATCCCATCCGAAACCAATAGGTCAGTTAAGAAACAGTAAAAATTCATTAAACCCTTTATATAGTGTTACTTTTGAAAGTTTTGGAAAAATATTATAGGTGAACGTGTTTTGATAGTGGGGTTGAATAATACTAAAGAATGAGAACATATTTGAGTTTTTCGTCCAGAAAAAGTTACGTGCAGTATCTCGGAAGATATTTTCAAGTCTCATTAATGTTGTTTGTTGGGGCTAGTGGAAGACACTGTTAATTTATAAACGTCTTACTAGCATATTTAACAGAGTGTTCTATCTTTAATTTGTAGTAGAAACTTGCTCCAATAATGTATGAGTGTTCTATCTTTAATTTGTAGTAAAAACTTGCTCCAGTAATGTGCCAATGTGCCGTCTGCATCATTTTGAAGATGTGAACAAATTTGGCCCATAAATGGTGAAATAATGTATTTGCACTATTTTTTAATTAATGTGCGAATTTAGTGCAAACTTTTGAAGATTGAATGAAAATTTTACACTACAATAGAGTATAATCTACAATAAAATGGTGCAACTGCTGGAAAAGGTTTAATGCTTCTTGATGTAGTAAGGTTTAATAGAATAAAATTATTTAACTAAAAAAGAATTAATAAATGTTTAGAAAAATAAAAATATATTTTCAAAAACAACATTTTGAAAACTTTAATATATTCTAACAAGATGAAATCAACCAAAGCGTGACAAGTTCATCTTTCTTCGATTTTGAAATACCACACAATAGCACAATACGAACACGGCATGAAATTATTGGTTTTGGTCTATGTGTTATTGGGTTTGGGCCGCAATTGAACCAACCCGATAAGAACAATAATTAAGAAATTGAGTCCATATATGTAACACCCATAAATTTTTATAATTCATATCTTACCTTATTTTTATTATAATCAAATTCATATTAACTTATGTATACATTTTTATATTATATATATACTTTTATTTTTTTTAATAGTCAATTATTGGATTAGCTTTAGACATTACCCACTAATGCCAACCATCTCCATTATCATTATCCCCACTTTATACTACTTTACCACCTTAGCCCATTTGCCCATGTTTTCAGCAAACTTTAAAGAAAATCACCTCCATTTTCTTATTCTCAATTCCACAACTCTTATTCTCAATTCCACAACTTGCAAATTTTTTTATAGAAGTACAACTTTGATTTCCTCAACTTCACATCTCAACTATCAACAGAAAAACCAACACATACTTTCATTTCTGCAAATTTTTCCATAGCATTCTCACGACTTCAGGCCCAAGCTTCATCTTTTTGTTGCCGAAAAATTTAACGAATGAAGAATTTACGAAGTTTGATTTTTCCCCTGTAACCGTGTCCGTGTGGGAGTATTTGTTTGTGTATGTGCTGGGTATGTGCAGGTATAGTTATGTGTGTATTTATATATGTGTGTGTGTGTGTGTTCTGTGTGTGTAATTATATATAATATATACATATATGTCATAAGTGTTCTGTGTGTGCGTGTGTGTTGTAATTATGAGTGTAATAGTGTGTGTGTGTGTGTGTGCGTGTGTGTGTTCTGAGTGTGTGTAATATGAGAGTGTATGTGCGTGTTCTAGGTGTGTGTAGCGATGAGTTGTGTGTGAGTTTTGTCTCCGGAAATGAGTTATACCGAAGACGAAGGGAAGTCGAAGGCTACAAAGGGGGCGACGAGAATGGGGTCTTTTCAGTAGGGGCTTGAGTTTGAAAATTTGATAGAGATTAGGGCTAAATTTGGAATTTTGATGGTTTACATATTTGACCCCCTGAAGTTTCATTTTAGTCCAAATTTCAAATCAAAGCTTCCATAATTTTCTATTCAGTCAAAGAAGTTTCTATTTAGTCCAAATTTTTATTTAAAATTTTTGGAATTTCAAATTAACCCATATAACTTATTTATACTTTCTGGATTTTTCAATTTGACCCTACAAATTTTTAATTTATTCCAAAAAACTAAAATTTCTTTTAACTTCTTTCAATTAGACATCCAAACTTATATTTTTAGTCAATTTTTCACTTATTAGAAAACCCTAGGCTATTTTATAAGTATAATTATTTAAATTAGAAGTTACTACTTAATCTACAGGCCTAAATCATGTTAAATTTCTATTGCAGGTGACGAAGAACCGTATAATTAAGGCTTATACTTTTGAGCAATTTGTGCATCTACTTTTATTTGCTGGTTGAGGTAGGGATTCTTATCACATTTTATGTGTATAATTCATTGTCTTTGTTAAATGCCTAAACTGTTCAATTATGTGAATTACGCATTTTAAATGTTTACATGATATGCATAATTATGTGAATTATATGCTTTCGATGTATTACATGATATGCATAATTGTGTGGATTATATGCTTATAATGTGCTACATGATGTGACTAATTTTTATAAATGACATGTTTTTTTTTCATTACAATGTATGTCATGTATGTTTATGCAATTGAAAAGAAAATTTTTTGGCCTCGTGCCACGGGAAAGGAAAATTTTGGCCACGTGCCATGGGAAAGGAAAATATGGCATTCGTGCCACGGGAAAGGAAAATTTTTGGCCACG
This sequence comes from Rehmannia glutinosa, assembly GCA_016081115.2. NCBI lineage: Eukaryota > Viridiplantae > Streptophyta > Magnoliopsida > Lamiales > Orobanchaceae > Rehmannia > Rehmannia glutinosa. The sequence continues at coordinate 10,853,612 of CM071934.1, read as the reverse complement.
TGCCATGGGAAAGGAAAATATGGTATTCGTACACGAAAGAAAGGAAAATATGGCATTCGTGCCACACGAAAGGAAAATTTTTGGCCTCATGCCACGAAAAAGGAAAATATGGAATTCTTACTGCCTACGGAAATGTTATGTCTTTATCGGCTTATGCCAATGGGAAAAGTTATGTGCTATTTATTTTATGCTAATGGGAAAGGTTATGTGTTAATTTATGTAATTGTGCACTTTTCGTATTTAGCTTGGACAATCTTTATCCCTACTGAGTATGTGATTACTCACCCCTAAATTCAAATTATTTTCAGATTATGTGGACGGACGCGTTGATGTGGGGGAATAGCCGAAGATTTTTGACTTTTAATTATTTCAATTTTAAGAACAATATTTTATTTTCAATTGTTTCATATTTCAAGAACTATGAACACGTTTTAAATTTCGAACAATTGTGATGTATTTTTTTTTTATTTAAAGTGCTTGAGTGGATTTTAAATTTTATACCTTAAAATTATTTCTTAAGACTTAAGATTTCCTCATTATCGCTTCCGCTAAACTTTTCATTTATGTATGTTTTAAAAAAAAAATTATACGCATTTTCTTAAAATTTTAGTAACGCTAAAAATGCACTTCAAAAAATGGGGCGTTACGAGATGGTATCGGAGCGTCTACTTTCCTAGACTTGCAATTTTTAATATTTTTTTCTCAAAAAGAAAAATGGCTATCACTCTCCATCGCGCTCCGTCCAACCAGGTAACATCTATTTAATTATCATGTCATGAGAATTGGGAAAGTATAATATGTTATAATTTATGTATGGAATCATGAGAATTTATATGAATATTTATGTGACATGCTATAATTTATGTATGTGTTCCTTAATTCATTGCATGATATAATTTTTCTTTCATGACACGTTAGAAGTAGATAACAACGTGAAATAGCAATTCATAATGAACCATAGAAGTATAACGCCTATTTTTTTATATATATGATAAAGTTGAACGACTTATACGATTAATTTATGACTCAGATCGGCCCGTACATGCAAAAACGCTAGAAAGTGTCACATGTAGTATCATATTGCGAAAGAGTTTAAATTTAGATATTTTATTTTACTGTAGATAATGCCGCAACATAGAGACAATTCGAACTCGTCATTTAACTCAAACCAGAGTCAATGGGATGTCGACAATACACATACTCTAGCACTATTTGATACTGGTATTATGCATTCCTTTATTTATTTTGATTTCCAAGCTAAATTCCAACCCCGGGTGTTACATTGTTAGTGACATACTAGAAATAAGCCTCTCATTCGGAATAATACTAAGTAGTGATCTAGTGATTAAAAATGTGGAGTTGATTTTGATGGGATGGGTTTAGAAACGGATTTGCATGTGATTATGAATAAAGATTTTGATATCATCTTAGGAATGGACTGGTTGAATAAAAACAAGGATAACCTCAATTGTCATAAGAGACTAAGAGAGAAATAATATTGTGACCATTAAATAGAGACAAATTCACAATTGTTTTTCGGAGAGAGAGAGAGTGGAGTGCCCCGAGATATATCGGAATATGGACGATCAAGATGTTGAAAAAAAAATGAAAATTTTCCAGGGGGTCGGTGAATGTTATAGCCACTTCGATTGATGAAAAGACCATCATGGAGATCCTTATTGTACGTGAGTACACCAATTTCTTTTTTGAAGATTTGTCGGGAATACCTCCAAATCGACCAGTAGAGTTTATGATTGATTTGATTTTCGGGAGATGCCCCTGTATCGAAAGTACCATATAGAATGACAACCAATGAGCTTTAGGAACTTAAAAAGTTCAGCTGCAAGAACATTTGGATATTGTTTCCGTTCGGCCGAGCGTGCCGCCTTAGGGAGCGCCAGTTTTATTTGTAAAAAAAAATGAGACAATAAGAATGTTTATAGACTACAGAGAGTTGAATAAGCTCACCATAAATAATAAATATCCATTGTCAAGGACTGAGGATCTTTTTGATCAATTGAATGGGGCAAATGTATTTTTTAAGATTGATCCGAGGTCTGGATATCAACTGAAAGTTAAGAAAGAAGATATACCCAAGACAACTTTTAGGACAAGATATGGGCACTATGAGTTTATAGTTATGCCTTTTGGGACTTAGTAATGCCCTGGCAATATTTATGAATTTGATGAATCGGGTTTTTCATCCGTACTTAGATCAATTTGTGATTGTATTCATAGATGCCATACTGGGGTACTCAAAGGATAGAGAACAACACGAGAAACATCTCGACATAGTGTTGGAAACTTTCTGTAAAGAGAAATTGAACGTAAAATCCAAGAAGTATGAGTTTTGGCTTGATCGAGTAGTCTTTTTGGGACTTGTAGTTACAATGAAAGGCATAAAGTCGACCGTCAAAAGTTAAAGCCGTGGAAAAATGATTGGCTCCTACAAATGCCAATGAAGTAGTTGTTTCTTAGGCATTGCAGGATATCACAGAAGGTTTATTGCAGGATTTTCAAAAAATAGTAGGCCCGATGACTTGACTCACAAGAAAGGGTGAGAAGTTTGTTTGGACTGAAAAGTACGAACAAAGCTTTCAAGAACTCAAATGGCGTCATTATTTAGCCGGGAGGTTAAAGGTTTTAAAACAACAGACTATGGTGCACTGGTGTATGAAGAGATAATATGTGTAACTAAGGACGACGAATTAAGAAGAAAAATATTGGTAGAGGTACATTGTACGCCTGATACAGCACACCCAGGTGGGACAAAGATGTATAAAGATCTCAAGGGAATTTTCTGGTGGAGAAATATGAAAAGAAGCATCGAAAATTTGTAGAGAAATATTTGACGTGTCAGAAAGTGAAAGTCGAGCACCGATGACCTTCCGAATTATTAAGACCCTTTCAGATTCCAGAGTGGAAAGTCGAACACGTGATCTTGTAGTAGGTTTACTAAGATCAAACCGTGGAAATCAAGTTATTTGGGTTGTAGTAGATCGATTAACCAAGTCCACGTACTTTCTGCCAATCAAGATGACACACAGTCTAGAACATTTGGCACAACTTTATATCAAGGAAATTGTAAGATTACATAGGATACCCGTTTCTATAGTTTCGGACAGGGATCCGAGATTCACATCGAAATTTTGGGGCAGTCTAAAAAAACAATGGGGACAAACTAAATTTCAGCACAACTTTTCATCCTCAGACAGACGAACAATCTGAACGAACCATTCAAATCTTAGAAGATTTACTGAGGGGTTGCATTTTGAATTTTGATGATAATTGGGAGAAATACTTGCCTTTTGTGGAATTCTCTTACAACAACAACTACCAGACGACTATTAGAATGACCCCTTATGAAGCCCTATACGGCATAAAGTGTAGATCCCCTATCTATTGGGACGAAATTGGTGAGAAGAAAGTGTTAGGTCTGGAGCTAGTCGAGCAGATGGTCAAGGTTATTGAGAAAGTCGAGAGATAAAAAAAAAAAAAAAAAAAAAAAAGAAAAAGGCAACGCGAGATCATGAAGTTGAGATTTGAGCCAAGTATTCCGAGTTATTCTATCAACCGAGTAAACTTGAAATTTCGAGGACGAAATTATTTTATAAGAGGGGTAGAATGTAACACCCATAAATTTTTATAATTCATATCTTACCTTATTTTTATTATAATCAAATTCATATTAACTTATGTATACATTTTTATATTATATATATACTTTTATTTTTTTAATAGTCAATTATTGGATTAGCTTTAGACATTACCCACTAATGCCAACCATCTCCATTATCATTATCCCCACTTTATACTACTTTACCACCTTAGCCCATTTGCCCATGTTTTCAGCAAACTTTAAAGAAAATCACCTCCATTTTCTTATTCTCAATTCCACAACTTGCAATTTTTTTTTTATAGAAGTACAACTTTGATTTCCTCAACTTCACATCTCAACTATCAACAGAAAAACCAACACATACTTTCATTTCTGCAAATTTTTCCATAGCATTCTCACGACTTCAGACCCAAGCTTCATCTTTTTATTGCCGAAAAAAATTTAACGAATGAAGAATTTACTTAAGTTTGATTTTTCCCCTGTAACCGTGTCCGTGTGGGAGTATTTGTTTGTGTATGTGCTGGGTATGTGCAGGTATAGTTATGTGTGTATTTATATATGTGTGTGTGTGTGTGTGTTCTGTGTGTGTAATTATATATAATATATACATATATGTCATAAGTGTTCTGTGTGTGCGTGTGTGTTGTAATTATGAGTGTAATAGTGTGTGTGTGTGTGTTCTGAGTGTGTGTAATATGAGAGTGTATGTGCGTGTTCTAGGTGTGTGTAGCGATGAGTTGTGTGTGAGTTTTGTCTCCGGAAATGAGTTATAGCGAAGACGAAGGGAAGTCGAAGGCTACAAAGGGGGCGACGAGAATGGGGTCTTTTCAGTAGGGGATTGAGTTTGAAAATTTGATAGAGATTAGGGCTAAATTTGGAATTTTGATGGTTTACATATTTGACCCCTGAAGTTTTATTTTAGTCCAAATTTCAAATCAAAGTTTCCATAATTTTCTATTCAGTTCCAAAGAAGTTTCTATTCAGTCCAAATTTTTATTTAAAACTTTTGGAATTTCAAATTAACCCCTATAACTTATTTATACTTTTTGGATTTTTCAATTTGACCCTACAAATTTTCAATTTAGTCCAAAAAACTAAAATTTCTTTTAACTTCTTTCAATTAGACATCCAAACTTATATTTTTAGTCAATTTTTCACTTATTAGAAAACCCTAGGCTATTTTATAAGTATAATTATTTAAATTAGAAGTTACTACTTAATCTACTGAGCCTAAATCATGTTAAATTTCTATTGTAGGTGACGAAGAACCGTATAATTAAGGCTTATACTTTTGAGCAATTTGTGCATCTACTTTTATTTGCTGGTTGAGGTAGGGATTCTTATCACATTTTATGTGTATAATTCATTGTCTTTGTTAAATGCCTAAACTGTTCAATTATGTGAATTACACATTTTAAATGTTTACATGATATGCATAATTATGTGAATTATATGCTTTCGATGTATTACATGATATGCATAATTGTGTGGATTATATGCTTATAATGTGCTACATGATGTGAGTAATTTTTATAAATGACATGTTTTTTTCATTACAATGTATGTCATGTATGTTTATGCAATTGAAAATAATATTTTTGGCCTCGTGTACACGAGAAAGGAAAATTTTGGCCACGTGTCATGGGAAAGGAAAATATGACATTCGTACCACGGAAAGGAAAATTTTTGGCCACGTGCCATGGGAAAGGAAAATATGGTATTCGAGCCACGGGAAAGGAAAATTTACGGCCACGTGCCACAGAAAGGAAAATATGGCATTCGTGCACGGGAAAGGAAAATTTTTGGCCTCGTGCACGAAAGGAAAATATGGCATTCGCGCCTACGGGAAAGGTTATGTGCTATCTGGCTTATGCCAATGGGAAAGGTTATGTGCTATTTATTTTATGCTAATGGGAAAGGTTATGTGTTAATTTATGTAATTGTGCACTTTTCGTATTTAGCTTGGACAATCTTTATCTCTACTGAGTATGTGATTACTCACCCCTAAATTCAAACCATTTTCAGATTATGTGGACGGACGCGATGTGGGGAATAGCCAAGATTTTTGACTTTTAATTATTTCAATTTTAAGAACAATATTTTATTTTCAATTGTTTCATATTTCAAGAACTATGAACACGTTTTAAATTTCGAACAATTGTGATGTATTTTTTTTATTTAAAGTGCTTGAGTGGATTTTAAATTTTATACCTTAAAATTATTTCTTAAGACTTAAGATTTCCTCATTATCGCTTCCGCTAAACTTTTCATTTATGTATGTTTAAAAAAAAATTATACGCATTTTCTTAAAATTTTAGTAACGCTAAAAATGCACTTCAAAAAATGGGGCGTTACAATATCGGGCCAAAACGATAACTTAAATAATACCTTCTTTTACACATTTTTTATAATTATAACTTCCTAAGGGTTTTTATATTTGGTAATTATTCAAAGAAAAATAATAATATACTATATTAGTAAATGGTTTAATTCTCCAAATGTTCTAAATCGATTAAATGAGCCAAAAAGATAATAATAATTAATAAATAAATATAAATGATTTTGCTTATCGGGCTTAATGATCGTGTCTGACTCTCGGTTTTTATTGTTTCGGATTCGGGCTATCATTTTCATTTCATTAAGTTATTGGACTATGTTCGGGTTATTGTTTATTGGGTCAGGCTCTTATCGGGCCAATTCGATAACAATCCGACCAATGCGATTTGCCATTCCTAATCAGAAGACCTTGAGCTAATTTTTTATTTCAACGAAAAGTGAGATTTCATCATTGGGATAAGTTTTCAAATTATTGTTGGAATTTGTGCAAAAGAAAGTAAAAGTATGTTTTGCAATTGGCTATAAATATTTTGATGGAGAACATATAGTAGAAAATTTGAAAATATATTTGGTTTTAGTATTTTTTTTTGTTTTTTTTATTATTCAGAAATGTGATAAGATTGTAATTTATATTTATTATATTGGAGCGATGGGACCCACTTAAGTGTAATTGTTAGAAAAATAATAAAATATAATTGGGTAAAAATGATAGGGGTGAAGTCCATTTTGAAGTTTTAATTTAAAAAATAATTTATGTGGACGTAGATAGTGATAGTGGATCTCACTTATAATTAAAATTTGCTATATAATAGTTGTGGTGGTGACCTTTGAAATAACGCATAGCCGAAAATAATTATATTTGTGTAGAACATGAATGGCAATTGGACGGGGCAGAACGGGCACCCATCCCAAGAGGGCGGAGCGACCCATCACGTGTCGCAGGGTGGGCCAAAATGGGTCATCCCGTGTAGTATTTAAAAAAAATCATAAAAACATAATAATTCAAATAAAAATATAATAAAAAGGAACAATAAACAAGAAAAGTAAATTATTGTTAACTTTGTATTATATTTAAACATATTTATAAGTTTTTTGTCTTGTATTTTGTTTTGTTAATACATGTTATCTATAAAATTGTCATTTTTAATGTATATATGTTAGATATAATATTAGGTACATAAATATTACATTGTCAAATATATTATATATGTAAAACATATATTAAGTATTTCTTTTAAAAAATATTAGGCGGGGAGAAAGTAATACCCATGCCCGCCCCGCGGCAGGCGACCCAAACACTGTGGTTTAAGGCGAGATTGCTATCCCTAGTGTGGAAATTGAGAATATAGGGTTGAGATTGTAAGTAAAAAATTGAAAATGTAATATTTCCCATGAAATTGAGTAAAATTTTATATATCTCAACTTGTAAAAAGTGGGGGGAAAACTTAATGAGATAAAACTATTTGATTTGGATGAATAAATCGGTTGAACTTGAGTCGTGTTACTTCGCCACAAGCCTAGGTACTTTAGTTCGAGAAACCCGTAAAAAGAATGAACGTTAGGCTAGCCTGTTTGATACATGTTTTTATCTTAATTTTGATGATTTTATTTTTACACCAAAACAATGTTTTTAATTGTTGTCCAAATACTCCTAAATGATTTAAAATGGTTTTAATATTTTCCTGAGTATTTCTTCAAGTTTTATTTCGATTAAATTGGACAACACTTTTAATGATTTTACGTTTATAAGTTTTTACTTCAAAACAAGGTTCCTAAATGTTGTCTAAATACTCCCGATTGGTTTAAAATATTTTTACTAAATTTTCGATATATTTATTGAGTTTTATTTTCGACAAAAATCGGACAACATTTACTGTCTCGAGGTCAACCTGCCACCGTGAGAGGGCGACCGTGCACGAAGATGAATTTTGGAACAAAAAATGAGACGGACTTGAAATTGGCCAGGTCGGCCGATCGACTGAGGCGTCGGCCGATGGCGTCGGCCGCCGACCGCCGCACCGTCGGCCGGTGCACTGGACGTTAAAATTGAAACAGAACATTGCTATTCGAAAAATCATTGAGGGGACCGGTCGAGTCTAGGTCGACCGGTCGAAGTCCCCCGACCGGTCCGCCTGTGTTATTTTCTGTGTGTTCTTCAAACGTCTATTTACGTGACGGCCGCCATCTATCTTTTGACAAACAAATTTTTGACTGTTTGACAATGAACATCTTTTCCTTAGATTATGGGATTGATTTCTAACAGCCATATTCTTGATTTTAATTGTATTTTTACTCAGAGATTTTCAATCCCCAAGAGGAGCCTATGCTTGATCAATTATCTCCTATATATAGAGGAAGTTTTGGAGCAACAAATACAACAATTGAGATACAACACAACAAGATACACTTCAAGTAAATATTTGTTCTTCATAGTTATTATTCTTGTTGTAATTTTGCCTAGCTTATCACTTTCACATCCTTGAGGTCTAGGCTATTCTTGATTACACTTTGCACTCATATTGTAATATTCATTATTGAGTTGTAATCTTGATTTTTGGTCATCATTCAACACAAGAAATCCTTGTGAGTATTCTTGTGGTAAGAATACACTTGGGTGATCTAGGTGATAGGTGTTTCAAGAGTGTGGTGCTCTTGAGGTGTTGGAGAATTTGGTATTCTTCAAGATTGAAGATTGTGGTGATCTTCAAAGGTGCCGTTGAAGGCAGATTTTGGTAATCTTCAAAGGGAGATTGTGGTAATCTTCAAAGGGAGATTGTGGTAATCTCCAAAGGTGGTGTTGAAGAAGAGTGTGGTGCTCTTCAAGGTGTTGTAAGTTGAGTTTGTATTAATTTTGGTAATTAATAAAATTCTTTTTCTTTTTTGAAATCCATCCCGGATATCTTTGGGGTGGTAGAGGATTAAGCCCTAGGTGGGTTGAACCTCTATAAATCGGCGTGTGTTGTTTACATTTCGCACCCTTATTATTGTCTTTGAGCATTCGGTTTGAAAAAGAGGGCAAAATCGAAAAGATGGAGATAATCTATTCACCCACCCCCTCTAGATTATCGTAGACGCTTGGACTTACAAGTGGTATCAAAGCCAAACTCTTTGGCAAGCTCGTTTCACATCGCGAGTGAAGAGGAACGATCGTCGGCTACGAACGAAGCTCATCTTACCAGCACCTCCACCACCAAGCCACCACTATTTGATTCCAAAAATTTTATATTTTGGAAAGAAAGAATGGAATGTTATTTACAAGGTTGCGGGTTCGATATTTGGAACATCGTTATAAATGGAGAATCCATTCCGATGAAAGACACACCACACACCTCCAAAGGCCTCAAAGAGCTAAATGATGAAGAGAAGAAAATCATCTCCTTAAATGGTAAAGCTCTCAATATTTTATATTGTTCACTTACTAATTTGGAATTTGATCATATCGTAGGAATTCGATCGGCTCATGGAGTATGGCAAAAATTAGAAGCAATTCATGAAGTATATACAAATGATATGAGCAACTCAAAAGCATCTACTTCTCAAAGGATACAATGTCAAATCTAAGGAACAAGCCTCTTTACAACTTCCAACTATGAAAAAGTTGAACATTGTCTTATGGGCATCGAAGAAGAAAACGAGGTATGTCTTAAACCCTCTACTTCTTATGATATTGTTATTCAAAATGATTATAGTGATTTGCAAAATGATTTTGATGATCTTCAAAATGAATTCCAAAATTTACTTGTTAAGTACAAAAATTTGAAAAAGGAATTCATTGTTTTGAAAAATGAAAAGGATAGTTTATTTACTTCCTATACTTCCTATGAATCACTATCACGTGCTCACACCACCACACTTGACAAGGTTAGAAACCTTGAAAAACAAAATAGTACTCTTGTTGAGGATATGAATTGCATGAAAAATGATTTATCAAAATCAAACTTGAGTACCAATAAATTGCCCAATATTGTAAATGTTAATGATTGTGATAGTGAACTTGATCATGAGCCTAATATTGTCAAGCATATAAAAAAGAATCGAGCTCCTATGCATGTTAGTAATATTACTTGTTTTTATTGCGGTAAGAAGGGACACGCCATAAATACTTGTCGGGCTAGAAATAGCTCAAATTATTATTGGAGACCTAAAAATCTCAAGACTAATCCCAAAGGACCCAAGCACTTGAGGGTACCACAAAACAATGTCATTTTAGGTACCCGGCGGATTAATAATCGAAGAAAATTCATGCCGCCAAGGAAAAATCAAATGAACATCTCATTTGATCAAAGAAGGAGAAAACAAAGTCAATTTCCAAGAAGTGGATATAATCAAAAATGGGAAGAACACAATCCTTGGAAATGGCAAAGACATCATCAACAAGAAGATTTTCCAAAAGAAAGACACTTTCGAAAAAGAAGGCCACAATGCTTGGAAATGGAGCAATTGGAGAAGCCATCATCAACAAAATGATTTTCAAAGGGGAAGATATCATCAACAAGGGGAACGGCACAACCCATGAAAATGGCGTAATTGGTAAACCGTATCTCCCTACTTGAATATGCATTTTTTTTGTATGCATGTTTTTATTTATGCCTATTTTGCAAAACGAGTTTTTATAATTTTAAAATTAAGGTCCTCAATTAATATTTGTGTTTTTAAAATCCTTTGAAAATGAGACCTTACATGTTGTTTTTAAACTCTTATGGATTTCTATAGCATAAGCACTTTTATTGTGATATCTCTTATTTCTTGGCCTACACTTGTGATATCATATCTTGTGCAAAATTTGTTTAAAGAATTGTGTAGGTTATATATCTCATATTCATTGGCTATCGACTATTTCTTCATCAAGAGATTCTTAAACCATAGAGGTATGTTCACTCGTATTTTTAGTACTCGATATTGTGTTCATGTCATGTTTATGCACATATCTTTCTAAATATTTCATTTCAACCCCTTTAGTGCCACTAAATGACTTTGTGATTTTTTTTAAAAGGGCACTACTCGTTAAATCTTGTTTTTCTCGTATATATGTTTTCTCGAAACTCATATTTGTTGGATTTAGTCCATAATTATCTTTTTGCAAAGTTTTAAAATTTTTGGGGTGAAAAATCGAATTTTGGAAAAATGCGGAGAATGAAAAATTGCCTTTGGGGCCAGTCAGAGGTCGACCGGCCAGAATGCCTACGCACGTCGATCGGTCACACCCCACCTCGACCGGTCGCCCAGGCAAAATTTTTGTGTTTTAAATCGTCTGTCTTCTTTTTTAGAAACAGAACCTATCTTCCTCAAACCCTGCGTACCAATGATCACACCCCCTTTTTTATAAAATCTTCAATTCTTCATTAATCTTTGTGATTCTTGTTGCTAATCCACCTCTTTTTGCAAGAATTTTACATATATGGCACCTCCAAGAAATTCTACCGGTCGAAATCCCACCGCCAAGCGTAGAAAGGGCGGAGAGGGTTCTTCGAGAAATCGGCAAGAAGAAGCCGAACAAAGGGATATTCGAGCTACCCAAAGGAATGTGGCTCAAGAATGTGACGATATTCAAAACCCTCTTATCGATCCTCAAATAAGGGGAGATTGTAATCATCAAAAAGGGAGATTGTTTGATACATGTTTTTATCTTAATTTTGATGATTTTATTTTTACACCAAAACAATGTTTTAATTGTTGTCTAAATACTCCTAAAATGATTTAAAATGGTTTTAATATTTTCCTGAGTATTTCTTCAAGTTTTATTTGATTAAATTGGACAACACTTTTAATGATTTTACGTTTATAAGTTTTTACTTCAAAACAAGGTTCCTAAATGTTGTCTAAATACTCCCAATTGGTTTAAAATGTTTTTACTAAATTTTCGGAGTATTTATTGAGTTTTATTTTCGACAAAAATCGGACAACATTTCTCGAGGTCAATCGGTCACCGTAAGTGAGGGCAACCCGTGCACTGAAGATGAATTTTGGAACAAAAAATGAGATGGACTTGAAATTGGCGGTCGACCGGTCGACCAGGGCGTCGACCGTCGACGGGCGTCGGCCGATCGACGAAGCGTCGACCGATCGACCGAGCGTCGACCGATGGCGTCGGCCGACCGCGCCCTGTCGGCCGGTGCACGAACGTTAAAATTGAAGCAGAACATTGCTCTTGAAAAATCATTGAGGGGGACCGGTCGGGTCTAGGTCGGCCGGTCGAAGTCTCCACGACCGGCCGCCCTGTTTATTTTCTGTGTGTTCTTCAAACATCTATTTAAATGCGACCGATCGCCTATCTTTTGACGACAAATTTACGACCGTTTGACAAGGACATCTTTTCCTTAAATTGTGGGATTGATTTCTAACAGACTATATTCTTGATTTTAATTGTATTTTTCTCGTAGATTTTCAATCCCCAAGAGAGCCTATGCTTGATCAATCATCTCCTATATATAGAGGAAGTTTTGGAGCAACAAATACAACAATTGAGATACAACACAACAAGATACACTTCAAGCAAATATTTGTTCTTCATAGTTATTATTCTTGTTGTAATGTTGCCTAGCTTATCACTTTCACATCCTTGAGGTCTAGGCTATTCTTGATTACACTTTATGTTTGATAAATGGTTTTATCATGATTTTGATGATTTTGATTTTACTCCAAAACAATGTTTTTAAAGGTTGTCCAAATACTCCTAAATGTTTTAAAATGTTTTTAATATTTTTCGGAGTATTTCCTCAAGTTTATTTTCGATACAAAATTGGACAATTCATTTAATGTTTTTTTAGTCAATGGGTTTTTACATTGAAACTATGTTGTCCTAATACTCCCAATTGATCTAAAATGTTTCTACTATTTTTCGGAGTATTTATTGGAATTTATATCGGACAACACTTTGTGTGTAAATGTTTTATTTCTTCAAAACTATATTTCTAATGTTGTCCTAAATACTCCCGATCGGTTTAAAATGTTTTTCACGAATTTTTCTGGAGTATTTCTTGAGGTTTATTTTTGATAAAAATCGGACAACTTGACATTGAGGAGGTCGACCGGTCGGCCGGCGAGCGACACACAGGAACAAGTTTCGTGAAACAAAACTTGAGAACTCTCAAATTGATCGATCTGGCCGGTCGCACATAGGCTCGACCGGTCCGAGGTGCCCTTCGACCGGTCCCTGTGTTAATTTGGTGCTATATGTTTCAACTTCTATTTACGTGCGACCGGTCGCCTTTAGTTTAATGACTAAAATATAACCGTTGTGCGTGAGACCATTCTTCCTTAAAATGTGGGATTGTTCTATAATCTGATTTTTGTATCCTTATGAGACAACCATATTTATTTTAATCTCTTTGTCTTATTTGTAGACAAAAGAAAACATGGAGGAGCCCGTGAAGGAGCCTATGTTGGAGGAGCCTTTGGAGGAGCCTTTGGAGGAGCCTATGTTGGAATTCAAATTTGAAGGCTCTCCTATAAATAGATGAAAGCTTGAGGGATCAAACACAAGACTTGATACAAACAACAAGAGATATCACAAGCACATAATCTTTGTTATTCATTTCAACATTCTTTGTAATAGCCTAAGTACTATCACTTTCACATCTTGAGGTCTAGGCTTTCATTCTTGATTACACTTGCACTTTTGAGTTGTAATATTTTTCAAAGTGTAATCTTGATTGTAATTCATCAACCAAACACAAGATATCCTTGTGAGTATTCTTGTGTAAGAATACACTTGGGTGATCTAGGTGATAGGTATTTCAAGAGTGTGGTGCTCTTGAGGTGTTGAAGAATTTGGTATTCTTCAAGATTAAAGATTGTGGTGATCTTCAAAGGTGCCGTTGAAGGAAGATTGTGGTAATCTTCAAAGGGAGATTGTGGTAATCTCCAAAGGTGGTGTTGGAGAGTTCGGTGCTCTTCAAGACGGAAGATTGTGGTAATCTTCAAGTGAGATTGTGGTAATCTCAAAGGTGGTGTTGAAGAAGAGTGTGGTGCTCTTCAAGGTGTTGTAAGTTGAATTTGTATTAATTTTGGTAATTAATAAAATTCTTTTTCTTTTCGAAATCCATCCCGGATATCTTTGGGGTGGTAGAGGATTAGGCCCTAGGTGGGTTGAACCTCTTTAAATCGGCGTGTGTTGTTTACATTCCGCACCTTTATTATTGTCTTTGAGCATTCGGTTCGAAAAAGAGGGCTAAAACCAAAAAGATGGAGATAATCTATTCACCCCCTCTAGATTATCGTAGCCGCTGGACTTACAAGTGGTATCGAGCCAAACTCTTTGGCAAGCTCGTTTCACATCGCGAGTGAAGAGAAACGATCGTCGGCTCTGAACGAAGCTCAACTCTCCGGCACCTCCACCACCAAGCCACCTCGGTTTGATTCCAAAAATTTTATATTTTGGAAAGAAAGAATGGAATGCTATTTACAAGGTTGCGGGTTCGATATTTGGAACACCGTCATCAATGGAGAATCCATTCCGATGAAAGATACACCACACACTCAAAAGGCTTCAAAAAGCTCAATGATGAAGAGAAGAAAATCATCTCCTTAAATGGTAAAGCTCTTAATATTTTACATTGTTCACTTACCACTTTGGAATTTGATCATGTTGTAGGTATTCGGTCGGCACATGAAGTATGGCAAAATTAGAAGCCATCTATGAAGTATATGCAAATGAAAGGAGCAACTCAAAAGCATCTCTACTTCACAAATGGATACAACATCAAATTCAACAACATGGTATAAGCCTTCTACAACCTCCCATGATGAACAAGTTGAACAATGCCTCATGGGCATCGAAGAAGAAAACGAGGTAAGTTCTAAACCCTCTACTTCTTATGATAATGAATTGCAAAATGAATATAGTGACTTGCAAAATGATTATGATGAGCTACAAGATGAATTCCAAAACTTACTTGTTAAATACAAAAATTTGAAAAAGGAATTCATTGTTTTAAAGAATGATAAGGATAGTTTATTTACTTCCTATGAATCACTATCATGTGCTCACACCACCACTCTTGACAAGGTTAGAAACCTTGAGAAAGAAAATAGTACTCTTGTTGAGGATATAAATTGCTTGAAAAATGATTTATCTAAATCCAACTTAGTCACCGATAAGATGACCAATATTGTTGATTGTTGTGATAATTCGAAACTAGAACTTGATCATAAGCTGGGGTGTTAATCACATGAAAAGGAATAAAGTATCTAAGCACGTTGGTCATTATGCTCCTAGAATTATTATATGCTTTTATTGCGGTAAAAAGGGTCATACAGTAAATACTTGTCGGGCTAGAAATAGCTCCAATTATTGTTGGAGACCTAAAAGTCTCAAGACTAATCCCAAAGGACCCAAACACATAAGGGTACCACAAAACAATGTCATATTAGGTACCCGGCGAAATAATGATCGAAGAAAATTTATACCGCCAAGAAGACATCAAATGACCGTTTCATTTGATCAAAGAAGGAGAAACTATTTTCGACAAAGCCAATTTCAAGAAGAAATGGGAAGAACACAATCCTTGAAATGGCAAAGACATCATCAACAAGATGATTTTCAAAGAAGAAGAGACTTTCAACAATGGGAAAGCAACAAACCTTGGAAATGGAGCAATCAAAGAAGTCATTTCTCAAGGGGAAGATATCATCAACAATGGGAACGACACAACCCATGGAAATGGCGTAATTGGTAACCCGTATCTCCCTATTTAAATATGCATTTTATTTTGTTATTATGCATGCGTTTATTTGTGTCTTAATTGCAAAATGAGTTTTCAAATATTTATTTTTTTAATTAAGGTCTTCAATATATACTTGTGCTTTTAAAATATTTTGAAAAAGAAGACCTTATATGATGTTTTAAAACTCTTGTGCATTTTTGTAGACTAAAATGTGTTATCATCTTTTATGGATTTTTATGGCATGAGCTTACTTGTGATATCTCTTAGCCTACACTTCTATCATTATGATTTGTCTTTAGATTTGTTTTAAGAATTGTGTAGGATCTACATATTTTCACAAATGGCCATTTTCATCATTATTTGTCAAGAAAAGGCATAAATTATCGAGTACGTTTACTTGTGTATTGCCATATGCCTATGTGCTTGTTTTTCATAGTGTTTCATACAAGTGCCATTAAGAGGATTTTTAGATTTTTTGAAAGGCACTATTCGATATTTGATTGCACATATTTTCTTTGTCAACTCTTGTTCAAATACTTCTTTTAAATAAGGTCTCAACTATATGATATCGGATTTGCAAATTTCAAAAGAGACCTTTTATAGCTTTCTTAAGCTTATTTGAACTTGCATGATTTATTAGACTCTTGATGATATTCTAAAAGCATAGTATGTGTTTCTTGCTTCATGGTCTCTATATATAGTGTCTATTTCTACTATGCAAGATATTTTGTGATTGAGGCATGTTTTTACACTTGGGCTATTTTTTCTTGCTTATATAAGCGATGCCATTAATGAGTTTGTTAAGTTGTGTAGATGAGAAATGAAGTACTCCAAATATTTGGATGTAAATGTTCTATTATGAACACCTTAGATCAATTGGATGCCCTATGATGATAGTGATGAAGAAGATAAAAAGGGTATTCCGGAACAAACTCGATGACCAAGGCAACATTGGTCGAACTAAGCGAGGTTAGTAGCTCGAAGGTATTTTCAAGAAGAAGGTAATGATTTTGATGTAATATTTGCACTCATGGCTCTTTTAGAAGTTATTTGCATTTTATTTGCCCATTCTTGTTTTAAGAAAATCTCAAGCTTTACTAAATGGATGTTAATTTTCTAAATGGTTTTATTCATATAGAAGTCTATCGGAGTTTAAAATTCTAGGCCAATTTTTTTAAAAAAAGGCCTTGTGCGTTGATAGACTTAGCTATTTTTGCTAAATGATTCTACAAGAGGTAAAGTTGATACTACTCTCTTTGTTTTTGAAAAAGGGCAAGATTGTTTACTTGTGCATATTTATGAGAATATTTTTGGTACTACTAATGAATATTTGTGCAAGATATTTTTCCAAGTTGATGCAAGATGTACTTGAAATGAGCATGATGGGGAGCTCAATTTCTCGCTTGGAATTCAAATCATTCAATGCCAAGTAGATGGTTACATTTCAAAATAACTCTTGAAGGAGTTAGGCATTGAAGAAGGAAGAATCATCTCAACCTCTATGGCTACCAATGAAGAGATTGACAAAGGTTGAGAAAGGCATGTCGGTTGACAAACAAATTCGAGGTATGTTTTCTTGTATTATTTCTATAGACTCGACATTCCATATGCCTTATGTCTATATGCTCGACTTCAAAAATTATCCCAACGAATCTCATTAAAGTGCATAGTTAAAAGAAATTTTCAAATATTTGAAAGGCACTTCTTCTTATGACTTGTTGTATCCAAAGCTTTAAAATGTTCTTATTTTTCGGGATAACAAGTCCGGTGAAAATTATTCAAAATATAGTTCGTCATAATCGAACTAAACATATTGAGATTCGAAAAACTTTCTAAGGGATTGCGTTTTTAACAAAAACTTGAGATGTGTTTAATTCCGTCTCAAGGATAACTTGCGGACATTTGTTCATTTACCGCCGAGTATTTTACCTCATTTCGAGCTTGATTATGACATAATGTATATTGAATGAGGTCTACATTTGCATTTTGCACGTTTTTAAAACTTAGGGGCGAAAAATTGGATTTTTGGTTGAAAATTCGGATTTTGGAAATTTTTCAACACAGTGGGCTGAAATGGTTGAGGGCAACCGGTCGCCCTCAACGTCGACCGGTCGCCCTCAACCACGACCGGTCGCCCTAAGCAAAATCTTGGATTAAAATGGTTCTGTCTTCAGCATTCGCAAGTTTAACTTCTTTTGGCCATTTTTCGTCCCTTTGCAAATTTCACACACAATTCACTTCAAATGAGTTTTGATGCATGAATTATATATTTTGGGGATTATCTAGCTCGACTATCATCATCATTGCTCGTCTTTACCGATTGAATGGTAAGAATTTCACTATCTTTAGCTCAATTGGGTTGAACCCTTGAGTTTGTGGCTTATATGTATTTTTCTTGATATAATTCATATATGTTTGTGATGAGCTTATTGATTGTTGATGAATGATATTTGTTAAATTGCATTTGGTGATGAAAAACTTGGCTTGATTTACAAGGGCTATATATATCTTTCTCAATTTTTTGGCGCCCGCCAGTGTTCGATAAAACGTTTCAATGAAAAATTCATCACCTACACGATTCTCTCGATTTCAAAAGTCTTATACATTTATAGAGATCATGTTTTGCTTATCAAATGAGTTTTCATAAACCTCTACAAGTCGTATGATTCGACTTTTCCCTCTATTTGGTTTATAAGCTTCAATGCTCAAATAGCTCGATACATCGGTTTAGTTGTGCTCTTTGATATGAATATATGATGTATTTATCGTGCTAACATTCTTTTTGATGATTCCAAAGGGGGAGAAACAGGTTATAAGCTCTTTAGCTCATAAAAGCTAAGATATGCTTAACGAAAAGAAGCTATAAGCTATGGCTTCATAAAGCCATAAGTTGTGGATCATATTTAGTCCACTTGGTGCATTTTGGTTATGTATGAATCATGGTCCATTGGTTGTAGTATGGACTTATATATGTTTCTAACGATGTCTCTTTGTGAGGGGAGTTTTTAAGTTTTGATACTTAAGCTCAATATTGAAAAGCTAAGCTTTTAGCTTATGTTTAAGTTGCTTCTATATAACTCTTGTTGTGCATGTTGATAGGGGGAGCATTTGCTATATGTGTTTAAATATCTCTACTCCCATCCTTGTGTTTTTATTGCATGAAATGTTGTCGCTCACAACGGATAGTTCTCTTTAACCGGTAAAATTGTTTTGTTTTCAAAATCGACCTCGTTAAAATTGTTTTGGTTTGTAATCATCAAAAAGGGGAGATTGTTTGATAAATGGTTTTATCATGATTTTGATGATTTTGATTTTACTCCAAAACAATGTTTTTAAAGGTTGTCCAAATACTCCTAAATGTTTTAAAATGTTTTTAATATTTTTCGGAGTATTTCCTCAAGTTTATTTTCGATACAAAATTGGACAATTCATTTAATGTTTTTTAGTCAATGGGTTTTTACATTGAAACTATGTTGTCCTAATACTCCCAATTGATCTAAAATGTTTCTACTATTTTTCTGAGTATTTATTGGAATTTATATCGGACAACACTTTGTGTGTAAATGTTTTATTTCTTCAAAACTATATTTCTAATGTTGTCCTAAATACTCCCGATCGGTTTAAAATGTTTTTACGAATTTTTCGGAGTATTTCTTGAGGTTTATTTTTGATAAAAATCGGACAACTTGACATTGAGGAGGTCGACCGGTCGACCGTGGCGGCCGTGCACAGGAACAAGTTTCGTGAAACGAAACTTGAGAACTCTCAAATTGATCGGTCTGTACCGTCGCACATAGGCTCGACCGGTCGAGGTGCCCTTCGACCGGTCGCCTGTGTTAATTTGGTGCTATATGTTTCAACTTCTATTTAAATGCGACCGACGCGCCCTTTAGTTGTGATGACTAAAATATAACCGTTGTGCGGAGACCATTCTTCCTTAAAATGTGGGATTGTTCTATAATCGATTTTTGTATCCTTATGAGACAACCATATTTATTTTAATCTCTTTGTCTTATTTGTAGACAAAAGAAAACATGGAGGAGCCCATGAAGGAGCCTATGTTGGAGGAGCCTTTGGAGGAGCTTTGGAGGAGCCTATGTTGGAATTCAAATTTGAAGGCTCTCCTATAAATAGATGAAAGCTTGAGGGATCAAACACAAGACTTGATACAAACAACAAGAGATATCACAAGCACATAATCTTTGTTATTCATTTCAACATTCTTTTGTAATAGCCTAAAATCTATCACTTTCACATCTTGAGGTCTAGGCTTTCATTCTTGATTACACTTGCACTTTTGAGTTGTAATATTTTTCAAAGTGTAATCTTGATTGTAATTCATCAACCAAACACAAGATATCCTTGTGAGTATTCTTGTGGTAAGAATACACTTGGGTGATCTAGGTGATAGGTATTTCAAGTGTGTGTGCTCTTGAGGTGTTGAAGAATTTGGTATTCTTCAAGATTAAAGATTGTGGTGATCTTCAAAGGTGCCGTTGAAGGAAGATTGTGGTAATCTTCAAAGGGAGATTGTGGTAATCTCCAAAGGTGGTGTTGGAGAGTTCGGTGCTCTTCAAGACGGAAGATTGTGGTAATCTTCAAGTGAGATTGTGGTAATCTCAAAGTGGTGTTGAAGAAGAGTGTGGTGCTCTTCAAGGTGTTGTAAGTTGAATTTGTATTAATTTTGGTAATTAATAAAATTCTTTTTCTTTTCGAAATCCATCCCGATATCTTTGGGGTGGTAGAGGATTAGGCCCTAGGTGGGTTGAACCTCTTTAAATCGACGTGTGTTGTTTACATTCCGCACCTTTATTATTGTCTTTGAGCATTCGGTTCGAAAAAGAGGGCGAAACCAAAAAGATGGAGATAATCTATTCACCCCCTCTAGATTATCGTAGCCGCTTGGACTTACACTTTACACTCATATTGTAATATTTATTATTGAGTTTTAATCTTAATTTTTGGTCATCATTCAACACAAGACATCCTTGTGAGCGGTGTTGTTAGAGGCGAGAGGCGCACCGAGGCGCAAAGGCTCCCTAGCGCCCGAGGCGAGAGCGCGCGCCGAGGCGTCTCTTGAACATGAGGCGCCATAAATTAAAAAAAAAATAAAAAAATAATATAAGCTACTACTTTGACAATTAAGAAGCAAAATAAAATCACATAAAAGCTAATCAAGCAAAAATAACCATAAGAAGGTCTTAAGTTTCAACATTCAAAGTAAAAAAAGTAAAGATTAAAAACATAAGTTCATCAAAAGCAATAAAAATAGCAATCACAAATAAAATAAGTCAATCTAATCATCATCAATCTCAATATCATCATCCTCATTGTCATCAAATTGCTCATATTCATCTTTATATTCTTCTTCTTCTTCATCGTCTTCATTTTCTTCAAATTCAACTTCCTCCTCATCTCTAAGCCTTAGAGATGACTTTCCCTTGCCCTTCTCCATTTGTGTAGCCCTTGGTTGCTTAGAAGTAGCACCCGTCGACTTTCCTCTAGTATGATATGAAGGCTCCTCGACTCCTAAAGCCCTACCAACGGCACCCATGTCAAATCCTCACCAACAAAAACAACATCATCCTCGTCATGATCACTTTCTTCATCCATTCTACCCATCAACCACTCATTACTTTCATCAATATCTCTCAAAGAGATGGGGTCAATTCGCTCACGTGCATCATATCTCGGCTTTAATGCATGGTTGTATTTCACAAACACCAAGTCATTCAAGCGTTCTTTGATCTAGCTTATTTCTTTTTTTTTGCTATGAACCTACATTAAAAAATTTAGAAAGAAATCATAAGTATAATAAATCATAATTAAAAACATTAACATAAATAATAAAAATAAACAACTTAAGAGTTAAGAGTTAACAGTTAAGACTTACATGCTCAAACACGCTCCAATTACGCTCGCACTGAAGCGCTGCAAGTGAGGCTAAGCACTTTGATGGCAAACTTTTGCAAGTCCGGAGTTTGTGATCCATAGTTTTCCCACCATTCTCACTGAGATAGTTTAGCCTCGTTCTAACCGCATTTGGAATCCCAAATAAGCCTTCCGTTTTTCGATATAAACCAAGTTGCATACGATATTATCCTCGCACATCCGTGTTTGAAACTAGCCTACCCACGAACTTGATGAAAGCCAACCGCCAATTCTCCATCGTAGCTATTGTTGGATTTGAATAAAAGAATTCCGTATTAAGAAAATACCCGGAAGATGCAAAGGTCGATGGAGTTGATCCCATCTCCTATCAATGATCTCAAATACTTCTTTGTACTTCTCTTCTTTTTTTATCAAAGGCGTTTATTATTGCTTCTTTTGCCCTATCCATTGCCTCATATATGTAGCCCATTGCAGGTTTTTCTTTCGCCATCAACCATCCTCAAAGCACGAACCAACGGACCATATATCTTTAAGATATGCACAATGCTGCTCCAATACCGAGGTGTCAAAATGATTTTAGTTATTTTTTTCCCATCAGCTTCTTTGGCCCACTTGCTCTCCACCCATTCTTGTGAAACAAACATTTTTCTCAAGTTTGTCTTGTGTTTGTGCATACTTTCAAGGGTGAGATAGGCAGTGGCAAACCTTGTCACACCTGCTCGACAAAGTTCTTTTTGGCCCGTGAAAGTCCTCAACATATTCACCACCCCTGGGCGAACATAAATATATGCGTTCACGCTCATTGCTTTTTTCAAGGTTGCCTTGAAATCGGGTAATTTGCCAATGTCTTCTAAAATCAAATCGATGCAATGAGCAGCACAAGGTGTCCAATACAAGTGAGGCCTTCTTTTTTCCAACAATCTCCCTACAAATCAAGAAAATGATTGTTAGCTAAAATGAGAATTGACAAGACAAAATCAAGATAAATTTAGTTCCTTACCCGCATATACATTGCTACTTGCATTATCTGTTACAACTTGGACAACATTTGCTTCTCCCACACGCTCCACAAATTTATCAAGCAACTCGAACATCTTGTCTCCTGTCTTCGCATAATCAGAAGCATCAACTGACTCGAGGAAAACAGAACCTCTTGGAGAATTCACGAGAAAATTTATCAATGTTCTTTGTCTTTTGTCTGTCCAACCATCGACCATCAAACTACAACCATGTTTCGCCCATTCTTCCTCACAAGTCTTGATGTAATTATCAAGCACATCATCAACCGCCTTTCTTAGAAAAGGAACTCGTACCTCATGATAACTTGGACCTTTGAAACCAATACCATATTGGCCAATGAGATTCAACATCTTTGGAAAACTAGGATATTTAACGGCATTAAAAGGAATTGCCGCATCATACATCCACTCACAAATAGCCATGCAAGCCTTTTCTCTCAATTTTTTCTTGTACGGCTCGTTCATTGTGGTTTGCCTCTCTTTTTTTTTCACAATACATATCCATTGGACCAATTTGTTTTGGTCTCTTCTTTGACGCATCCCCGCGGTTTGTCACTTTGAGGTGTATCAACATCAATATCATCTATGTCTACATCATCGTCCATGAAATTCGGTATTCCAAGTTTGGAAATATTATTCTTTTCGGTCTTTTGATCCATATATTCTTTTACCGATGCTCTAACATCAACGTCACATTTTGGGCACTTTTTAGCGTTTCGATGGCCCCCAACAAGATGTTGTTTTGCTCAAAAAACACCCTCTCTTACAATTTTATTGCAATAGTTGCACATCAAGTCATTTTTATTGTTTGGATGTATCCTTTTAAAATGTTCCCATGCCGGGATCTTTTGATAATTTTCGGCCTTGTGTTGAACCACAACCACTATTACCTTCCATTATATAAATTGAGAGGAATAATCTGAAATTTAATTTAAAAAAAAAGGAAAAATAAGCAGAAAATAAAAAAGGATATAACTACTAAGCTCGAAATTAAAAAAAAGATATAACTACTAAGCTGAAAATTAAAAAAAAAGATATAAATATATAACTACTAAGCTGAAAATTAAAAGATATACGCTGAAAAATTAAGTCAAAAAAAAAAGAAAAAGAGAAAAACAAATAAATAAAAGA
Source organism: Rehmannia glutinosa (assembly GCA_016081115.2). Lineage (NCBI taxonomy): Eukaryota > Viridiplantae > Streptophyta > Magnoliopsida > Lamiales > Orobanchaceae > Rehmannia > Rehmannia glutinosa. Next base: position 10,829,949 of record CM071934.1, on the reverse strand, counting down.
AAATGAACTTTTTTATAAAAAAGAAATACACATTTAATCATAAATAGGAAGAATACCTACTACATGAATATTTTGTATAATATTTATTTATTAAAACTAAAACATTAATGGAAAATAAACAAAACAAAAGGAAGAAAAAAAAAAAAAAAGCAGTTCACGGCGGTGGCGGGGTCGTCGCCGCGGTGGTGGAGCTCCGGCGGGTGGCGGTGGGGTGTGGCGATGGCGGGCGATGGCGGGCGGTGGGGCTGCTGTTATTCTTCTATTTGTTTTCTATAATAGTGTTTAATAAAACCCTAAAACTTAAGTATTCCCAGGCTTTTGAAAAGTCAAAAAGCAAAAAGTGTTAAATAAAAGTGGAAAGTGTGTTTAATTTGTTATTCAAGTAACAACTTTAAGTGTTTAAACAAAAAACACAAAGAACAAAATGTTGCATGTAGTAGGGCGCGCCTCTCGCGCGCCTCCCACGCCTCTGAGGCGCGCGGAGGCGCACAAAGCGCGTGCCTCTGAACATGCGTCGCCTCGGCATTCTAGAGGCGTTTTTTTCAGCGCCTCGCGCCTCTGCGCCTCGGGCGCACCGGAGGCGCGCCTCTAACAACATCAAGCTTGTGAGTATTCTTGTGGTAAGAATATACTTGGGTGATCTAGGTGATAAGTGTTTCAAGAGTGTGGTGCTCTTGAGGTGTTGGAGAATTTGGTATTCTTCAAGATTGAAGATTGTGGTGATCTTCAAAGGTGCCGTTGAAGGAAGATTGTAGTAATCTTCAAAGGAGATTGTGGTAATCTTCAAAGGGAGATTGTGGTAATCTTCAAAGGAGATTGTGGTAATCTCCAAAGGTGGTGTTGAAGAAGAGAGTGGTGCTCTTCAAGGTGTTGTAAGTTGAGTTTGTATTAATTTTGGTAATTAATAAAATTCTTTTTCTTTTTGAAATCCATCCCGGAGATACTGGGGTGGTAGAGGATTAGGCCCTAGGTGGGTTGAACCTCTATAAATCGGCATGTGTTGTTTACATTTCGCACCTTTATTATTGTCTTTGAGCATTCGGTTTGAAAAAGAGGGCAAAATCGAAAAGATGGAGATAATCTATTCACCCCCCTCTAGATTATTGTAGCCGCTTGGACTTACAGCCGGGTCATCCCCTGTTTAAGGTCTTTTGTTGCTTAAGTTAGAAACATGTAGTAAGGTCATTGGGAACTGAAGAGCGAGGTGAACATATAATTATGATATATGTGTTTAGTAGGCCATACGAGACTGGACTTTCTTGTCACATTATGAATTAGATACAATGGTGGTAACTCACCGGGTGACCCAGATCATTAGTCCGGGTTAGGTTGGGACCCGAATAAAAGCCTTGCCGATCTTAGGGCATTTTTGTCATTTAGGTATCTCCCGAGGGAAAGATGATAAAATCAACATGAATATATATCACCATTCAAGTCCTTAGGCTGCGATTAGAACAAATTTTTATTTTTGTTCCACTAGAGTGTCTTTTTTTAAATTTAATATGCAATTGTTTATGAAAATATTCGCAAAATACATTATGCACGTACTTTTACTTTTTCTTTTATCAATTAGATCTATATAATTTTCACGAAAAAACTAAGCATTATTATATATCATCCCACAAATCATATTATTCACCAACTCACATATTTCTAACTACCAATAATATCTAATCATTTTCATACTATTTCTACATCAAATCAAATATCATCATTCTTTTTTCAACTCATATTCAATCACTCTCTCAAAATTCATCTTTTTCTTATAAATTTTTTCTTACCATAATTCTCTAGCAAAAAAGATTCAAAATAAAAGCATATCTAACGACACTTAATTAGTATCCCAAATGGCTCAACTATAACTATTTCCGGCCACTATTAATAAGCATTTAGTCCACCTATTGTACTGTTAAACTTTTTATGCTAAAAATACCACACTATAGTACTTTTTTTTTTTAACTTACCACATTATTACTTCTTAACCATTCATAGCAACAAAAAAAAATAATGTAACGAGGAAAAAGATGCTCGTCACGATTCACAGAGAGCTTTTCAATAAAAAAATAAAAAAAACGTGACATGCCAATAAATATTAAGTGCATAACTAAATATAAATTATAAATTAAAGAAATAAAATACTAAATATAAACTACTTAAAAAACTAAATATAAATCAAAGAAATAAGATACTTTAAAACTACTTTTGATTACTAAACATTCAGTTATGTAAATTTGTATATAGGGCCCTAGGGCCTAGGCTAGAGCTAGAGATGGACTCACACCCATCTGTTAGGAGTTATTGACATATTGTAGTTTTAAAAACCATTTGACAAAATAATGTGAGATTTGATCCTCTTGTTTATTTAAGTATAGGCGCATATGAGATATATGTCTTTATAAAAGGCTTATTTGGGGTATGTGTCTTTACAAAAGGCTCATTAACATCATGCGCTTCATGTCTTTTTGGCTTTTTTTTTATTTTATTTTTACCCGTTATATAAATGAAGCGCATGAGCAAATTGTGCTTTTAGGATTATGTTGTTAATGTAGTTTATTTTATTTTTAAAGTAATATATTTTAAATTAATCATAATTACGTTTAAATTGCTATTATATATCATTTTTTTTGGGAATGTGAATTAATTGGTAAAACTAAAAAAAAAATGGAAAACACAAATGAAGCACAACCTCAAGTAATCAAGTTGCGCTTCATTTTTGTAGAAATTAAAAAGAAAAAGAAAAATGGTATGAAGCACATGAGCGTGTTATACCTTTTTTTTAAAGCACAATTTGTTCATGCGCTTCATTTATATAACGGGTAAAATAAAAAAAAAAGCCAAAAAGACATAAAGCGCATGATGTTAATGAGCCTTTTATAAAGACACATACCCCAAATAAGCCTTTTATAAAGGTACATATCTCACATGCGCCTATACTTAAATAAACAAGAGAATCAAATCTCACCTTATTTTGTCAAATGGTTTTTAAAACTACAATATTTTGTCAAAAACCCCCCATCTGTTATTATTCAAGTAGATTATAAAATTATATATATTAATGGGGTAAATAGTAACAAAATTCTCTGAATTTTTTAAAAATACTCGAATAAAACACGATATTTTCATACGTCGTTAAAATCCCGTATATATCTTTTAAAAATAATAATGTGACAAAATCTCCCGAACTTTTTCGTTAATAAAGCGATTTATTCCCGATTTTTTCCCATTTTAACAAAATTATACTATTTTAATTTATTTTCTAATTTTAAATACACTTTTATTAAATAATATAACTTGTACAAATAAGTTTTTAAGAACCTTTCCACTAAAATGTGTAATTTTCTATAGAACTATTAAATATTTATATCGATATATTCCCGAATTAATCGCGTATTATACAGACAAATTTTGTCGTATAACTGAGTTGTTGTCGAATTATTCACGAATTATCCCGAATAATACCCGAGATATGAATTCTAAGGGCTATTTACGAATTATTCCTAAATCCAAGAGTTGTTACTATTATGGGGTTTAGTATTCCCCTTTATTTTCAACAATGATAACTACAGTATACGAAATTTTCGCCAAAATAAAACAATTTCATTTGAGAGTTACCATCAATAGTTTGCCAATTCTCCAATTTCATAGTGGAATTGTGTGTACAAAATCATAACCAAAATATATTCAAGATTACTAACAAGAATTACAGAATCATGAAGATAAGATAATACTGCAATTCATCCTTCAAATGGTAAAAGCCAAAAGGCAAAACTACTCAATTAATGTCCAGACCACCAGAATATACCACTCCACCAAAAGGAGGCCCAAAAACCAAAGACCAATTTACAAAATTACACCACCTCAATTTGGCTAAACCAATCAAAGAAACTCTGACGCAATTTCTACAAAGATCGCCTCTCTTTCTCATCAAGGCCCTAGTCTAATGCAATATCATCACCTATACTGTGTGCGAGTGTAATTATACGACATGGGTCTTCTTATCATGTGCCACTCCACACAAGATTTCTACCCATTCACAAAGAAAACGTGGTCCGTTAGGAAACCTTTTCCAGGTGTAATTCAAGAAAGAAAAATAAAAAATAAAAAAGGAAACAACCTACTCTCTTTTAGGGAAAAGACCACCAAGGCTATGACCGAAACAGTTTATTCGGCCGATTAATCGGCCCCACCCGCGGCGTAAACCAAGTGATTACCGCGTCGTTAACGCAGGGATGGAACGACGTCGTTGTCCCATTCTTCTCCGCGTTCGCACACTCTTCACAGAAAACCTTGCTAGTTTCATTGTTCGTCATCATCGTACTCGAAGGAACCGAATTCCAATCGCCAGCTCCCGAAATTGGATCCACACTCAGATTTGGGATCGAATTTGCGTCCAGACCAAGGTTCGGAATGAAATTGGACGAATTCAAATTCCCTTTCCCCATCGCCATCTGATAATTTTCTCTCTGAACCCTCAGACTCTGCAACCGATCGTTCAAATCCGCCAGCTCCGACTGCGTAATCTGGTCATAAAACGGCACCTGTTGATTCCTCCGCAGCAGTACCAGATTCTCCGGCATCGATTGCATCCGCGGCGGAGAAAACTCGTCCTCGTTCAAGAAATCGGCGAAATCAATGCCGTTAATCGTCCTCTCCCTTCGGTTCCTCGACTTCCGCGATCTCTTCAACACGACAAGGAAGCAGCAGTCCTCTGGCGACAAATCAAGCCAAAGTTGACTTTTCCGGTGATCGGAATTCGCCGACGCTCCTCCGAGAACGGCGACTTAGGGTTCTTTTTCCTGTCAACGAGGTAAATAGAGATTTGATTGGGGAGATCCCAATCTTCTGGCTCAACATGAACTGGAACGGCTTGTACTCGAGCGTCGGATGGATTTTGACATCTCCGATATTCATCTCCCTCTCGCCGTCGAAGAACACCACGGGGAACGCCGGGCTTCTGCCCCCTCCACCATGACGTCGGCGTCGACAAAAGAGAAACCAAAAAAGAAAAACAGAAATGAGTATAGGGAAGAGCCCTGTTGGAGAGAATGGTGGCCCTTATGTATAGAGGAGGGGGTGGGGTTTTAGGGGATAGCAAGGGAATTAAAATATGGCGGTGGGGGTAGTTTTGGGATAAAATAATTGGAAACGCAGATTACGTGGGATAATAGGGTAGCTTCGAGATACTACTTTTTGGAATAAAACTTGAGCTCCAAGCAATTGCAAGTATTTGGTATACTGTGAAACTGTCAGCTCCACCGCGTTACCCATTTATTATTATTTTCATTTTTTTAATTAATAAAGGAACAAGATGCTCTTTTTTATCGAGAACTTTTTATTTTTTATTTTTTAAAAGACGGTATTGCCCCTCTGTTTCAAACTTTTGATTGACTAAAAGTCTACCTTCTTTTCAATTGACTTCAAAATAGAAGATGGACCGGACCGGTTACGATTTTATCATCACACGGTTTCATACTCTTTTCTTTTTTCCTTTTTCTCGTCACTTAATAATATTAGAAAAAATCTTGGTAAAATGATGGAAAATCAAAAGGCCAAAAAGTGAAGAATTTAAAGGAATCTTCTGTTCTGTGTCGACACAAATATATTTTTGTTTGAATTAGCACGCGTTTCAAACAATGTACGTAATAATTAATAAAACTTTGCCATATTTTTGAGACTTCATTTTAATATCAGTGGTTGGAATTATGATAAATACCGTTGCTTTTAGAAAGTGAATTACTAATTTAAGAAAAAAAAATATTTGATGACAAAAACTAGAAAAAGAAAATGGACGCTTTTACTATAGACAAATGTATCATAATATTTAGGATAAACTTCAACTTTGTGCTCTAGTTGTAGAAGTTTGTGATGTCACAACGATTGATCGAGGTTCAATATCATATGAATGTAGAAAACTTGCAATGTTAGAGCAATTAATCGGGGTTTGATCCCATATGAGTGTGTGAGTTTTCTCCTCTAATATTCTCCACTTTACTAAAAAAAACATAATATTTATTTAAATCAGTAAAAATCTAAAATTGATTATTCAAATATGTGTCTTTTCCTATCACTTGTTTCCTCTATGAGGCTGAGATCCGTCATATGAAATGAACACTCCGACTTTACTAACAAGTAACAAATACTAATATTGATTTGCCATGTAAACTTGTTATCATTTTCTATGTTTTATTTATTTAACTTTTTTCATTAAGAAAAGTAAATAAAATTGGTACTACCACGTCACAAGAATGATTGTTTATTCCTTTGCTTTGCTTATGCTATTTTTGTTTAATTCCACCAAACACATTTCCTTTCTAACTTTTTCTCCAATCACCATCCAATCCAAACATATATTACGCTTTGAATGCGTTTTATCTTGTACACACATTTTCCAACGTCACATCATACTCCCCTTCCCCAGAAACTTTCTCCAATCGCTAGACAAACATACCTTTAGAGTTTGTTAGTAAAGTCTAGTTGAAATTTTTTTGTACAATACATGCACCCAATTAATTACTTGGACTAAAATAGGAAACATGTAGCTCAAAAATGTCTTTCACATTTATGAACGCAAAAATTCGTGATAGATCAAAGGAGAAAAAAGTATGAGATGAAAATTATCTCTTTTATTCTACTTAAGCAAATGGACATGTCATAAAGATAATCAGATCATGTGCAATGTAGAATAGAACAAGTCAAGTGTTAGTAAATTTGTTGGGAATATATTGCTATCAGATTTCCGTTTTGAATAGGATAGTAGGGATAAAGGTTGCACGAGTAGGGTAGGTAACTCTGATGATGGACCATAAGGAAATTGCATGGAAATAGGGTTATACTTGCTTATGTGCAATTTAGCCAGATTTTAAGATGACAATGACTGGCCACTGGTGCATGGAAAATAGTGGGTATTTATTTGAGGGTAATAAGGTAAGTTTGGTTTTTCTTTTTCAAAAAGAATATTTTCAATTGTCAATGTTCAAAAACATGAAATCATGATCTCACCAGTGGCGGATTTAAAGGGGGCAAGCGGAGGCTGCTGCCTCTCAAAAAATTTCAAGTTTTTTCCATCTTTAATTTTCTTGATATTTTTCTATATTTATGTATAAACTAAGGAAATAAGTACATTGGCCCCCAAAATTTTGAAAAAGAATTCTTATAGTTGTCTTCAAAAATAGATTTCGCCCTTCCTCCCAAGAGTCTCAAATCATGCGTCCCACACTAGGTCTCCCACGATTTTTATCACTACACATCACCATCTTAGTTCTTACATTTATGTAAATCAAGCACAAACCAAAATTTTCTTTCGAACATATTTCGCTTTTACCAAATTAATACAACACCGAATCTACGAAAAACTGAAAATGAGTGTTGAAAAGGGTACAAATTGAAACACACAGATCCATGAGAAACACACAGATCCATGAGAATCACACGCATTCGCACAGAAAAGGGTACAAATTGAAAAGTGAAGGATGTTACGGAACAGAACAAAAACTTTGAAATTGCCTTGTGAATCTGTGATGACTAGTAACTGGATATTCATTTCAATTTCGTTTTACTAGAGTATAATGTTAATTTGTTTTTGAATAAAAAATTACGAGTGTTATTAAAAACAAAAACATATTGATGTTATTTATTTTAGTGAAAAGTTGATTGGTGATTGAAAAATGGAAAGATAAATAATATATTTTGAAAATTTTGGCAAAAATTATTAATAAGCAAATGGAACTTAAGTATATATTTCTCTCTCTTTTCCTCGTCAAGCTGTATAATTCATGGCACATTCATTAACCTTTTTACTACTATAACTAATAATTTATATTTTTTGTTGTTTATACGTTTTGATGTCATTAAATTAAATAACATAAAGATACATTTTTGTTTAACAAGAAATCTGAAGCCAACAAATTTTTTTTTATAAATGTATCCAATTGGAGAGGCAATGGAACATCATCTTACTAGGAGAGATGTTACTTTGTCTTATATATTAGATGTGAGATCAATTGTTCAAAATTCGCGAACATATTTCATGTTCCACTAATTAGATAATTGGACACATGTATATACATCTAAAAATCGACTATCCATGTTTATCTAGCCCTCCCCACCAATCCTTTTGTAAATGTTTGAATATTTTTTAAAAAAAAAAGGGGGAAGCAATGGAAAGAGAAGAAAATGGCATTAAGAAGCAAGAGAGACACGTAAAAGAAAGTTTTCCTAGATAACGACTCCAATTCAACCCTCTTAAAGTATTGTATAAATAAAGGATTAATTGCAATTTTGGTCTCATAACTATAGTATAATCAGAAGAGCGTACGGGGAGAATTGGTCTCGATTTAGTTGGGTGCGTCCAATTTGAAAGATCTAATTGGAGAAGTATCAAATGGTGGAATAATATTTTAACAAAATGTTTTCTACTTATGTTTACAAGAATAGTTCAACAACTGTACGAAATACAGATCAATGTCTGGCTTTTACTTGAGCTAACAACCCAGATCAGTGTCTTTAGACATCACTTAGTTACAAAAAATAGGATATCAATACAGAATATATCTATCTATTGGCTGCAATTTCAGCCCCCCTAAAATTGTTTGCTTTTGGTATAAATCAACAAGGGTATATCCCCAAATCAGGTCCAAGGAATTTGTTTCCTTATTCTTGCAACTCTCTAGTCAATACGTATCAAACACATACATACTTTTTCCAAACTGTAAAAATGAGGTGGTTAACCAATTTAAAGTTAAATGCAGAATCAATTCAACTTTCAAAGTATCTAATCTATGACTGCAAATGAACCAAATTACTCGTGAGCTACTCGAACTCGACTCGATAAAAACTCGTTTGATTTCGTTTAATGAAACGTGTTAAAGTAAATTAATCAAACTCATGTTTAGAGATATTCGACTCATTAGCTCGCGAGCAAGCTTATTAGTAAACTCGTGAGCTAGCCCGTATAATTTAAACTAATAGTTTGACTTTAATTTTTATTTTTTATACGTTTACGTATGATAAATATAAACACATTTAATTAAACTTATTTGTTTGAATAAAATCATAGATTTAGTAGTTATATTATGCGTTTTAGAAATATATAATTTATTCTTGTAATAAATTGAAAAATAATTTAATTTATTGATATTTATTAAGCTCGTTTAGGTTCAAAAACTCGTGAACCATCTCCATTTCAACTCGATAATAAACGAGTTAAACTCAAATTCTCAAAAACTCGATTGCCGCTATATCTCTCTACTCAATTACACTATTCAGTTCAAACCCGACTACAGTAATATGAGACACAAATTTAATAGCAATTATAGCATGTACAGAAAGATACAGCAAGAACAAAGGCCTCTGTAAAAGCAATGGTTTTTGACTAGGGATTTAGATGAAGCAATTAAATGAATCATAATTCAAACAGCTTCTTCCAATTTCATTATCAGTAAATTAATTGTGTTCAAGCAAATATATATGCTAAAATTGCAAATCTCTAAACAAGAAACCATGATCTTAAGCATAATTTAGAACCAAATTTAGAACCAGCTCTAGCCTATATCAGCTGTTGTATAAACCAAGAACGAACCTGTTCTTGTATAATTCAAAATCAAAGCCTTTCCGAGTGAGGTGGGTTGAGAAAACGCTAACTGTGTGCGATTGAGAATCAAGTCTGCGCAGAAACTCTTCCTGTAACCAAACAAAATTCGCCGTTATGGTTCTCAAGAATCAATTATGACAATTAGTGTTTTTGGTAGAAACTTCAGGAGATAATAATCTCTATATATTTTCTAGTAATTGAACAAACAGGTACTTATTAGCAGAAGCTATAACTGCTTGACAAAGCTGACTTAAGAATGAACTTACCGGGCCGCATCAAGAAGATTACTGGCTATGTGCTTCCTCCTGTTAGAAGGAGTGACCCAAATGGCTCTAATGCCGCAAACGGCAGGTTGAGCCTCATCCTTGGGCAAAATCACTCCATCAAAGCTTCCTTCTTCAGGACTTTTGACAAAGTTTCGTTTTACAATTTCCCTCTGGAGACTAACACCGCCAAATTGAAGAGTGGTTGAGTTTCTTCCTTTTTCCTTTGCGGATAAATTACATTTTTCATCTTTTGAGCTTGAGAGAATCCTGTAAGCCTTTTTTATTGGTTCGGCGACTAGACATCCAGATATTCTTTGTGATGAAATAAATAGATACACCTGCTATCATGTAAATCGTGTAAGTTTGTAGCTACTTGAAAGCTTGCAGCCATGAAGTTAACTAAACTAAGAATTGTATAACATATTTGACTAACAGAGACTTTAATATTTGAGGTGTGTGATCATTATGATAAAGGAACAGATAAAACATGATACAACTATCATGATTATTGAACAAAAAGGACAAAGTTAAAACAGAGGCACTCAAGCAATGGCCCTATGATTGATTGCATGAAGCTGTAAAATATTTGATGTTTAAAAAGTTAAGAAGGGGAAATATATTAAGTTTTTATAATTTTTGGCTACCTTACAGTGCTTATTAAGTATCCACCCATCCCCAAGCTCCATTTCCATCATGTGCACAACATCCTGAACCTGCAATTTCACTCGATATACCATTTAAACTCCCTAAAATAGAGAAACTGAACCAAATTTGATCAACAAAAAAAGGTCTTTATTTTGCAGTACCTTATTCTGCTGAGCAGTAGGATCACCATCTTGCACCAAAATAATGCGCCCCTTTTCAAGTGAATCTATAATCCTTTCGCTGCGCCAACCCTTAAATCAGGTGATCATATAATTTACAAATCACAAACATGGAAATATTAGAATATAGAAATGATATAATTAATAAACCACAAATGAAAAACAGATAACACCAAATTATTTGAGTACCTTAAAAGGTATCCCATGGGTGTAATTCTTGTGAAATGTCTTGTGAACCTTTTCATCATCTTCAACTCCAGGAGCATACTTGAAACCGCATGTTGTACATGTGCGCCATAGAAAATTAGACTGGCCTACCTCCAAATGTAACTGGGCATAATTTCTCTTCTTATTCAGAACTTTGCTACACTCGGCTTGCTCCAATTTGGTTGATTTGTCCTCGTAATCATGTTTCTCCGATGCTTTGCTATTCGATCCACTTTCAATCTCACTAGATGATGGAAAAACTACATTTCAACTTTAAGAAAATCGAAAAACATCCAGAGTATGCAAATAACTGAATAGTAGCTCAAGCATCAAGTTTAAGCGAATCAATTCCAACATTACAAGAGCATGAAAAAAAATCGCAACTTCTAATTTATAATAGTAGTAAGAACTAAATAAAAAAATGTCATCTGAAAGTACAAAATACGAATAGGTACATAGTCCAAAGAATCCAAAATGAAGAATGAAACAAAAAAATGGCAATGAGCAAAGATTCATAGCATACAACACATAAGTATCTGCCCAAAAAAATGTAATGGGCAAGAAAATAACATACAAGATAAATAAGTCCAGAATGTGAACGTTTCAACTGAAACTTCTTTGGGGTAATTCATGCTTATAGGCACCATCAGTCAAGCTGAACACCCCCACCCCCACACACCCTGGCCCCGGCAAAACCCAAATAATAATAATAATAATACAAACAAATTAACAAATCAATAAATGACAAGCTACACTAATTACCCTTCTTGTTTAGAATTCTTGCGCTTGTAGGTGACAGTGATTTCTGGCTCTTCTGATAATTTTTCGAAAACAGCACCAAATAAATTGCGGGAAGATGGAGATTCCTGTCCGAGAGAAGGAGAGGGCCTGAAGAACGTGCTGATCTTTGATTGCATCTGCTTCGATTTTCTGTGGCTTTCCAATTTCCTTTAGTTCCTCGTTGATTGATTGCAAGGTATGATGGTACTGGTAAATGGTAACAGTGAAAGGTGCGAAAATTGGTTAAGCTTTTTTCCCCCCAATATAAAATTGACCAAGAAAATTCCCGCCATTAAAAAAGTGTATATGAGGGGAATTTAAATGTACAAGTATTAGGACATGTTTGGGAAAATTGATGGGAGTATATAAGTACTATTGGATATGTGATGATATGATTATTTATCACTTTAGTTGTAGGGTTCAATTTTGTTTGGGGTATTGGATTATGTCTTTATTGGATCCAATCTATTTGGTCAATATTTGTGTTTGAGAACTTTGATTATAAGTGATTACAAAGGAAATTACCATTTTGCCCATTGTTTTAACAACCCAGTTTTGGCCCCTCTCACAGACTTGTTTTCTCTGAAGCCCTAACAAATCTATCTTACCTCCTTCCCCACCAAACTCAGCCCCATTTTCATCAAAAAATATTCCAGTCTAAAATTATAGAATATTCGAGATGGTCATGGGGTTGAAAATATTGTTTCAAAATTTTACCCATTTCAATTATCAAGTAATCTCTGTAGAAAAATAAACTGAAAAAAAAATCAGAAAAAAAAATCAGTCTAAAATTACAGTCCAGTCAATATGTTCAAGGGTTCAAAAATTGTTTAAAAATGTAACCCATTTCAATCGAAATTAATCTCTGCAGGTATATAAGTTCAAAAAAAATTCAGTCTACAATTACAGACCATTCGAGATGTTCACGGGGTTCAAAAAATTGTTTAAAAATTTAACCCATTTCAATCGAGAAGTATTCTCTGCACAAAAATAAGTTCAAAAAAATTCGTCTTACAATTACAGCCCATCCGAGATGTTCATGGGGCTAAAAACTTGTTTAAAAATTTGACATCTTCATCAATCGAGAAGTATCATGGAGTTGTTTGCCCACAAAAAAAAAAAGAAGAAGAAATTGAAGATGAAAACTTACCAGTCTGGGAGAAGAGATTCACGTTGACAGCGGCTATGGCTACAAAGTGGGGAGTAGCAACTTTTTTATGTAAGATGATAAAGATTTTTTTTTTTTTTTTTTTGAGAAAGAGATGATAAAGAAATTTAAAATAGGTAAACATTAGCTTTTTTGAGGACAAGAAGGTAATTTCGCAATCCACGAAATGGTGGCACTAAATAATACCTCCTCCCATCTAGGGATGGGAAGCTTATGGCCCTGAATGGATTTAGCCAAACCCGAGACCCGCCCCGCCGCCGCTTGAGACCCGTCCCGCCTGCTATGGTCCCGAGACCCGGCGGATTCAACCCGCCGGACCCGCCAAAATGTTTTCTATCTGAAATTATCTAATGTTGCTTGGGTCTTAGGTCTAACTCACTCAGGCAGTCAGGCTACTGACTCTGCTTTACAGCTTAAGTCTAATATATATGCAATATATGAAAATCAATATAAAAATATAAAAATGAGTACTGACATTAGTGTGTGTATATATATAATTTATTTGAATCGTTTAAAAGCAAACATAATATATCCACTTTCAGTTTAACAAGAGTCATTAATGTGGAATTAAACTAATAAATAATAACTAGATATCATCAAAAATATATGTCTTCGAGTCTGCTTCTATTCAAATCCAACTTTTAGTATTTGGCTAAGAAAATAATTTCCAGATTTTCGAGTTTCTTTGGAAAAACTTTTATTGAAAAAAATAAGGTATATATATATATATATATATATAGGAATATGATCAAATGAGATCACATAATTAGAGTGAGACAGTGTGACTAATCCTATCCACAGATTTTAAATTGTAGATAGTTGAGATTTACCCAATTTAATTGTTTTTTTTATTTTTTTTAAATCAATAAAGGGTAAGATGGTAATTTTATTTTATAGTAGAATGAAATTAAAAACATACCCTGAATTATAGCTTCTCTCACTGTTTTCTTCGTGGCATCGCAGTGAATTGGCTTTCCACAGTTTGGAAAGAAACCAACCAAAAAAAAAAAAAATGCTTCAATTTTTCCTCTGCAACTTCATTTTCGATTCGAAGGATGGCGATGAAGAGCGGGCTTACGTTTTGCGCTTCCAAGCTACTGAATTGTCCCCATCAATTGTTCCCAAATCAGCGAATAGGGGGATTCACTCAACTAACGTAAAGAAGATGAGTGGAGTGGAGGACATGGGCATGATGAGCCCTACTACCTTCATGCAAACCACATGTACAACTTGGACATGATGAAAAATTAGAAACTAACAATGACTCTTGGTGTCTTGACAGCATTGGTGTTCCCATTTATGTCATCATATTTCAGCAAAGGAAGACGCCGGGGAAGAAGATGATGCCGACGTGGAAAAACGAGGGCCTACTAGGAGAATGAAGATTATCAGTACACTTAGATGTTTTTCATGTATACTTAGATGTGTTTCTTTGTATAAGTAGTTAATATTTAATGTATGTATTTATGTTGTTGTATACTTATATTTTTTGTTGTATACTTATATGTGTTTTGATGTATACTTATATGTGTTTTGTTGTATACTTATATTTTTGTTTGACAATTGTAATATGCAATACAAATATGTTAAATATACATCATAATAGTGTTAAATATACAAAGAAATATATGCTAAATATACAATCAATAATGAACGTGATTTTCTCTCTCTCTACAAGTGATTTACTTAATCCACGATCTTCACATGTTAATGAGCGTGATTCTCTTTTCTCTATAATTGATTCCTTAATCACGGTCCCCATATGTTTTTGTATGACCATTTTAATATGCGAAAAATTATGATAAACATACAAAAAATAGTATTAAGTATACATCAAATATATGATAAATGTACAACATCTTGTATGGCGAGCACATGCGCGATTGTCTCTCTCAAATAAGTGATTTTCTCTCTCCCCACGTGATTTTCTCTCTCATAATAACTCGATTCCATATTTAGATGGCCCCCACTTGTTAATTTGACAATTATACTCTTATTTTGCTTTAATTAAATATTTAATATAATTTTAACCCTATTTATCTTAATCATTGATATAGATAATGGAGAGTTGAGATGAGTCAACGTTGTCTCACTATAATATGTGGTCTCATTGTATCCTCCCCTATATATATATATACGGGCGGATCCTGGTGGGTCTAATGGATCCGCGATCCGCCCCTGGACCCGACAGATCCGAAAAATATAAACCCGTTACCCGCTCCGAACCCTGGTGGGGCGGATTTTTCTGGTCTAGGCGGGCGGGTTCATTGCGTGTCCGGGATTTGAACCCGTCCCATTCTCCCCTACTCCCATCGCTGATCTTAGTTTCAATTGGAATGTTGATAAATTCCTAGGCCCATCCTAATCAACCGGGCCCTTATCTTATTTCCAACATTGTGAATAGATGTGATAAGGATTTTTCTTGGGCAATCAACAACCCCAAACGCGTCCTTAGTGTATAACGTTAATGGACAATGGACTTCATTTGGCACTTGGCAGGATAACCTTTTGGCTTTTGGGCCCCAAGGGCCAAGACCCCATTTTAATCTGAATACATTAACTTGGTACGGATAATAATCCGTAGTTTTATGTTTGAATCTTAGTTATTTGACGGTATAATGCTGACATTTTTTTCTTTCTTGATAAGGTTTGAATATAACTTTTGGCTTCAGTTCTTTGATTGGTGCCAAATTTTCCTTCAAATAGTGAAACAATTTACAAGCATATATCCTATGTATTTGTTACAAAAGTATTACATTTAAAAAAAATCATCACACCAGGATCTAATCATCAGAACTTATAGTGGTAAAAGGTTAAATAACACTTCTTTTTAATTAAACAAATGTTTTATTACAGTATTAGTAGGAATACTATTGCCTGTCAAAAGCATATGTTGCTACTTCAACACATACTACAAGAAGGTATAGAAGTACAATCGCCTCAAACTCCTTGGACAATCACTTTTCAGCTCAAACTTAAACTTTATCGAGAAAAGTACAGTTACAACAACATATGTTATGGTTCTTGCTCAAACTAAGTGCAGAGACTAAAATTTTTGCCAGATATCATGTTTGGCTTAGATGGAAGAGAAAAGAGGTAAGCAAAAAGAGAAGAATTTGAAGCACCGCCCGTTATGGAAAAAATTGGGATTTGGTACAAAATAATTAAAAATGTCATTTAATGAAATGAATTTTAATGAAAATGAATTACTCCCCGCAGATCTCTAATTTCCAGTTGTTTACACTTAATAGCTATTATGCTGTTCCTTTTTCCCGACATTAGAAACACGACGTCAACTGCTGAAGATAAAAAAAAAAAAAACTGCAGATGTAGAGAGCTGATGTGGAAAGATGATCCGCACTCGCTCAATGGCTCCTGAGATATGAATGATTGTACATGAGCCAACAAACGTCCAATTTCTCAAAGCCGGAAGATCTGCTGACAGATCAGACCACTGGCCCGTTGGCGGCAATTGGATATGCTATAGAATGTGTCTTCTCAGTGTTGATTTGAATTCTGGAGGTAAAGAACTAAAATCTGTTAGAATAAGAAATGTTTAAGAAGAATAATGCGCAGAGACAACATTAGGATAAAACACTTCCACCAATTAAAGAAGGTGACTAAATAGCATCAAAAAATCATCAAGGAAGAAGGGAATTTCATACAAGAAAGGTGAATCATGCACCTTAAGGTCCTTAACAGGTATCTGGCCGATTGAGAATGTAATGTAAAGATAGTGCACATGGTCCTCGGAAAATCAGAAACTTGGTTGGAATTCCTTACCAACATAAAATCCACCTTCATTTAGCTTTTAAATACAGGTATCAGGCACAAACATACTCTTAACAAGGTAAACTGAGATGCAGTTCCAAGCGCCCTTGCCAACAAAAACTAGTGAAATCCGATTTCAACAATCTCCAGGAGTCGACTATTACTCTGCTACATATATGTAACCCATATTATTTCTCTGTTTAATATTGCGAATGCATTAATTTTTCATTGACAATAGTTTAGTTAAGGTTTCCAACACATTTAACAAAACATGATGCAGCTAAAACAGTTAGAATGTCCACAATTTTCACAATCTACAACACTGAGGGGCCAAATCCATGATTCAAGCAAAGATAAGAAAGAACTCATACATTTTCACCCCTCCCAAGTTAGGAGTGTCCCACGACTTCATTATTGGTGAGAGCTCTCAATCCATCATATGCCCTTTGAATTTTGTGCCTTTCCTCCAAGCTCAAGTTTGTCCCTTTAGAAGACTGTAAAAAAGTAACAAGGCCAGATCATGGTGTTTTAACAAAAAAACAAGGTTTAGTCCACTTACCTACCCTCTCCTCTCTAAAATAGCGAAATTGCAAATTTTCATTCCCTGTCTAATTCATAATAATGAAAATCTCTCATTTAAGTTCACCACAATTGCAAAACTTCCATTGCTGCCTGGGATTTTGGACAGAAAATGATGTCAATGAGAAAATCTAGTATAATTCCAATTTTACCCATGCCCCAATTGCCTATGTCGCTGACCAAAATCCCCTCCATAAGAGTTGAAATGGGATACAAACGTAATAATCAAATGCATTATATGTTAAAACAGTCAACCAGACTATACCCATTCTTGAGTTATCTTCCTATATACTTGAGGTGTAAAGGGGTAAAGAGAAGCTAATAGGTACCAGCAAATTGAGCAGATTCTGTAACATTGTCTCTGTTTCAATCTTGCACGACAACAGAATTTGTCGGATCTTGACATCTTTGTACATGTGAAAGAGTACAGAGCCGATGGCACATACCGTAGTTGAACGATCGCTTGACGGATGAGTAAGATGGGGAGAACCAAGTGACGAACTAACCTCAGAAATCCAAGATCCCATCACATTTAACACAAGATTTAATAGTCTTTTGCTCCCATAAAAGAGATAAAAGGAAGGCAGTAAGTAATAACGCCTTCGTTTTACACTGATGACAGAAGCCGACTCGTGATCATCTTCCCCGACATTCTGCACCAAAATGACATATTTCAATTGAAACATAAGAGTAGACCGAAGGGCAACTAAAAAGTTAATGATTCTAACCTGAGATAAGAGTAATGTCCAGTTAAGATATAAACAGAAGGAACAGAACTCACAGATACAACATCAATCAAGTATTTCGGAAGGACATGACTTATATTGACAATACTCTGATCAGAAAGCCTTGTTGGTTTTGAGTCTAGTGTGACCAGCAATCTGAGAAAAGCGCACTTATTATCCATCGGTATTTCACCACACTGAAACATAGTAATTAAAGATGAAAAATTATTAACTTTTGCACATGAACGCTATCAAGTGTAGGACATTATGAAGCGAAAGCTGACATGAATTTTCTGCAGGAGTGTGAATATTAATAACATGGGAACAAAATTCACAAACAAAAAAAATTGGAAATAGGATTCAAATTTGATGGTCAGAGAACATACTATATGATCAACAATTATCTTCTCCGCCATCTGGAAAACAAGATAATCATCGCCAATTTGTGACAAACATGAGCAGACAATGCTAGTAACATATTTAAATGTTCTCCAATTTGACTTTCCATCATACTCCACAGCAGGGTAGATTTTTTCTGCAAATCAATCCAAAATAACAAATGTAAAGAAGAAAGCTAAATAATTTCAATGCAAAAAAGTTATGAAAGATATAATAACTTTGGACCTGAACTCTCTCTCTCTCTTAAAAAGAAAGCAACTTATACTTTCTCCAAATATTCCACTATTCCACACCCAATGCTATTCCCAGAGAAATTAGCACATGAATATGAAAAGAAAAGAAATGAAAGAAATGCATATATTCCGTCAAGTTTGCACAACGATTTCCAAGAAAATTGAAGTATATGGCAAACATATAAAAGACAGTCAAAAGAGAAAAGTCTAATATACTAAACCCTCTAACATTCATCCAGTTTACAAAATGGCATTAATGGAAATGATATAAGAATTAGATGCAACAGAATTCAATTCAAAAGGTACCAGGATAAACTTGGAACCGCGAGAGCAAAGTAACATGGAAACTTGTGTAATCTGCAACTTGGATATGTCCAGCTCTGAAGGCAGATTGCAGAACTTCTATAATACGTGCAACCATGTTCGGCTCAAGAACTTTACCTGTGGTAGAGTGATAAGGAGAATCAATAAATAATTTATACTTTTCCATAGATGATACTTTTGTCACAATACATTTTCTGGTTTTCTATTTATTGGCAATATAGTCTCCACTTTTGCATCTTCCTTCTGAGATATAAAGAAAAGCACTAACTTGCTGTTATATGGACAAGCATGAATAAACTTGGCAACATAGTATGGATAACTGATTTAACTTGCTTTCAGACATATATTCAGTGAGATGATCATTACGATTGTGTTACCCCACCCCCACTTTAGCTACATCGTCTTATAAAAGATGAGGGGCATGTGATGAGGTCTTTCTTTACTCGTCGTAGACACTAAAACTGTGGTTGTAGTTCCAGCATGCTTATTTTAGTATTTAACAGCTATGTACAACTAGAGTAAAACAAATTATTTCTCAAAAACAATTTGTTCCTTGAAAGTAAGTTATATCCTTAAAAGAAGAAAAAAAAAGTTCCATGCACAAAGGAGATATAGGAAGTCTGACAGCAAAAGTCGAACATACTCTATTGCCAGTAACTGAGTCAGAAATAGAGTATAACCTAAGGACATAGTTATTAAAAAGACACAGAAAACGAATGCAGTAACCACACAACAATGACAATAAAATTTTTAGGTGTATTATATGATACTTACATAAGCAACACGGAACTAGTGAGTGCAGAAGCAGGGAGTCCATGAAAGAGAAATAATAAAGGCAACAAATTGCAAGCTCCTGAATATCTGCTGCGAGCTTTATGAAGGGACCATAGCATATGGCTGCAAAATAGAGAACTACAATAAATGCATGTCGAAAGCAACCAAACAAGAAAACAAGAATGAGAAGAACCATCAACAGTGCTTACCATTCTCAATTTGTTGGCTGAAAAAACCTCTAAAACTGTACTGCATAGTGTCAAATTCCTGAGAGAATGGAGAGTTAACTGGGGCAGCTTGTGCGACACGAAGTTGAAGGCGCAACACAGCCTGCAGAAAAATATCACCAATAACAGATTGTGGCACTGAAAAATAAAGCTTGCCGGTAGCATAAAGCATCCAGGACAGAATTTTTAAAACAGGACAGGAATGCCAGGAAGTACCTTCGAACATAATGGGTTTTTGTCATCCAACAAAATTAGCAATGAAGGAAGATACTGTATCCATGCAATCTGATAGTCCAACAATGTGAGATCATTTGCATCAAGGTAAAGCGGGCTCCTTTCCTGTTGCACTGAAAAGTTGAGGCCAATATTTTCTAGAGAAACCACATTGGAGGAAATAAGTATTCTACTGCATCAGGTCCACCACCAGCACTCCCACCCAGAGTATATGATATTATCTTTTATGTTAATAGTGTAATTCTGGTCATCAGTGGTTAAGGGAACATGATGTTTAAATTAGGACAGGATTCTATGTCAGATTAATACATCAACCATATTACCATTAGATTCAGATCAAATCTAATCAAATACTCCATAAAACATTAATCACAGTTCTTGTAGGTCTCAACATTTCTAGTTATCAAACATCAAACCAGAAAAGTTCCAGAATTCCATGATTCCCACAATAAGAATGTAATGTTTTCAACACAAAGGTAACAAAATTTAAATGCAACATCCGTAACATCGGTAATTCCGGAAATACCAAACAAAACATTTGGACAGTCGATCTATTATGCTTTCTTAATTCCTAGAGAAGTCATATGAGACTCCAGAAAAGATCAGACAGATAATACAGCTCAAATAGAAGTTACTTTAACCCTCTCCATCCCAAAAAAATGTGACAGCCTTGTATTTTCTCATGCCACATTATATGTGCTAAGAAACAGTGTTCAAGAGTCGACCAGTAAGCAGTCTACCCTACCTTTTATCTGTAAGCCATTTAGTTTTCATCAGCATATGAATTCAAGTCTCATTACACTGAGAGTCCAACACTTGGGGCAATTGGCAATATGAATTACCCGATCTCAGTCTATGAAAAAATACTCAAGAGGAGAAAACGAAAA
This sequence comes from Rehmannia glutinosa, assembly GCA_016081115.2. Classification (NCBI taxonomy): domain Eukaryota; kingdom Viridiplantae; phylum Streptophyta; class Magnoliopsida; order Lamiales; family Orobanchaceae; genus Rehmannia; species Rehmannia glutinosa. The sequence continues at coordinate 10,808,962 of CM071934.1, read as the reverse complement.
ACCAACAACTATCCATAGGTGCAGAAGAGATAATAAATTAATATCATCATAATTGTCAATGTGCATATGTCAGAATGGTGCAAGGATATTTTTTACCATTTTGATATGCACGTAAGTAGACACTGAATGGTATGGTTAGGCATATTATTTATAATTTCACATTTCATAGCAAGGAAACATCTGGTCTTGAGTTACTTTGATGAGCTTTGACTATGCATTAATGTAACTATCTCCTTGAATATGAGCTTTGACCAAAGTCGCTACTATACTTGCATAGGAATCAGAACCCAGAAACATAAAATAAATCATTATCATCAAGTTCAATTTTATAATTGAGCATTATGTTAAAAAAACATCATTTGTAGTAAAGTTACATGCGAGTGTAATCTTGTAATATACTACTTTATAATCAATCCTAGAGTGATATGAGAAAAAAGGAAAAATGCAAATAGACAGCTTACAGGAGCAAGCATTTCTTCAACTGCAGAAAGGCAAGCTATCTTCATCGAAGACTCTGGATTGGAGTTCTTGAAAACCTCAGTGAAAGCCTGCAAAAATAAATGAAGGTTAAATTGACAGGCCACCATAATGAAGTAAGAAACTTTAAGAGAGATAGAGCATTGATAAACACTCAATTAGCAGTCAAATAATTGAATATCATATCTACTTACGGACCTTAAGAATACGAGACCTCCAGTCACCAGAAATTTGTGTTGTTAGTTTTGGGATGTATGGTATAAGTGGAAGCAAGTGTTTCTCATGAAACATTTTACCCGATTGTACCTGCAGATAGCGTGTACATCATAAATGGAATACATGCCACTTGAGTAACGATTTAAAACAAAAAAGTTTTTAATGGATCCGTAACAAGAAACTTTCGAGTAGAAGAACACAGAAAACTTCATACAGAAACAAAGGCATTTCATGGTATCACCAGCTAAATTCTACTCAGTACTTTGGCTTATGTTCAAAGTACCAGATGGAACTCCGAGATTATCCTATATACGTAAATCCAAATAATAGAAGTCAATAAGCAAACCTTTGTAGCCAGTGAATTTTCAATGAATTCCAGAAACTTTTCCAACAGAGCAGAGGGAGCGTGCTCCCAGTTACTCAACTGCAAAAATATTTTGGTAATTACAGTATTTAGCATGAAGATTCGATCATCGCCCTGCAAGGCACCAAGTAAAGCAAAATGAGAGATACACTAAATGGAAAATATAACTCATGAAACAAAGAAGGACGATAACACAGTACAGCTTCAGCAGACATTTGGTTTTGCCATTTGCCACAGCAATTTGGCTCTATGTGAATGTACTTAAATTACTAAAGGGAAGTTCGATGCTACCCAATTGGTTAGCACCCAACTCCATTAAGATGTTTACATGTGTCCACTTATGACATGAGCAAGTGTGTTTTTTCAAAAAAAAATAAAAACTGGACACGTGTAAAAAGCCCAAGGGAGTTGGGTACTACCCAATTGGGCAGCATCTAATTAACCATTACTAAAGGAGTAAATCTAGGAACATATCATCTCTGGACATGGTTAGCAAAAACAAACTTTCAGGTGCAGAAAACCCCATTTGGGATGCAACGGAATAGTTCTTTTCTTTATAGTAGGATAAATATACCTTTCCTGAGAGATGACGAACCAAGTTGAGGGGAAAAGCATCCCATAACTTCTTTAATATCATCGGTGATATCAATTGATCATATGTGATCATACCAGGCTTCTGACAAGGTGGAAGAATTTGTGAATCTGGTTCACTTCCGCAAACCCCACTTGCCAAAAACCTGACTATGAGATCTATGCTCTGAAGTATAAATTGCAAACAATCATATGATTGCAGATCTAGTTGGGAGCTGCTGTGAAACAATGGCATGAAATCCTGGAAACAACCAACTAGAATGGGCAAAAGATCTTTCAATGGCTTGATAATGTCAATAAGCCCTGCCAAACATGGAATCATAGTCAGTGAGTGTCAAGCAGTTTTTCTCCAAACTAGGAATTGAAGGGGAAAAGTTGAGCTCATTAGATATTCTCAGAATGTAAAAAACATCAAGGAAATTAAGAAAAATATACATACATATATCATTTAGGAACAAAATCTACTTCATGTACCAAATTTACAAATTAAAACAAACATCAAGGGCAAAATATCTGCAGCATCCCAAAAGTTTAAACCTTAGGTGCATTCCTCCTTCCTTCAACAATAGCCTTACCTTTAAACTTTTTGTTAGATCAAATCAAGTTTTCTGACAACCACAAATCTATATATTCATTTTGGGAAAATATGCCTTTTCCAATGTTAGCGAACAGATTCATAACAGACAATCTCATATATCAATAGTAGGGGTGGGCATTCGGGGTCGGGTTTTCGGGTACCCGTCCGACCCGATCGGAAATTACCCGATCGGGTCGGGTAATTTAAAATATTTTCGGGTATCGGGTTACCCGAAACCCGATTTTTAAAAACACGGGTCGGGATCGGGTCCTTTAAGCGGAACCCGAAAACCCGATCGGGTACCCGCCTATTTAAAAAAAAAAAGTTGCAAAAGAAAATACCACCTTTGTTCACTGGTTCACCCTCTCGCCGCTTTCTGCAAAACCCCGATCCATCGCTGGACATTAATATTTGAGTTTTTTTCTGTTACGTGGTCTTTAGCACAATTAGAATAGAGACCCAGGCCAGTAGTTAAATTGAAGCTCATGACACGTGTTTATCTTAGTTTTATATTTCAACTAATCTAATAAAAATTAATACTAAAATTAATCCAATGTAGAATAGAGACCCAGGCAATTTGTGCAATTTTTCTTCAGTACAGTGCAAGCCCAACAGGATTTCCAAAAAAGAAAAAAAAAAAAAAAGGGCAATTTGGGCAATTTTTCTTCAGTACAGTGCAAGCCCAACAGGATTTCCAAAAAAAAAAAAAAAGAAAAGAAAAAAAAGGCAGGTACCCGAACCCGACTGGCCGGGTACCCGACTTTTTCGGGTACCCGAACTTATCGGATCGGTGTCGGGTGTCTAAATTTGCTACCCGACAACATCGGGCACCGACCAAACCCCGAAACCCGACCCGATGCCCACCCCTAATCAATAGACCCTGCACATGCCAGTTGAAGTACTTCAATTTTTCAGAAATCATGTATGAAACTTCAGGTTGCCTGCTATTATTAGAAATAGGGATTACTACCAAGTACTGTATAAAGATCTGGCATCAGGAATAAGATGGCGGGACAGCAACACAATTGCAAAAGCCATAGAGTGGTAGTTTATTCCTCAAACTTAGATAAAAAATGGTCATAAATTAAATAGCTTAGAGATCAACTCTAGTGGTTAGTAACACCACCATGCACTAACAACTAGAAGCTTGCAACCTGACGCACTGTGTCATTCTTCACGAGTAGTAACCCCCACCCAGAAAATATATACCTCTACTTTTGTGGCAGATCCAGCATCTGTTTTTGGGGAGCAGAGTAAATGTATACTTTCGGGGTTGGATAGGAAGGGTGGTAAATGGAATCTTGACCAAATTTTGACGGAGGGCACAAAGTAAAAGGTATATACAACCACTACAATATATTCTGAACTTAAATAAATGTTGCACAGGAAAGCAGTAAGCAGGGTCTATACACTCTCCAATAAAAGCTCATTATATTCTCAATTATCCATGATTTTGAATTCTATCAATTAAATATCTATTTCTCTAGCAGATGCTTCAAATAACTATGAATACCATAAATGTTCCTCACACAAATTGTCATCAAACTTTCATGGTAATCATAACATCGATGTCCTCTAAGCCTTTATCAGCCCCTCTTGGTTTTGATTAATTTAAACAACTTTCGCAATTGAATACATTGTTAGCAAGTGAGTGAAAAGAAAATCAATGAACTGCATAGAAATCACAATTGTTTAATAATTGTTATCTGCCACCATTGCATTATACACACACACACAGAGAGAGAGAGAGAGAGATATAGAGAGAGAGAGAGATAGAGGGGGAGAGAGAGAGAGAGAGAGAGAGAGAGAGATAGAGGGAGAGAGAGATAGAGAGAGAGAGAGAGAGAGAGGGAGTTATCATAGTAGGTTTCAGATAAATGCACCAACATTAACCAATAGTGGTGAAGATAGAAGGGAAAGATAGCAGGCATGAATCGTATAACCAAAGTAAGAGAGCGAAAAATTGTCATGGAAGTGAAAGTTCTTGGAACTCACCAATAGGTTCTCTGGCAACCTCAGGCTCAAAAGCATGAAGAATGTCATGAGCTGGAATATCCTGTATGGATCATCGTTGAATCAGTATTCTATCTAACGCACAGCTGAGAAAAGAACCAGACAAGAACCCTAGCTAGCAGACGACATATAATGCAACAATTAAAATGGATAGCTTCAAGTACAGCCAACTGCATTATGTGCACCAGGCTTTATGAATGTAAGCTACAAATAATTAAATAAAACATCACAGTATATCACACACACACACACACATATATGTGCTATCAAGAAGAAACAACAAAAGAATACGCAAAAAATGTATTATGTAAGAGTTCAAAGGTAATCAATGTAACTTTACACATACAACCCGTTCATGTAAAACTTGGATCGTTAGGATATGCTCCCACTAACTGGGCATTACTTTGGGAGGTCAAGAAACAAAGACATATATATTGGGACAGGGGAAGTATTGGAGTAATCTGAGATAATAGGGAAGACTAATGCAACGTTGTTACAAAAGCCACATACAAGTTCATCTAGGTACACATAATGAGGCAGCTACAGATTCTTTTAAGACCACAGGCCAAAGAGGCTGGATCAAATATCATTTTCACAGAGTATTAAAAATAGGCAACACCACAAGTTCAGTATTTTCTTTCAACTATACTAGTGAAATAGAAATCAGTAAAACCAAAATTTGCTAGTAACACTAATTCACCAGAGAATACATTTTTAACCGCAGAGTTATCGCTCTCGTTACATGGCAACAGTGATAAGCAGCGAATCAATCCAGCAAGAGTGCTCTTTAATTTGCTCTTATCGTCTAGAAATTGGTTCTTCCGTAATATATCTTCATAGTTTTGGAGAATCTGCAGAAGTGATCTAATATTTTTAGAAAAAGAATGATGCAAATGATTAAATAACTACACAGGTAAGCCAGATGATCACAAGGAAAGAAAAAACAACCACTAAACCTGAAGTTCCGTCAATGGGAATTTTTCATGGCACAAATGAAACATAAAGGAGAAGCCAAGAAAAAGCTAAAAGAATGATTCACCACATTTATGTAACACCCAAGGATGAGATGAGATATTTATTTTCATAATTTTTTTCTAAAAAATAGCCACAAAACTTAACAGCTGAACCAACTCAATTGATCTTTTAATTGAAAAAAATGCAGTAGAATGAGAATGTCGGACACACTATTATCTTCAAAACTATCTTTGAAAATCCACACCCATAATGGATAAAGTTCAATAAGAATTCATATAAAAAACACAATATATAAGCGTACCTTTTCAGCATACAAGGAAAATGCAGAGGGGTAAAACTGGACAACCAGGTCGAAAAATTTGAAAGCCATCAAACGCACGTCTATTGCTAAGTGGGTCATAGCATTAAAAATATATGCCATCATCAAGGAAACTAATGGTCCCTGGTTATCCTGTAAAAGAAAAGCATAATATCAACTAAAGCTTATCCTACTTTCAACTGGAAAACATCTGAAAATATTTCAATGACAAAATCACGATGCACTACATGTACATACCAAGAAGTAAATTCACCCACAAAACTATAAGGAACCTATAATAACAAACAAGATATCACATTATAACAACCAACGTTTCTGGACCTTGAGAGTAGAGGAAAGTTAAGTTTCAAATCAATAAAATACTAAATTCATTTGATACGAATATATTCTCAGGTGAGTAAAGACACAACATTTATTCCTTTGCTATTTATAAAGTGAAAATTTTGTTCGACTTTCATCAAGATCCCATTTGTTCACTTCCATATTATAAAAATAACTACAAAAAGGTTAACCTAATTTTGAAGGTGAATTGAAGCTTAGTCTGTATCCCTACCCCAAGTCCCCCCAAATATCCAACAACAACCAGTTTATGCACGGTCAGGCCATAATGAATATATATATATATATATATATATATATAAACTAAGGAAAAAAACCTAGAGGAATATTATAAACAAAGGAAGAGGAACTACGACTTACATATAAAACTATGGAATGACAAACTGAGTTTCCAATGTTTCTTGAACCATTAGTTGTTCTTTTATTGAAACTTACTAACAAAAAGCACCCTTCCAATAACATCTCCACATAAAAATAATGAATCCATACATGTAAGCCTTAAGAGAGCACGTATTGGTTTCCTTTGAGATAAGAAACTCGCTTCAACTGTCAAAGAAACAAAGTACACTAAATAAAGCGTCAAATAAGCAAAACATTTCTTTAATATCTCCAGATTTAAAATTGAAACAAATTTAAATGGATAGCAAAACAAACGTAATTGAAGGTATCCTTTGCTGGAAAATACTCAAATAAATAAGTTTAAGAACTCTGAAAAATAATATTACAATAATTTGAAAAGATACCTTTCCGCAGCCAGGGAAAATTACTGACTTAAAAAGTTGATATAGCGTTTCACGAACCAACTTATCATCATCACCAATGCGTTCGCGCAGTTTTTCTATAACAGCAAGTTTATGCAACTTCAGCTCAACTGAGTGGTGAACCAATACATCTTTGATACCTAGCAATGCATCTATAGAAAGTATACGAACTTTGTTAGTATTTATCGCATACAAAATGAGAAGAAAGATATCAAATAGGAATCAACAATCATTTTAAAATGCAAAAAGACAACATAGTAAATGTTTAATTGGTAACTATTCATTCCAGTACACTAAACTTGAGATGTTAAAAGAAAAAAAAAGAAAAAACAAGAGAAAGAAAGAAAAATCATCTATAGACAGGAGAATATTGGACTAAAAAGGGCCCTCACACAAGGTTCTTCATGTTCTTTAAATTTAGACTGTTTAGGTGTATGAGTGTATCCAATGCTAAAACCAAGCCAACAAGCCCAAAGACAGCCAATTTTACATTTACTGGGAATAGTTGCAATTGTTGATGCTAATATCCACCAGTTTGGATAATAAATAGAATGGTCTCCACTTGCAACTTGGCTAAATATGTTTATGATTTATGTCTCCGCACAGCATTCTGCTCTTTATTGACACCCAATGACATCCCATTTCCCAATTCCCATGTCTATCAGCCATTCTCATTATCTATATCATTTATTTCTCCCATGGTGAAACTTAATAATTTGTTTTGATGAAATGAATCCAGTTACAATAATGAAGTATGAGTTTGAGAACTCTTAAAAATTATGGTTCCATAATGTTTGGTTCTGTTCAGTTAGTTTCAGTTTTTAAGGCAATGAAAATTAGTGTCGAGTTCCTGTCATTAATACGAATTAACGTCAAGATTGAGCAAAACAACATTCTAGTTTGGCCAACTGCGAAGTAACCAACCCTAAATAAAGGTTTGAAATGATAACTTAGGGAATCATAATGTACTCCTTTGCTATTCCAGATAAATGTAAGATAAATTGGATCACTCCCATGAGATTTCTTCCAAGTGCTCAATGACGCTCCACTGATATTAACAGGTCAAATACACTAATAGATGCGAATAGCAAAAAGACTTTATAAAATCTTTCATTCATATTTGTGCAAAAAATTCCCAGTTTGCAATGCATGTGCCTTTACTTTCCAACCAGAGTTGTGACTTTATTTCTTCTCTGCATCAACAAATTTACACATATCTCGACTGTATATCCCCGGCATTTCAAATATCTAATCAAATGTAAATTACAATATCGGAACAAGGACCTTTTCGAACTTTGGCATTGTGATGGTTTGTCTGCTGAAGAAGCTCCTTCAGTGTCAATCCCTTTCTGCTGACTGCTAGACCCGCTTTTTCAGACACTATACTTTGCTCAGGAAGAACTATCGCTTTAGATTTTATTTCAGTGTTTGTAGAATTCTTGGGAGGCGGCAATTTCCTGCCGATTTTCCGCTTAATTTTCTGCAAAAACAAATTTCAAAATTTGAGAATTCACAGTCACAATTGCTTCAAACCGAAACTTTTCACCAAGTTCAACAGATTAAAGATTTCTGATCATTACTTTGAAGTCCACCCCGCGTTTTTGGGACTTTTTTGATTGTGATTTGGGTTTCACCATCGTCGGCCTTCTTCTGCCTGATTTTTCAATTAATTTCAGGTGGAGAACGTTGGATAGAGTTAAACGCGATTGCGATGGCTTTAACTCAAGTTTCAAAAGCAAGACGAAACCCAAGGGCTTGAATTAGGGTTTAAGCTTTTAAGCCATAAGGGACGGAAGGTGAAAGTGGCGGTTATTTTAACTGTGGGACTTGGAAAAATTCATTTTAGAATTTGGGCTCACGGCTGTTTTGGGCCTAATGTTGAAACCCCAATTATATAATTTATGGATTAGAGAGAGAGGTTCTCATATTTAAGTAGAGGTGGCAATTCGAGTCATATTTGATAATTACAAAAATATGATCAACCCGAACATGACCTGTTTAATTATTTGGATCAAATAGGTTAACCCGAATGACATATTTAATACATGGGTAACCCGAACATGACCCAAAATGACCTACATATTTTTCAATCTTGAATAAACCATCTATTTATTGTAATAAAACAGGAATTTTGTGTTTTTCATATGTTGAATATTAAAAACATAACAAATTCCAATCAACATATGCAAATCATAAATTGGTTTAACATAAAGCTTATCAAATTATGCCTCCAAGGAACATGGACAAACTCCTAATAAGTTGCACTACTACAATATGTTAACATTTAAATAGAAAAAACACAATCAAGGTTCAATAGAAAACACAAACTTATGATGTAAATATCAATGAAAAGACAATTAATTAACTCACCAAATACCAAAATAGTTTTGATTATTTAGTGGGTCATTTTTACCAACCCAAATTTGTCAATTTATTATTCTAAGGGTTAATTGAGTCCTCGACACAATCATGACTTGACTAATAAATGGGTTGACTCTAACATGTTTATATCATGTTAGTTGAAGTCGTGTTTTCGCCCGTGTCGAGATTACCACCCTAAAATTTAGCAATCTCTCTGTGAGCATGTCCTTTCCACGATCTAGTCACATTCAAAACTTGGGGTTGATAAAAGAGGAATCAATTTGTTTTGGTATGATTTTATTTAATTGTTCCTCAGATGCATAACGTTAATATTCTACAAATTTTGATTATTTTTTATAATAAGTTGGGAGTACTAGTTTGAGGGAAAAATAAAATTCAAAGAAATTAAAAGATATATATCGGATTTGAACCTCGATTGACACCTTTACAAATGGCGGCGATATTACTTGAGTTATTAAGTTGATTGATTATTTCTTTAACAATTTGAATTTTAAACAAAAAATTGACTTATTCTACAGGTGTAGACACAATATTAAAAAAAAAAAAGTGTTACAGTGGTAAATCTTGTATTGTAAGGACGATTGACTTAATTTGATCTCATACGAGTGCGGAGAAAGAATAATCTGGATTCTGGCATATGGCATCAATTATTTAAGAGAATCATTGAGGTCGCAAAAATTATGGAAAGTGAGGAGAGTGATTTTTTTTAGAGCCACAGAGGAGAGTGATTAAAGCCTAAAGGAAGTGCCCAAGTAGCAATTTAATTGAGACAACTCATTAACATTAATAATCCTACAATAATTTCATGTCTACCACGTAATCCCATTTATTGGTTTTATTATGTGACAGCCACACAGATCATCATAATTCATATACATGACAATGAAATTGACTTTCACGTTCTACAGAGACAAACCTTGAGCCCATTGACGTTGATGCACCATTCACCCCAACCAATTTAATTTTTTTGCATCAAATTATTGCCTTCGTGACACGTTCTAGTGTTATTTTATTTGGACATCTTGACTATTATTATTATTATTATTTTTTATTCAAAAATATCAGCATGATTGACAACTCTAACCAATAAGGAAGTTACACTGGGAGTACAACATTCAATATAGACAAATTTACACACAGTAGTAAAGAAACAAATTTATCTGGAAGTTGGCATTGGTTGGTTCAAGATTCATTATCTTTGTAACAGGACCATGTGTGTGAAAAAAAGAGGCTCATGATTTAGACCAGTCCATTTAATGTTGTTGGAAAGATGGGTCCATTTACTTTATGCATGAAAAGAAAACATCCATTTGGATTTTATTTTTTTCCATTTGAATCATTGTTTCTAAATTTCCATATGAACCACTTCATTTTTCTGAAGTAGAACACAATCTTGTGGTCATACAATCTGAAAACTCATTTGGATTGGGGGATTTGGAACTAAGTATATAAAATTTATATTATATTTCAAATCCATCTTAAATTAGGCATTTGACCGATGAGATCTTCTATTCCAAGATTGTGTTTCGTCTTCTATTCTACCACACAGATGATGGACACGTGTATACAATTTTACATATAAAAACTCCACAATTTATGCTTGAAAATTAATATGAAAAATTGTATGACGCGTGTCAATCATCCACGCGGAATATGAGATGGAAATACAATCTTGGAATATAAGATTCCATCGAGCATCTGACTAGTTAAATGCAAGTCCACACAATCCAACTATCCAATTGAGAAATTGTACTCTAATGCTACCAATTGAGAAACAAGTCTACACTTAGTGTATGAATGAATGACAATTATGTACAACAAATGTAACATTGATGTAATGACCCTTAAACTGAATGCTAGCTAATGCAACATTAATGAAGCATCAAGACTGAAACTCAAAACCTTTGAATGTAAGAACAATCCATTTAGAGACAATGTAGCTTCAAAACAATAAAAATGAAAAAAATTGCACCACCTCTGAGGGGCTGATTGTTTACTGTTCAATATCTACATCCCAGAACATTAGGGGATACAACAACTGCACCAAAACCAAAAGTTCAAGATATAAAAAATACCTCCCCAAACAAAACAAAACAAAAACAAGTTATCCACATCTATCTATATCAAAAACACAACTGCAAAATACCTAATTATATCTAACGGCCATCGACTGAAGTAAAAGACTCGGCAAATCCAGCAGGTCTAGCCGGAATACTGCCCTTACTATCCTCAAGATCCATATAGCTCAAATCTTTCCCTTCTGCATCTTGCCAATCTTTAACCATTTGGTTAAGCGGAAGGCTATAATCGATACCGCAATATTCCTCCGTTTCGTCATCGAGTGGTTTCCATTTCTCGACAAGTGAGGCCAAGACGTTAACGGCATGTCCCATATCGGGCCGTTGGCCGGGCTCTCTTGCCGTGCAATGGCCAGCAAGTTCAGCAATTATTGATATGCTGTCAAAGGTTTCGTTTTTTGCGTCTAGAGACGGGTCTATTGCAGCGAGTAGCTTTTCTTTGGTCGATTTGATTTGCCAGAACCATGCAACTAAGTATTGGGTTTCTTCTGGTCTGTCCTCGTCAAGCGCCATCATTCCGGTTAATAGCTCCATCAATACGACACCGAAACTGAAGACGTCGGTTTTTGTTGTGATTTTGCCCATAACTGGATGAAAAGTAGCAATGAGAAAGTTCAAGTTTGTTAATATTCAACTATCATGCTTAGACTAAATACAGAACATAGTAGTAAAAGAAATTAGACTAATTATAGGTTAATTTCACTTTGCCCTCCACACTCTAGCGTTTTTTACTTGTCCACTAAACTTTGAAAATGCATATTGTGTCCTCTGAACAAACCAAAATTTGACATGTGTCAACTAATGATAGATCGAAGTCAGCTCCTAGGGAGTTAAGTGCAAAATGTTCAAAGTTAGGCATGCAAAAGAGGAATTTCCAAGGTTTAGCAGGCAAAGTGCAAAATTCACTATAGTCTGGTGTGCAAAATGCAATTATCCCGTAATCATATGATCTCCCTTGTAATTTTAGTTGAAGAACAAATCGTCAAGATAAATGAGATGCTAACTAGTTTTCATAAACTAAGATTTACATATCATTTTCGTGGGGGAAAAAAGAGAGCTTAAATTTGGTTTTAAAAACTTCTTCTCAAATTAGAGAAGGGTCACATTGTTAGATTCTTGCATACAACTTTAATATCGGCATCATGAACTAAAGACGGAAAATGCACAATTCAGGAAGTTATACAATTATTCACACTAATTTAACTTAATATTCTACACATCTGTAGGTCTAAATATTCTTCTTTAAGGTTTAAATGTTCAATTTACAAAATAAAGTCTGCAATATTACTCATAAATTCTTACCAGCATATTCAGGTGCCAAATATCCAAAAGTTCCAGCTAGCTTGGTGACCACAGACTTCTCTCCATCAGGAGCCAATTTAACCAAACCAAAATCCGATACTTTCGCTCGAAAATCATCACCGAGTAAAATATTCGAAGATTTGAGGTCTCTGTGTATGAAACTCTGATGAGCTAGGTTATGAAGATAATCCATTCCTCTAGCAACATCCAAAGCAATATTTAGCCTCCTCTTCCAAGACAGAGGCTCTATCCCCAATTTCTTCCAATGAAAGAGATGCTTGCTAAGAGCCCCCTCAGACATGTACTCGTAAACCAGAATTCTCTCATTTCCTTCGACCGAATATCCCAAAAGCGACACTAAATGTCTGTGACGAACTTTCGAGAGAACCGCGATTTCAGATTGAAATTCGTCCAACGCCTTGCTGGTCATCACTCCAGCTTCCATTCTTTTCACGGCTATTTTCGTCCCGTCGTCCAATTCTCCCTTATAAACGACCCCAAAACCGCCGCGACCGAGTTCATTCACCGAGGCGAAATTTTTTGTTACATTTCGAAGAACTTGAACCGATATGATCAGATTTCCGGACTCGATAACGCGGGATTGGCTACTGTTTACGCTCGTGGAACCGAAAGTGGTCAAAGAAGACGCACTTGGATTCGCGCTATCCGCAACCACAATCTTGACCGTGTTATCTAAGTCGGATGCGTCTCTCGGATGAATCACGAGGGAGCTCGGAGCAAGTTTTCCATCTCTTCGCTTCTTACAGATATAAATAGAAAGTGGCACAACCAGAAAAACCAGAAAGGCGAAACTTGCGACAGGGGCGACAATCACTAATAACTTATTGGGACGTTTTCGTGCGATAAATTCGTGCGAAGGGCTAACAGAGTTAGAATTAGAATCGGGCGTTGACGAAGAAGGGGTAGCAACGGATCGTGAAGGATTGGGATTTAATAGGGAGTTCCCATCTAAGACAAGCTTTACATTGGTGCTAAATCTAGGAATAGGAAGGGAAATGTTGTTTTTACTCAAATCCAACAACGTTAACGATTTCAAACTAGTCCACTTCGTCGGAATTGGACCGTATAGATTATTAGACTCCAAATATACATGAGTAAGCGAATCAATGTCGGCAATTGAGGGGCTTAACGTACCAGAAAGGTTCGAGTTTGGTAAGTTTAAGGTAATTATCTTTGCATTTGAATCACACCCCACTCCTACCCATGGCACTTTACATGGATTATTACCAGACCATGATAAAACAAGCTTAGCAGGATAATTCACATCATCAAGAAATTCTAACAATGCCATAACATTTGGGGCACAAGAAACTCCAGGATCAGGAAGACAAAAAGGGTTTGATTTATATTTAGCATTAACAGCTTTGAATTTTGGTATAGGGCCCATAAAATGATTATTATTCAAATCCAAATGAACTAAATCCATATTCACTAAGCTAGCAGGAATTAAACCAACAAGATCATTGCCATTGAGATTAAGATCTTGCAAAGAAACTAAATCACCAATATTTTCTGGAATTTTACCTGAAAAATGGTTCCCATGTAACCAAAGACTAGTGAGTGACCCCATGCTTGTAACAATATCAATAGGACCAGTCATACCCTCAGATTGTTCATTCAACCAAAGGGTTGTCACCAAACAGCCCCTAAAGCTCTCTGGAATCCCCCCTGTGAGTTTATTCAAAGACAACTTCAAAACTTCCAATGATGACATATTTCCCAAGAATTCAGGCAAAGGGCCACCCAAATTACAGCTCATTAAAGTTAGATTTTTCAGCTGAGCTGAATTTTGCAAGTCAGAGGGCAATGACCAGCCAGTTGTGGCATTTAAAGGGTTATTATCCAAAGCAAGAACCTCTAAATTCACAAGCCCATTAAAGAAATCTGATGGGATTGTGTCAAAATTGTTGTAATCCAAATAAGCATACCTCAATTCAGACAACCCACTAAAAGATGGCAATTTCCCACTAAACTGGTTCTGCTGAAGCCCTAAATTTTGCAACATGGACAACATATTGAAATTCTGAGGCAAAGGGCCTTTTAAACCCAACCCTCTAACCTGAATCTGTGTAACCCTATTTCCAGAACAATATATGTGAGGCCAACTAGGAGGGCCACAAGGGTCATCTCCATTGTTAGGCCATGATAGAAGCTCGCCATTTTCTAAACCTTTTTTGAACTCATTGAGTATGGCTAAATCATTTGGGTCTGTTACACTTCGAACAGCTGAAACACTGAATAGAAAAAGCGTCACAGCGATTTTTATCTGAGTATTAGCCTCCATGGAAGTTTTCTTGAAGGAAATAAGCGCTGTACAAGCATTGAGAGTTCAAGAAAAGCTAAATGAGCACTCTATTGATAGCTTTTTGAGAACCCCATCTGAGAAATATTGTGAGAAAGAGCTGTAGAGATAAAATGGGACATGGGTTTTTGGTTCAGATCAGAAGAATACAAAAGGGAGAAGGAGTTATAATTGGAGTGAGAAATACAGTTACAGAACTCTTTTCACATTGATGGTGGTGCAAGCATAATAAAACAGAGGATAATAATAAAACAGAGAACAGCAAATAAAAATTGGAAAAGGAAGAAACTTTTTTAGTGAAGCTTGTGGATGAAGGGAAAACAATTTAAAAATTGGAAAAATAAGGAAGAAAACTGAATCTTGATTAGTCTGTTGAATCATGAAAAGAAGTGGGCCATGTGGCTAAAGATTAGTTTGTCTGATACATATGGCCATATGGGTGTTTTTCTAATTTAGTGTTAGAATGAGTAATGGAATGTCATTTTCGTCTTTTTAGAAATGGTGCCCGTATTGCAAAAACTTTTTTACTTATTTTTAGATTGTATTACATGAATTTTATGACCTTATTAACAGGGCAATTCTTGGTTTGTTCTGAAAGTTTCTTGATTTTCACGGTTTGATTTAAGGTGGAAGATGCTGCTCTTTGGATTTAATTGTCTTGATAATGATAAGTGTTTTGGATTTGTTTATTGGATTATTAATGTATTTATTCGGAAGATGGGATATTTCTTTTGGAACATGAAATTTGTTTGATTCCATTCTCAATGTTTGAATTTACAAGATGGTGACTAATTCCCAGCATATACTCTTTAGATTGTAAATGCTACTATTTTGTTCTAATTTATTGAAAGTGAGCCACCGTAATAGTGATTTAGATAAATCATTGTTAGCTGTTTGGGTCAAGGTATGTGGTGTACGGATTGAAGAATTGATTTGAGCCCAAATAACATACAAAAGAAGCACGCATTAGTTAGGCTTATATTCCCGACTAAAATCATCCAAGACTTAAATCAGTTTGTAGGTCAATCAAAGATCTAGTGAGCAAGTAAGGTAAGTTCATGAATAATCAGAATCTCGGATTATACCTGATCAAGGAGATGAGACGGTTTAGAACCCCTACACAAAATCACATATATTGTCATGTCAGGTCATTATGGCGAATTATGAAGGGTAAAATAGTCAAAGTAGAGTTTCCCCCATCAAATATAGTTTCTAATTCATTTAGGGAGAAGTACCCTACCTTGAAGTTTTTCTAACAATAATACATCAAACCTTGCATTATTAGTCTCTTAACTTAATGAGGATGTTAACCCCCGAGTAGCATTTGGCTAAAGCTTATCCCATTCGAATTAACTGCAGTACCGAATAGGTAGCCACTTATCTAAGACATTGGAACACCTAGTAGCCATCACATTAGTCTTTCTTTATTTAATTTTCATGCACATACTAAATGAATAAGAACGGGTGCCGCGTGACCTAACTTGTATTCTGTGCTTAGGTTTATGAACACATTATCTTCAGTTATGACCCAAAAGAGAGAAATTATATAGCCATTCTAATTTCAATTTTCCGTCTCCTACAACATAAAACGCGTGTTCTTGAACTCAATTTTTTTGAAAGCCTACATTTGATATTCAAAATCTCTATTCCACTTTTTTATTTCACTTTGTATTCTATTGTTAGATAAATGACATTTGTACATGTATTAACAATCAACAATACGTAATTATGTTATATCACATATCGCCGCTCATCCAAGAAATGAATTAAGAAGTAGAATAAGAAAGTGCACGAAAATCGATCCCTTATATTATATTTGTCGTTTATTAACTATTATAACATCTCAATCGTTTTCGGAAAGCTTTCAAATACTCCCTCCGTTCTACTAAAATAGGTAAGAATAATTCACACATATTATGAAAACATAATAAATGTAATTGGAATTATAATATTTTTTCATATTCTTTATGTTTTATCCTTGCATTAAAATTTAAATGAGCCAAACTATATTGAAGAAAAATAAAATTTGTTAAAAACAAAGTAAATTAAACAGAGTTACTTTAGTCTATTGTAGTGAAATTAATACTCTTAATAAAGAAATAAGCCTATAATTTGGGTTTGCGAAAATAGAAAGGCGGCCTATCTTAATGAGACGGAGGGAGTACACAAATATTGCAAATAGGAAACTATAGTCATGATGAATACTTACACAATGACAAATAATTGGGTGATTAATATAAGAGCTTCATTTTTTAAACTTCATGAACAATTCTGTTTTCATTCTTAGTCTTTCAATTGAATGTTTAATGAATAATCTTAAATGAAGAAATTCGCACTTGAATTAAAATTTTGTATTTGATACAATTTCATTGCTACATTCTTTCATAATCCCAGCATTAATTGTTTTTGGCCATTTTGAAACTTCTAAAGTAAATTTACTTAAAAACAAATATAAAAATCCATCATAATCTTGGCAAATGGAATGATACAAGAAAGATTTGTGCCTGTGAGAAGTGTACTTGCATTTATAGTATATTTAGGTATGGGTAACAGGTGGGGGCCCACTCACGCAGTGGTGCACTTTCATCTTTATTTCGCACGTAGAATTACACATTTACCCATTTTCAAAGACATTATTTCAAAGACATTATTGAATTCCATTATTAAGTATTTTTGGTGTACCGACATCCAAACATGTGGGGTGGCGAGCAGGAAAAGCATTTAAAATAAATAAAACCCAAAAAAACAATAATGAATTTGTACCGATATTTTTCACCTGAATCTCTACGTGGAAATAATAATTTTTACAATTAAAATTATTTGTTCATAAGAATGTTAGTGCACAAAAATCAATATTGTTGCATTCGCAGGTACAACTTTGTTTGATGTGGTAAAAGGACCAGGATTTCTGAAATTGAAAGGAAAATATTTCTTGACCATACATGTGTATGTATGATATGATTTGGTGGCGTTTGTCTTGATAATGACAACAAGGATGAAGATGATCATGATATATAACGATCAACTATAATAATAGTAAGTTTGTGATAATTGTGGTGGTCGTGATTTGTGATGATTCGTACATAAGTTGTATTATATACATAATAATGGAGGAACCGTAACCACTATTTTGAGTATGTATACACTAGTAAACTCTCGGCGGACTTGACATAATAGACTGTCAGGTGTGTCAACCACATCAACTATTATTAATTATGTGTATTAATAACTGGATGGCTTAGCCCACCTGCCGCCACCACAAGTGGGATGGAGGTCGGGGTTCTAATCCCTGCTCCATCAAATGTTTGTGGGGTGGAGGTCGGGGTTCATATCCCTTCTCCATCAAATTGCTCCCAGGGCATATGCGGTAGTGAAGATTTGGTGGGAACTCATCTTGAATAAAGATCCGTGTGGGTTCGATTCGGGGAGAGATCGTTATTAGTAGATTGGGGGTCGAACATAATTGTTCTCTTTACCTGGAGGATCTCGGTTTGTACGTCGCCAGACCCGTCGAAACAACATTGGCCATGCGTGCACATCCGCGGTTTACCTTGGCGGGCAAATGAGAGTGGAGCTGTTGTCCTCGAGATAGTCGGCGTAAAGCGCAGTTCTCGAGTTATCAAAAAAAAAAAAAAAAAATATGTGTATTAATGATTTTTAATTGTCACCCTTGAATTTTTGCTTTTTCTATTTAAGTATTATAACAAATATTTATGCTATTTGCTTTTGAAAAATAAAAAAAAGGCTATTCATTGGCCAAATGGTTCAATCAATGAATTTACCACAGGAAAAAATTGCTAGTGAAGAATAGATTTGTGATTTTGTCTTCATCGATTAATTCATTCTTTGGAAGTTTTATAGTTTGGGGCAAATGTAGGAAGTAACAAACCAATAATATAATGTGGAGGTGGAACAATAATTATTATTATTATTTTTTTGAGTCAAAATGAATATCATTCAATTAACAGAAGAACTTACAACTGATTACAAATTTAAATGTAAAACAATTGCAAGCCTCTGGATCATAGATGTATGCAGATCTAAAAAACAAACTTTAAATCTAACAGATCTAAATAATCCATAGATTCAGAACTTCGCATCAGCGCTGGACAAAACACATACCAAAGAACTTGATCTTGTTTCTATCACATATCATCGGATAAAGGCACATATGAGTCTTCTGAGCAAATCCACAAATGGGACAAATATATGAATTGAAAAGAAGGAAAAACCACTTATTGGGACAAACAACCACCTGTTGGGACAATGTAAAAAACAACTACAGAGAATGAAGAAACCAAAAGGCATGAAATCAGCCTCTCCCTCCCTCAAACCCACACCACCGTCCATCCATGCCAAGACCACCACCAAAACTGCCGCCACCCCTTACAATCGGAAACAACAAAAAGAACACCAAAAACCCAAAACAAGAAAAGGAAAAAGAAAACCTATCCCCTCTCGATCTGTCGTCGCCCCCACCACCGCATCCGCCACCGAGCTATGGCCGACCGCACGCCGCTCGCCTCCACAAGATCCTCTAAAGCCCTGGATCGAGCACAAATAAGGCATCATGGGCTGAAAACGTCTTAACCAAATGGGTTTTTTAAGAGAGGGTTTAGAGTTAAAGGCCGAGAAAGTTTTTTCTTAGAGAGAATTTTTAAGAGAAATCGAAATTGATTTATTTGCACCTCAATTATCTTGTACACAAAAAAAAAAAAAAAAAAAAAAATTAAAAAAATAATTATTAGAGGGAAACAATCACAACTTTTCTTTTCTTTTGTTTTTGCGGATCGGATATTTCAATGATGCCTTTGGCCATTTCTCGAATACCAAACAATGAACGTAAAAGAACGTTTTTAATTTGCTTCTTGCATAAATCGATATAAAAAGTCCATATTTCACTTTAAGATTTAAAATATACATGTAGATGAATGTTAGAATACGTCTTAAGAATTGGTTGCTCCTAAAACGCATCTCCTCGCCGATCACCTTCTCAAATGAAGTCCACCACAAAACCTGCACAAGGGGGCCGGAGGGGGCTCCCGTACCATCTCCGATGCTTAAGTCGATATCTTGAGAAGGAAGCAAAGGCTAGAGAGAGAAAAAAGTAATGTAACAAAAAATGAGATTAGGTTAGAATGAACCTGGGCTTGGCCTTTTATACCTTAGCTCGGATTAGGGTTTTAGTAAAAATCCGAGATTCCGTTACGATTTAGTGTCGAGTCATCATTAGATTAGGATCGGATCTCTTAAAAACCCTAATTTTACGCCCATAAGACCCTAACTCCGACTGTTTCAAAGCACCTCTGCCCGATGTACGGTATAAAGCCCTGTAATTCTCCAAGGCATCCTCGGGACCTCATACATGTTCTAATCCGAGTGAACTACACAACAGTCCACACAGACGCTTTAGCCATGTCGGGCTTGACAGTCGGCTTAGTACAATGGCCCTTACATAAGTCACCCCATGAACATACGCTATACTTGGGCTCCCGCACAGATCGCCCAATATGATGTGTCTCCCACATATGAGCTCGATGGAGGTCGGTCCCGTACTCATGCACTTTAGAAGATCGACCTTATACTATGCCTCCCTAGATCGGCCCACTATTTAACCCTTAACAGTCATCCTTGAAAAGTGCTATGGGCCTCCACTTCACCCCAATGCCAGGTATTAGCAGTCGGCCCAATGCCTTAGGCTGTCGTCAGTCGGCTCGGACAATCTTTTGCCCTTATCAAGAATACCACTTTAACAAAAAAACTTAGTCATAAGTATTTTATTTTTTAAGTATTTAGTCATATATAAGTATTGATAGATGGATGGTGGAGAAATGTTATATGACTATTATTTTGTTACCTGGTGAGGTTTTTGATGATTTCTTACAAGAAATAGCCAAATAGGTTTAGCACTGAAAATCTGAAATTTGTATGTTCTTTAGTTGGACTTATCATTTTTTGCTTTTCACCATGCATTTAGTTCTTATTAGAGATGTTAAACGAGTGGTTCTAGCCCATAGGGTTAACCCCCAACGGGTTTTAGGCTAAATAGTCTTCGGCTAAATGGGTCGTTGTTAAATGGATTGGCAATGTTGGAACCTAACCTTAATTCTATCAGACTTCGGGCTAAACAGGCCACTATCGGGCTATAAGTCAAAAAATTAAGAATCATATATTTAAATTTAAAATTTTAAACTCGAATTTATATATATATATATATAACATTTAAGTTTAACATTTTAAGTTAAACTATTCGTCATAAATAAAATTCATGCAAAGTTTCTAATTTCATTGCATTAACAAACTTATAAAATTAAATATTTTATGATCTACATTTTGAAAATAATATAATAATAATTAAAGCTACCTAGAATTAACACTTTTTCTCGTAATTACTCATATGACTATAATTTAAAATTTTCAAATAAGATATTTAAATCTAAAACTTCAGTAACGCTCTTTTCTAGCTTACTTAAATAAATTTTAATGCGGAAAATAATAATAAATACTCTAAAGAAATCCTTAAAATACGGGACCATAAAAATCCTACTTAGTTCGAAAACCTTGCAAATAAAATAAATACTAAAAACTATTAGTCCAAAACAATCATCTTGAAAAATAAAACGACGTTCCACATTAAATATACTAATAAGTCAACTCGACAAAACATAAGTTAAATCAAGGACATGGGTTTCGAGTCATCAAGCGCCACGCCATCTCCTTCCTCCTCATTATTCTCATCCGGAAAAAAAACAACATTCGTGGGATGAGCTTGAAGGAGCTCAACAAGTAATCTCATGCATGAATGCGTGCATAATGCAATGACTCAACTTAGTTGAACTCGTATTTTCTTTACTTAAAATCCTTTCGTGTACATACTTAAAACTTTCTCTTTCTTCTTTACATAAGACGTTCTGGACGCGAGCTCGCTTGGTAACACATTGTTCTAATCAGGGTCGCAGTGGGCTTTATTATTTGGAACCCGATTAACATTTTGCCCGAAGGCACATTTCCATTCGTTTTGCCTGAAGGCCCTTTCCTTTGAACATTAACATTAGCCGCAAGCGCACATTGTCGGAACGCACGGTCCCCGCGCCCATTTCCCACTCACTCCAAAGATCATAGAACAATGTGTCCCCATTTTCTTTTCAAAAACATTATATTTTATGACTTGACTTTACTTAATGTTTGGATGCTCATGAAATGCTATGAACATACGTTAATATGATGCATGAACCTAAGTGATGCAACTTCAATTGAATACGAACATAAACTTAAAGAGGATAAGCATAATAATTAAATCACATTAATTAGCATATTAAAAGTAATCATGACATAAAACATGTAACGAGGATAAACTTACATTCGGACACTCAACAATACCTTACATTCAATTAGTTAAGTAGAAACCTCACATTCAATTGGTTAGAAAAAACCAAGTATCCAATTAGTTAGGAAAACCCTATATCCAATTAGTTAAGGGAGCACCATATATTCATTTAGTTAAGGGAAAACCCTACATTTAATTAGCTAAGGGATAAACCCTTGTTCAACTAATTAGGGAAAAACCCTATATTCGATTAACTAGAAATAAACTATATATTCCATTAATTAGCTTAATTTCTGTTACTAATTAATACCTAACAATAGTTAAGGAAAAACAGATATAACAAGATTTTTAACTTGGAAGAAAAGAGAACATAATATTTCATGTAACTAAAACCAAAGGAAACCAATTTTAACTTAAAAAAAAACAGTAACATCTCATATGGCTAAACCAATGAAACTAACTTTTGATATATATATTATATATATTTGAAAGGTATTATATCTTCAGGCCTCCATAAATAATTTGAAGGAAATAGAAACTTTATCCATCAAACTAATTGATTTACATCAGATTCCTATTAACAGTAAAGAATAATTGAACAATGTCAAATAACATGAATTAGGCAAAGCTGATTCGGACACGTACTGTTCGGCATATGGATAATGAGTTCACACACTTTGAAAACTTAAACCTACAAAACCATATTCATGTTCGGACGAAAATACAAACCCAAAACATAAAGAAAATCACAAACAACTTTAGCAGCAAGCCTTCAGTTCTACATCCGGATAATTCGAATTCTAATTATATATCAAGTCAACGAGATTACTTACATAATCGCACACACATACACACATCAATTCAATCAATTCAGCCGGCAAGCCTTTGAGTTAATATAACAATAACGGAAAACCTATATCTACATGAAACTAAAGAAATTACTTGCACTTGCTCGATTTAGGGGTAGTGAAATCATTTTCAGTCTCTTTCGAATCAACCCTCTTTTTTATTCTCTTTTCTCTTTTCTCCTCTCTGGCCGATTCCCTCACTCTCTAGGCGTCTCTCCTCTTGTGTTCCCAAAGTGTGTGTTTTTACGTGCCTTATATCTCGTGTTTTGACCTAATTCCAATTGGGCTAGGTTTAGAGTACATGGGCTTATACCTACCTTACTAACACTATGGGCTTGGTTAAAACTCTAGTCCAAATAAGAGCCCAAAGTGTTTTATAAAACCCAATTAAAATAAAGTCATTATAAAATCTAGAATAATCCAATAAAATAATTAAATAATGTCATTACGAAATTAAATAAATTCGGTCGTTACATCCTCCCCTCTTATAAAAGTTTCGTCCCTCGAAACTTGTCAAGTACAATTAAATGAAATATGAAGGGATGAAAATAAATCTCGAAAGAAAGGCTTAGTCCTTACCAAAAAGTTGGGGGTATATAACGCGCATCTCATCTTCACGCTCCCACGTGGCTTCTTCCATGGCGTGATTCTTCCATAAGACTTTGACTAATGTGACCTTTGTTCTTCTAAGCTCTTTCTCGACTCTATCCAAGATTCTCATTGGCCTCTCTTCATATGTTAAGTCTTCACGAAGATCAATTGTCTCGTAGCTTAAGATGTGTGATTGGTCCGGAATGTACTTTTTCAGCATAGAAACATGGAAAACATTGTGAACTCCCGCTAATGTTGGAGGTAGGGCGATTCGATATGCTAAATCGCCTATTCTCTCTAAGATTTCAAATGGCCCAACGTAGCGAGGGCTTAACTTTCCTTCTTTCCGAACCTCATAACTCCTTTCATTGGTGCTACCTTAAGAAAGATCGCATCTCCTACTGCAAATTCTAGCGGCTTCCTTCTCTTATCAGCATAACTCTTTTGTCGACTTTGAGCAGTTTTCATTCTTTGCCGAATCTTCTCAACTACTTCGCCGGTTGTTTGTTGTACCAACTCAGGGGCCTATCGCTTTTCTTTTCACCAACCTCATCCCAATGACCGGTGATCGACATTTTCTCCCATACAACGCTTCGTAGGAGCCATCCCGATGGAGGCCTCGATAACTATTGTTGTATGAAAATTCCACTAACGGTAAGAACTTGTCCCAAGTACCCTTAAAATCTATTACACAAGCTCGGAGCATATCTTCAAGTGTCAATTGTTCTCTCCGATTGCCATCGGTTTGTGGATGGAAAGTCAGATCAAACTCAACCGAGTACCAATGGCTCGGTGTAGGCTTTTCCGCAATGTTGAGGTGAACTTAGGGTCTCTATCCGACACAATGGATAACGGTACTCCATGCAATCGAACTATCTCGTATATGTACAACTCGCATATTTCTCCATATTGTACGTCCTTTTTCTGGTAAGAAATGTGCAGACTTAGTGAGGCGATCAACTATAACCCAAATAGAGTTGAATCCCACCTTTGTCTTTGGTAGTCCCACAACAAAATCCATGCCCATGCGCTCCCACTTCCACTGAGGAATCATCAATGGTTGCAATAGACCAGCCTCCTCGTGTTCGCTTAACTTGCTGACAAGTAAGACATCTCTGAACATATGCTGCCACATCTTTCTTCATGCCGACCCATGAGAAATGCTTACTGAGGTCGTGCTTCATTTTTGTGCTACCGGGGTGTATGGAGTAAGGGGCATTATGAGATTCCTTCAAAATCTCTAATTTCAACTCTTCGTTGTTCGGAACTGCCAGTTTAGTGCCCAACCGTAATGCCCCATCTGCCGTTATCACATAGTCATCACGCTTTCCTTCAACAACCTCTCGAACGAATCTTTACCAACTTGATCATTCAAATTGCGCAACTTTTATTCTTTCCGAATGACGGTTGTAAGGTTAGGGTAGCCAAATACCTCGAATTCTCTTGAGATACAATTTCCAACTCAAAGCTTTGCATGTCTTTCAGTAGTGGTTTTTGAATCGTCTGCAAGGCATGAATAGTCCCTCGACCCTTACGGCTCAAAGCATCTGCCACCACGTTAGCTTTCCCCGGATGATAGTTGATAACACAATCGTAGTCCTTTACTAATTCAAGCCATCTGCGTTGCCTCATGTTAAGCTCTTTTTGAGTGAAGAAGTATTTGAGGCTTTTATGATCGTGTAAATCTCACATCTAGCCCCGTATAAGTAATGTCGCCATATCTTTAAAGCGAAAATCACCGGGCCGCTAACTCGAGATCATGAGTTGGATAATTTTTCTCATATTCCTTCAATTGTCTAGAAGCATATGCAATTACCTTCCCTTGTTGCATTAGAACACACCCTAAACCCCTTCAAAGAGGCGTCACTATAGATAGCGAACCCGTCGACCCCATTCGGCAAGTGCAAGGAGGAGCCGCCGTCAACCTCTCTTTCAATTCTATGAAGCTCCTTTCACACTTATCGTCCCACCGAAACTTAACATTCTTTCTCGTTAGCCGAGTTAGTGGTGCGAGAGATCTTTGCAAAACCTTCAATGAATCTTCTCAGTAGATCCTGGCTAACCCAAGGAAACTACGAACCTCTCCTACGTTCGTAGGTGTCGGCCGATGTTGTACCACCTCAACCTTACTAGGGTCCACAGAAATCCCATCTCGAGAAACAATGTGGCCCAAGAAAGGGACATTGTCCAACCGTAACTCACACTTACTAAATTTCGCGAATAACTTCTTCTCCCTGGAGCCTCTCGCAAAACCAGGACGTAAGTGTTGTTCATGCTCGTCATTTGATCGAAATAGATAAGGATATCATCAATAAAAATGATAACAAAATGATCGAGGTAATCCGAGAAGACTCGATTCATCGTGTCCATGAATGCGGTGGGCATTAGTCAAGCCAAAAGGCATGACTAGAATTCGTAATGACCATAGCGAGAACGGCGATTTTGAAATGTCTTCCTCTCGAATGCGCAATCGATGGTAACCGGACCTCGATCGATCTTGGAGAAATACCCAAGACTCCTCGAAGTTGATCGAATAACTCCTCAATGCCTCGGGAGAGGATACTTGTTCTTGATGGTTACCTTATCGAGTTCACGGTAATCAATGCACAATCTCATCGATCCATCCTTCTTTTTAACAAAGAGAATCGGGTGCACCCCAAGGTGAGAAACTCGCCTAATGAATCCCTTTATCCAAAGAAATCTTGTAGCTGCTCCTCGAGTTCTTTCAATTCGCAGGGCCATCCGATATGGTGCCTTGATATCGGAGTTGTCCCGTGCACTAACTCTATAACAAATTCCACCTCTCTCTCTCGGCGGAACGCCATTAATATCTTTCGGAAAAACATCGGGTATTCACAAACAATAGGGATTTGGTCAATCGGGGGCGTTCCTTGAACCTCGCTTATTAAGGCCAGGTATGCTTCGCAACCTTTGTTCATGAGTTTTCGAGCTTTCATAGCCGTGATGATAGGGATGGTGGGTTTGGATGAAACTCCTTGAAAAACGGTTGAGAGTCCCGAAGATGATTGAAAATGACCCTTCGAGCTCGACAATGATCGTTGCATGGTGCTTGGACAACCCGTCCATTCCCAAAATGACATCAAAGTCATGAATATCCAATCCAATAAGATCAACATATAACTCCTTCCCATCAATAGTAACCGGACAATTATTGTACACAAGGGTTGAGTTCATGATATCCCCCTCGGGGTTGATACGTTGAAGTGTGTGCTTGATGAAGAGGTATAATTAGACAAGTTCTTAGCGAATTTGGAGTTCACGAAGGAGTGCGGAGCTCCAGAATCAATTAGGACAAAAGCAGACATACCACAAACATTCAAAGGTCCTATGAAAATAAATACACGTTTAAAACATGCACAAATATAATGGCATAGAGTTCATAATTAAAGGATAAGATAGATAGGTACCAACCCACCACGCCCTGCTTTTCATCCGCTTCACTTGTGTCATAGCAAATACTCGAGCCTGTGATGGCTTTTTCTTATCCGGCAAAATCGCGATATGTGTCCAGGCTTCTTACAATGGAAACAAGCTCCTAACCTTGCAAACATTCACCCAAATGTGTCTTCCCACACTTTGCACAAACAAATATCGGTTGCTTATTCTCAGGGGGCACCTTGTGAGTCTCGCACTTGTTTCCTTTTCTCGACCATTGTTATTCCACATCTTCGTGGTTCCGCTTTAAAGTTTGGTCCACCTTGATGAATCCTCATCTCTTCTCGATTAACTCGCTTGAGCCCTTTCCACCAACATAGCCTTGTTGATGACTTCACTGCATGCACGTAATGAGCTCAAACGGTGCCACCGCAAGCTTGATATGAGGCCGCAATCCCTCCTCAAATCGCCGAGCCCTCCGTTCCTCGGAGAAACTAAGTCGAGCAAACTTGGATAACCTAGCAAATTCAACTTCATATCGAGCCACCAGACGGCTCTCTTGCTCTAACCGTACGAACTCCCTTTCCTTCACGGTGGCGGACACTTCGGGAAAATACTTATCATTAAAGACTTCTATAAACCTCTCCCCAGTAAAAGGACGTGTGTCACCCTCAACTGACGTTGTACCATCCTCCACCAACCATGTGCATCACCTCGCAGCATTTAACGTTGCATAGTTAACTC
Organism: Rehmannia glutinosa; assembly: GCA_016081115.2. Taxonomy (NCBI): domain Eukaryota; kingdom Viridiplantae; phylum Streptophyta; class Magnoliopsida; order Lamiales; family Orobanchaceae; genus Rehmannia; species Rehmannia glutinosa. The sequence continues at coordinate 10,781,339 of CM071934.1, read as the reverse complement.
GCTTCGTCGGTCTGAATCAATAACGGAAAATATCTTTCTCATCTCCGTAAGCCACCCTTCACCTTCAATAGATCCGTGGTTCCCGCAAATGACGGGGGATAACCTAAGAAATCCGATAGGCGGTTCCTTTCTCGAGCCTCACTGCCTGGGCCGAACATTGTGACCATAAGAGCCAATGCTTGGACAAGAGCCTCAACAAATGAGGGGTCCTCGAGCATTGTTGTTGTTGATACCATTGCCATCATTGTGTGCAGCGCGAGTATTGCGACTCATGATTGGTTAGCTGTTATAGGTTCATAAGGTTCGTAAACTAATTACAACAGTAAAATAAATTCTATTCCGTTATTGATCCATTGAAGCATAATATAATACATTATAGAATAAAACGTCATCTTATAAAGCTTTGAATTCATGTTCTTTATGTGTCCTAAAATCTTAGAATAGTGTCTCTTTAACTATATATGAAATTGAATCATCACTTACTAAGAACAAGCTAACAATTAAAAATTCACACAAGGCACACATTTCATAGAGGCACACAAGTAGTCATAATCAAAACAAACGTAAATCTTACCACATTACGGAGGAGATGCTCGGCGCGACTTGAACCCATGACTTGATGACTTTTATTTTTTTATTTTTTTCATAAATCTACTCGCTTTCAAGTCTGAGAATCGATTTTAAAAACCTGGCTCGATACCACTAAATGTAACGCTCTTTTCTAGCTTACTTAAATAAATTTTAATGCGGAAAATAATAATAAATACTCTAAAGAAATCCTTAAAATACGGGACCATAAAAATCCTACTTAGTTCGAAAACCTTGCAAATAAAATAAATACTAAAAACTATTAGTCCAAAACAATCATACTTGAAAAATAAAACGACGTTCCACATTAAATATACTAATAAGTCAACTCGACAAAACATAAGTTAAATCAAGGACATGGGTTTCCGAGTCATCATGCCACGCCATCTCCTTCCTCCTCATTATTCTCATCCGGAAAAAAAACAACATTCGTGGGATGAGCTTGAAGGAGCTCAACAAGTAATCTCATGCATGAATGCGTGCATAATGCAATGACTCAACTTAGTTGAACCGTATTTTCTTTACTTAAAATCCTTTCGTACATACTTAAAACTTTCTCTTTCTTTCTTTACATAAGACGTTCTAGACGCGAGCTCGCTTGGTAACACATTGTTCTAATCGGGTCGCAGCTGGCCTTGTTATTTGGAACCCGATTAACATTTTGCCCGAAGGCACATTTCCATTCGTTTTGCCCGAAGGCCCTTTCCTTTGAACATTAACATTAGCCGCAAGCGGCACATTGTCGGAACGCCGGTCCCCCGCGCCCATTTCCCACTCACTCCAGCATCATAGAACAATGTGTCCCCATTTTCTTTTCAAAAACATTATATTTTATGACTTGACTTTACTTAATGTTTGGATGCTCATGAAATGCTATGAACATACGTTAATATGATGCATGAACCTAAGTGATGCAACTTCAATTGAATACGAACATAAACTTAAAGAGGATAAGCATAATAATTAAATCACATTAATTAGCATATTAAAAGTAATCATGACATAAAACATGTAACGAGGATAAACTTACATTCGTACACTCAACAATACCTTACATTCAATTAGTTAAGTAGAAACCTCACATTCAATTGGTTAGAAAAAACCAAGTATCCAATTAGTTAGGGAAAACCCTATATCCAATTAGTTAAGGGAGCACCATATATTCATTTAGTTAAGGGAAAACCCTACATTTAATTAGCTAAGGGATAAACCGTGTTCAACTAATTAGGAAAAACCCTATATTCGATTAACTAGAAATAAACTATATATTCCATTAATTAGCTTAATTTCTGTTACTAATTAATACCTAACAAAAGTTAAGGAAAAACAGATATAACAAGATTTTTAACTTGGAAGAAAAGAGAACATAATATTTCATGTAACTAAAACCAAAGGAAACCAATTTTAACTTAAAAAAAAAACAGTAACATCTCATATGGCTAAACCAATTAAACTAACTTTTGATATATATATTATATATATTTGAAAGGTATTATATCTTCAGGCCTCCATAAATAATTTGAAGGAAATAGAAACTTTATCCATCAAACTAATTGATTTACATCAGATTCCATATTAACAGTAAAGAATAATTGAACAATGTCAAATAACATGAATTAGGCAAAGCTGATTCGGACACGTACTGTTCGGCATATGGATAATGAGTTCACACACTTTGAAAACTTAAACCTACAAAACCATATTCATGTTCGGACGAAAATACAAACCCAAAACATAAAGAAAATCACAAACAACTTTAGCAGCAAGCCTTCAGTTCTACATCCGGATAATTCGAATTCTAATTATATATCAAGTCAACGAGATTACTTACATAATCGCACACACATACACACATCAATTCAATCAATTCAGCCGGCAAGCCTTTGAGTTAATATAACAATAACGGAAAACCTATATCTACATGAAACTAAAGAAATTACTTGCACTGTTCGATTTAGGGGTAGTGAAATCATTTTCAGTCTCTTTCGAATCAACCCTCTTTTTATTCTCTTTTCTCTTTTCTCCTCTCTGGCCGATTCCCACTCTCTAGGCGTCTCTCACCGTGTTCCCAAAGTGTGTGTTTTACGTGTCTTATATCCGTGTTTTGACCTAATTCCAATCGGGGCTAAGTTTAGAGTACATGGGCTTATACCTACCTTACTAACACTATGGGCTTGGTTAAAACTCTAGTCCAAATAAGAGCCCAAAGTGTTTTATAAAACCCAATTAAAATAAAGTCATTATAAAATCTAGAATAATCCAATAAAATAATTAAATAATGTCATTACGAAATTAAATAAATTCGGTCGTTACAACTTCAAACTTGAGCATGTATAACATTTAAGTTTAACATTTAAAGTTAATCTATTCATTATAAAAAAGTCATGCATAGTTTATAATTACATTGCTAACAAAATTATAAAATTAGATTTAGCACCATTTAGAAATATAATTTATATCCTAAATAAGCTAATAAGAATACGTGATATTTTCTTATTCGAATAAAAACAAAACTAAATTAAGTAATAAGTAAAACAAATAAAAAGAAGTTTTTCAACAATATAGCTTGTTTAATAGAGTTAAACTTAAAGATGATGAAGATGTGAATTTGAAAAATAAATTTACTAGTAATAGGTAATAAAAGTAGATACAAAATTTTAGAATAATATTTATTTAAAAAATAAAAATACGCTAGCCCTAAGTTAACCTTCTGCTAGCCCTAACAAAGCTTTAAAAACGGTGCTAGGCCAACCCTAATTTAAACGGGGTAAAATAATTCGGCCCTAACTCTCTTTTTTCCTTTAAATGATATGGGCCGACGTCATGCGACCCTTTAACATCTCTAGTTCTTATGGCTTATATCCCTACAAATTGTATCTAAATCACCAAAAGAAAACAAATTTGATATGCATCGTCAAAAATACTATTTTTACCCTCACGGTGAGTTAGTAAATGACGAAAATACCCTAAGATCCGCGTCTTTCTATTCGGGTCCCAACCCGACCGCGATTTGGGTCGCCCATGAGTTCTCACCATTGATCTTATACGTGATGTGACATCAAAGTCTAGGAGATCCTGACACGTGGAGGTAGCACATACGACCTAGAAAGATCAAAAACTATAAATACTACACAGTTCAGTCGACATATATAGGTATTTCATTATTATATGTTCACCTTGCTATTCGGTTCTTAACGATCTTATTACATGTTTCTGACTTAAGCATCAGAAGACATTAGTTAGGGGTCCACTTGGCTAGTCTAACATTAGTTTTTTTACAAGTCCCTTGAACTAAGTATATAGACTTGTGGCGAAGTATTGCGATCCAAAGTACATCTTATTTATTCAATCAAACCAAAATTGTTGTGCAAAACATTTTTGCACTGAATGATAGTATTAAATTTCATATGTTACAGCCAGCTATCATGCAATAACTAAAACTATTAAGCCACTGTGTAATTGTGATTTGTGACCTTTATCATCGCGCACTCAATGCCCAAATTTTGGGTAAATATTATTGGTGTGTAACACGTATCATAACGTCATATTTGTCAATTTTTACTAAAAGATCATGTTCAGTTTTAGATTTCAATCACCCTTATTGTTTCAACCTTTAATTAAGAGACCCTAATGTTTCTAGGATTTTTTTTTTTGAAGCTATTTTTATGTTTTAGTAAAGATTTGGGTTCAAGTTCCACATAAAGTAGTAATTGAAGTTTTATTTACCGAATGTTAAATTTCCACTAGTGATATATTCAATTGATTAGATTTGTAAGTATAGTGTGTTGTAGGTGTCCTACATTGGTTTTTATGTTGTATTAATTGAGTCTCACATTGATTGCATCACTTTTAGGAAGACACTCTCATTTATTGCTTTGTCCGACATTGATTATGTATTGAAGTGTGGAACTCAACTTGGTCTATGAAAAAGTGTAAGTTTGGTAAATCTTCCTAAGCTTTGGAGCTTCCTCCTTATTATGGAGGAAGTACCAAATGGCTTCTAGTTTAAAATTTTGTGTATGTATATATATATATATATAAATATATATAATATATATAAGAAAGAAATAAATAAATAAAGGTGTGCCTAGCCTATACATATTTCATTACCCACATTATTATACAACAATTTTGAGGTATTAATTCCTACAATGGAGTCTGTTCTGGTGAAAGCACAATTGCATGATGGAGCAAACTGGAGCGTTTGAACGGGCTGAACTACAAGCGTTGGTGCTTGATGATGGAGTATCTGCTGACTATTGCAAAGGTGTTCTATATGGTGTCCGATCCATGTCCAGCGGAGGTGACTGATCCGAATGCTACATCTGCACAAAAGGCGGAGGCTGCGGAGAAGGCTAAAAAGTGGAAGGATGATGACTTTGTTTGCCATTTCACTATTCTGCAGTCGCTGAACAACACTATTTTCAACGTTTTTCATGTCCACAAAAGTACTGCAGAAATATGGAATGCTATAAAAAGGAGGTATGTTAATGAGGATGCTGGTAATAAGTCTTTTTTTGGTTAATAAGAATATTGATTACAAGATGGTGGATACTAAACTTGTAATTGATCAAGTGAATGAGTTAAATGATATAGCAACATAATGTGTTGATGCTGGTGAACCCATTTCTGAGCTTTCCAAGTTTCAACTATCATTAGTAAACTTCCACCTTCATGGAAAGATTACCAAAAGAAATCAAGCATAAGAATAAATGCATTTCGTTGGATGAACTTCTCGCAAGGCATCCAAATTGAGACTGAAAGTCTTAAGAGGGATGATTCAGTTTCTTTGTTGAATGATGGTGTGCATCAAGTGGAAGAAAAGAATCTTCAAGGAAATTCCAAGGGAAACCAAGAAAAATCCAAGAAGAGGAAAAATTCTGGAAAGAATGATGATGGGAATGCCAAGAAGAAAAACAAGAAGGGACCCTGCTATGTTTGTGGCAAACCTGTCCACTTGGCTCGGGAATGTCGCCATCGCAAGGGACCAAAGAAAACAGAAGAAATAAATTTGGTAGAGGATGATTTTGTTGTTGTTCTCACAGAATCTGAGTTGTCAATGACATGGATTTCAATTGGTGGGTTGATTCGGGAGCAACTTGTCATGTTACACCAAACAAAAGTCCTGCTCAAAACTTACGAGGAGTTAAACGAAGCAAAAATAATCTACACGGGCAACTCTTCGACAAGTGAAGTTTTGGGCAAAGGAACTGTGGCTTCTTCCCCTCTCTTCCGAAAAAAAAGCTTTAACTCAAAAATGTGTATCATATCCCCTCTATGAGGAAGAATCTTGTATCACCACAAGTTGGACGAGAATGGCTTTAAAGTAGCTTTTGAGTCCCAAAAAGTGATTATTACTAAGAAAGAGTCATTTGTTGGGAAAGGCTACATTAAAGACAATATGTACTTATTGAGCGTTGACAATAAAATTACTAGTTCCTACTATTTTGTTGACTCTTTTAATTCTCATGAGTATGCTTCTAATGATTTATGGCATTTTAGATTAGGACATATTGATATGAATGCAATGGATCATATGATAAACTCGTGATTTTATTCCTAAGTGTTCAAGTACTTTATCTATGAAAACTTGTGAATGTTGTGCACAATCTAAGTTGACGAAAACTTCTTTTAAAAGTATAGTTCGAACAACTCGGTTTACTTGAACTAATTCATACCGATATATGTGATAATAAAGAGCATATTACTAAAGGTGGAAGACGTTATTTTATCACATTTATTGATGATTTTTCGAAGTATACTTATGTGTATTTGTTAAGAACCAAAGATGAGGCATTTGATAAGTTTAAAATCTTCAAAGAAGAAATTGAAAATAAAACCAATTTAAGGATCAAGAGATTGAGATCGATAAAGGTGGTGAAAATCTATCTAATGAATTTATATCATTTTGTTTACAAAATGGTATAGTAAGAGAATTTTCAAAGACTTGTTGGGAAATTCATTGTTTAGATTTTGATGAATGCCATGTAAAACTTAGAATAGGAAGTTGGCACCCCAATTATTGTTGTAAACCGCATTGTAATAAATAGGGCTGGTCAAGCCGAGTTAAGTCGATTATGCCCAAACATGCAAGAAGACAACCGAGACTAGAAGAAGACTCGCGAGACAATTGAGTATGGCAAAGAAGAGAAGACGGAACTCTATCAAGGAGCAAAATGAGATGCAAAATGAGTGGAGTATCGATCAAGTCAACTCAAGAAAAGCCAAGTCTCAAGTTGAAGTGACAAGAAGAGTCATCCACGATTGGAAGTCGACTTAAGTCACCTGGGGAAAGCAAGGAAATGCAATCAAGTCGAGATAATCAAAAAGATCCGTTGCGTAAATCAAGAGAATTACTTAAACAAGTAATATCTCCATGCTACCTTTCTCGAAGTGCTCACCCTAAGCGTGCAAAAGGAATAAACCAATGGGAAGCACTATACCGTGTCGAACTCAAAAGCCGGAGAACAATTCATACGAGTGGCAATTCCAAGGATCGCAACAAGACAAGCCAACGACCACAAGTGACTTTCAAAAATAAGCATATCTCTTCAACGGGCGATTTTTGAAAGATCACTATAAAAGGCCGAGGAATGACTCGAGAGAGAATTACGAAGGTTATCAACTACGAACATTTCAAGAAAACATTTGAATCAGAACCTAAAATATTCTCAAATCATTCAAGATTAATCCTCAAGCCTACACTACGAAGAACATCAATCCAACACTCACATGTGAAGGAAAGATAACTTCAATCGAGTTGAAGAGGAAATTATCAAGAATCAAGGGGTCTACATTCCACGAAGGATTGTAGGTAGGTTCAAGGTCGAACTAAGTCTTGAGCTTTGGAGGGCTTCGTGATCAAATCCAAAGAGCTTGAGCAAGCGGGTCAGTAGTAGCAAGGCACGCCCTGTGAAGAAGATGAGTCGCACGAGAAGCCACCGGTGATCAAGGCGCGCTCCGATCGAGTCCCAAAGGATCAAGCCACCGTGTGATCAAGACTTGTATCCGGGATCTGCTACCACTTTGTATACCGATCAATACCTAGTGGATTCCTCCAGAGTTGGAGAAGAGAGGAGTAGAAGAATTACCCCATCTTCGAACCTCTATAAAAATCTCATTGTGTCATTTACATTTCAAAGACTTTAATTCTTGCATCATATTTGTTTAATTCTCACGACATATTTGCTATCCATTAGATAATCTCTAAGTACTAAATCAAGCTCTAAATCTCTACTTAACCAAACTTAAGGGTGTTAAATCTTCCGCTGAAAACAAACCACTTGGTTGAGTTAATTTAGACTTAATAAATGAGTTATTCCATCAACAGCTCGGTTGAGTCTGTTGAGAGACTAACTCTACTAATTAACTAAATTGGTCATCCACCAAGGACACAACCGTAGTATCAACTCGTAAATTTTAAAAGGACTAAATCAAAAATTTGGTAAGGTTTATTCAACCCCCTTCTAAACCTTACACTTACACCCCTTGGGACCTACAAGTGGTATCGTGAGCGGTTGGTTCATTGAGCCTTCCGCACTAGTTATTGAACTAGATCTCCAAACTTTTCAAAGTCTGCTTTAGTACTTAAACTTTCAAAACTCTTTTTATCATTAAAATTTATTATCATGGAAACAAATTTGACACGCATCCCTATGTTCACAATTGAAGAATTTGATGATTGGAAAATTCGTATGCGAGCTCATCTATCAAAGATTACATGATGAGATGTGGATAGTGATAGAGGATGGGCCATTGCAAATCTTAAAGGTAAATACAAATACCGTAGAAGAGCTGCAATGAAGGTGAAGAGGATGTTGCTCCTGCACCACCCATGGTTGAAAAACCAAGAACCGAATGGTCAAATGATGACAAAAAAGATACAACCTGGACAATGTAGCCAAGGACATTCTTTACAAAACCTTGACAAAATCATGTTCAATAAAGTCAAATCATGCAAAACAAATAAAGAAATCTGGGACAAGCTAACATTGATTTGTGAAGGCTCGAGCAAATCAAAGAAAACAAATTATCAAAATCGTCGTATTGCAAATTTGAGAACTTCAAAATGATCTCGGAGAAAACCTGGATCAACTGGATGCTCGGTTCACGTAAATCACCAACGAGCTATCTCGCACTTGGAAAGGAATATACACGAGAAGAAAATGTGTATGAAGATCCTAAAAAGTCTTCCACCTGAATGGGAAATGAAAGTCATGGCACTAAGACATTCCATGGACCTATCAAAGACATCCAACCATGAACTATTCTCGCACCTCAAAGCCTACGAGTTTGAGCCGAGAAGAAAAGACCAGGAAGAGACAGTTGTACCCAAAACAATTTTCTAATTGTTAAAGATGGGAAGAGAGCCGAGGTCAAAGAAGTCATTGATCCGTAAGAAATAGCCCGATGGTTAAAAGGTTCAACAAGTTCTTCAATAAGAACTACAAGAGAGGCAAGGGGCTCAGAAGACACTCACTCCCTCCAATTCAAGGGAAGATAGGCCAACCAAGAGAACATATCATCAAAAAGTCAATATCAAAGGGCCGACAATCCAAGAATGGAAAGAGTCGATCAAAAGGTTGAATATCTATGTTGGAATCAGACAACCAGGTCACTATGCCATTGATCGCCCATATCCTCGTAGTCAACAAATACATGAATGAAGAAGAAAGAAAGGTCTTCGAGAAAGAAGACAAGAAAAGAAAAAGGCAATGATGGCCGCAGAGACTCACCGAGACAACCAAGTCAAGAGAGACAGTGATTCAGAGAGCGGTGAAGTGACTACTCAAGTGACTCAAGAAGAAGCCCTGATCCGCTTGATGGCCAAGGAACAAGATCAACTCGACCAAGAAGATGAGGTACACTCTAACTCATCAAACTCATATTCTAGTGATAGTGATCGCGACACACACACTTCATCACCCACTGATCTTTATGATTCATTAGGCAAAATGATGAAAGATTTTGAGCACATTAAATCCTCACACACACTATTAAATGAGGAAAACAAAATTTACTCAAGAGCCAAACTCAAAGTCGACTAAGGAGCCGAGTACTCTAAGTCAAATAGCCGATGAGAATGAAAGTTTAAAGGCCGAAAATGCTAAGCTAATAAAGAGTAAATTGCTGCCATAGAAAAGAGGGAGAATGACCTCAAAAATGTTATTGCCTCATTCACTAAGGCATCTAAATCATTGGATGATCTTATTATGAGTCAAAGAGAATGTGGAGACAAGACATGCCTAGGATTTAACTCCTCCGTGATATGGTAAACTTCAAAAGTAATTTTGGAAAAAGGATCTTCAAGCAATGAAGAGTCTAAAAATTCCAAAACTCTAAATGTTGCACACACATTCCCTCCAAAGCACAATTACAAGAAAATTGGCCTTGGTTATAAAGGAAAAGGAAAACAACCGGTTGAGTGCGGCCGAAAAGGGACAAATGAGAAGAGATTCAGTCAAGTTCCTCAAAAACTCCAAATGCAAAAATACTCAGAAAGAAAAACAGAGCTACCAAAACCCAAGAAAATCTATAAAAGAAATACATATGATGGGAATGGTAGAAAATATCCAAGCCAAGTGATTGGAATGATGTGAACTATCAAAGATAGACTTATGGAATATAAGCCCAAATGGCAAAGGCCTAGAACTCAAAGAAAGGCCATTCCAAAAGTATAAGAGCTTTCATCAAGACACATATGCACCTAGGCACTACACTCGAGACATCACAATTACCCAAAGAAGGCGATTGCTAAAACATATACACAGCATACGCACAAAAGAGACAGTTGTATGAACCTAAAATCCCCAAGCAATTTGCCAAGATTAATTATGATTATGGCACTGATAGATGGCAACCCCTTAGAGTCAAATCATTTGGCTATAAGTTGGTTGGATCATCTTACAATTCTAACCCCCCTCAGACCTGCATAAAGTATGGGTACCTAAAACTTAATTTCCTTGATTGCGTTCAAGGAACATCCGAGTGAAAGCCAAGGAACCTGGTACATGGATAGTGGTCGTTCCGGACATATGACAGAAACAAGAAAAATCTGTCAAAATTCAAGGAAATTAAAGGAGCAAAAGTCATATTTGGAGGAAATGAAGCTCCAGGTGAAATAAGAGGCATTGATCCATCAAGAGGAATGGATTAGAAATCACGGATGTTGCATATGTTGAAGGACTCAACTTCAACTTGCTAAGCATCATCAAACTCGCGTGACAAGGGCTATAATGTTGGATTTAACATGGGTATATGCCAAATCAAGAAGGTCAATCGAATGAAGTTGTGTTGCAAGGATGCGCATAAAAGAACATGTATATAGTAGATTGGTCAACCGCTACACCCATCACCTTGCCTACTAGCAAAAAGCAAAATTGAATCAAGTTGGTTAGGGCACAAAAAAAAAAAAGCCGAGTCACCCGAATTTCAAAACGATTAACAAGCTTGCCGTAAGTAGTCTTGTGGAAGGACTTCCGCACTCGATACGAAAGAAGAGTATATGTGACGATGTCGAAAGGAAAACAAATCAAATCATCATTCAAAGAAAAGACATGCCCATTTTCAACAAGAATATTGCATCCGCTACATATGAATCTATTTGGCCCAAAGGGAACCAAATAGCATAAGTGGAAAGAATACACCTTGGTGGTAGTAGATGACTACTCAAGATATACATGGACAATATTCATGTGTAAGAAGAAAAAGAAACTCTGAGAAACTACCACAAATTGATGAAGAGGATTCAAAATGAGAAGAGCCAAACCATTATCAAAATAAGATCGGACGAGGAACCGAGTTTGTCAATGGAATAATAACTAAGTATTGTATTGAAAATGGTATTGGTCATGAACTATCTCAGCAAGGACTCCTCCACAAAGAGAATGGAGTTGCGTAAGCAAGAACATAACTCTCAAAAAAGCAGAAGGACCATGTTAGCTAAAGCGGTTACCAAAAAGATTTTGGGTCAAGCAATAAACACAACATGCTACACTCAAAATAGATGCATGATAAACAGACAAATGACAAAGACTCCCTATGAGATTTGGACAGGGAGAAAACCAAATATTGCATATTTTAGAATATTTGGATGTAAATGCTTCATCCATAACAATGGCAAAGACAATCTAAAGGCCTTCGATGCTAAAGTCGATGAAGGTATCTTCTTGGGATACTCACCAAAGCAAAGCCTACAGAGTACTCAACAAAAGGACTATGGTTGCGGAGAATCCATTCATGTGGTATTCGATGAGCCAAATGTAAATGGAGAAGATATTGAAGAATCACCGATAAGTGAATCATCCAAACATATAGAAAAATCCCTATCTTTGCCGAACTCGAATTGTAAACTCGTAAAGAATATGAGATAGTCAATCTCAAAAACAAATGAAAATTTGCAAAATAAGTGATTACGAGAGAGCCGATCAAAGCAACACAAACTAGACGATCGAACTCGCCTAACTTACTTCAACCGGATGTAAGATGGCCGAGAGACCATCCACCGAACTTGTCATTGGAGATATAAGAGAAGGTGTCAAAACAAGATCTAGAACTCAATAAGAAGCTATGTTCACATGCTTTATCTCGCAAATAGAGCCCAAAGATGTGTCACAAGCATTGATGACACACATTGGATTCAAGCTATGCAAGAAGAGTTGAATCAGTTTGAAAGAAATAAAGTATGGGAATTAGTTCAAAGACCCACACATCAAAACGTTATTGGTACTAAATGGGTGTTCGAAACAAAATGAACGAGGAAGGTTCTGTGGTAAGAAACAAAGCAAGATCGTAGCCAAAGGATATTGCCAAGAAGAATGAATAGATTTTGATGAAACATTTGCTCCTCGTAGCAAGATTGGAAGCAATAAGGATGTTTCTTGCCTATGCAGCTCACAAGAATTTCATTGTATATCGATGGATGTAAATAGTGCATTCCTAAATGGTTTATTGGAAGAAGAAGTGTATGTTGAACAACCTCCAGGATTTGAGCGTAAGACTCTTGGAGATAAGGTATACAAACTCAAGAAAGCTCTGTATGGGTTGAAACAGCACCCGAGCATGGTATGATACCTTGTCACAATTCCTAATCGAGAATGGATTCACAAAAGGAAAAGTAGATAGAACACTTTTCGTAATTCAAGACAAGAAGAGTATACGCTTGTTCAAATATATGTAGATGACATCATTTTTGGATCCACAAACAAAGAGCTATGTGAAAAATTTTCAAACCTCATGCAAAGTAAATTTGAAATGAGCATGATGGGAGAGTGACATTCTTCCTTGGACTCCAAGTGAAACAACCGAAGGATGGAACCTTCATAAGTCAAACAAAATACACCAGAGATTTAATGAAGAAATTTGGTATGGAGGAGAAGTCTTCGTGAAAATACCAATGAAGACATCACCAAAATGGACATGGATGCAGATGGCAAGCCTCGTAGATCAAACAAGATACGAGCACTTATTGGATCATTGTTCTATCTCACAAAGAAGCGAGCCGTACATCACCTTTGTCAGGTGTATGTGCAAGATTTCAATCTGCTCCAAAAGAGAGCCATATGACAAAGAAATGCTAAGAGAATATTGAGATACTTGAAAGGAAGCCAAGAAGTTGGCTTATGGTATCCAAAGGAATGTGGATTCAAACTAATTGGCTATTCGTGACTCGACTATGCCGGATGCAGAGTTGACAGAAGAGCACCTCGGCACATGTCAAATGCTAGAAACAGTGATTTCCTGGTTTAGCAAGAAGAAAAATTCAATAGCCACCTCTACACTAAGCAAATAATACATAGGCATGGGGCAAAATGTTGTGCCCAAATCCTATGGATGAGACAAAGAATGAGAGACTTTGAAGTTGAGGAAAAAGAAATTCCAATCATGTGTGATAACACAAGTGCAATTGCAATCACTCAAAATCCTGTGTTGCACTCAAGAACAAAGCATATCGATGTCGATATCGCTTATCATGTTGAAAAGAAGGACATCATCTTGGAATATATCTCAACCGATAAACAATTGGCTGACATCTTCACAAAACCATTATGTGAGTCAAGATTTGAAGAACTCAAGCATGAGTTAGGGTTAATTGAGCCGAAATGACACTCGGAAGAATCAAAGAAAAGAAATGGAACACAAAAAGGGAAAAAGAGTCAACTCACAAATCAAATAAGTAAATCACCGTACGGAAAGACAACTATACCAAGTCACCGACAATTTGAGTCACAAAGAGAATCGTGAGAAGAAGAGTTAAACCAAATGGGTAAAAGTTCGAGTCATTTATGAACAAAGTGACAAAAACGTAGTCGTTTTGACTAAGCGGGAATGTTTTTAAGAATTACGCCAAAGATAATTATGACGCGTGTAGCAAAAAAGCCGCACACCAAGCTTATGATTGGATATAAATGTCGCCGCATTAAATACGAGACATTAAATGCTACATCGGGCGTGCAAAATCTAAGTCGTCGATTTCGATCACATTTCAAAACCACCCGCACGCCCTTTCATAAACCATACTTAAGCTTTCCTTCTTCTCTCTCTCATATTACCAAAACCGTTCATTTCTTTCCTCAAGCAAAGGCAAAACTCTCTCAAAACCCTATCTATCTTCAAATCAACCTCTAAGTTTTCTTCTGAAATCCTCGAAAAAAAAATGGCACCAACCTATGATTTTGTCAAGTTAGGAAAGCAAATCCACACCGGGTCTACTGTGGATTTCGACGATGGTGAAACAGGGGTCCGACGACACCTTAGTGAAGAAAATTGCCGAGAAATTGGAAATGTCCAAATTTGAAATCGTTTCGACGCGTTGGAATATCCGATGACCTATGTGGAGGAAGTCGCACGCTTCTACGTGAACGCCGAGATTCACGATGAAGGGATAAAGTCATCTGCTCACGGAAAGAAGCTCACCATCTCTCGCCAAAGATTTGGTCAACACCGCCACTACCGACGGAAGGAGCATCGAAATCAACGATCTTTGATGTAAACCTGGTCCGCCGCTTGGAAGGAAATAGCCAAGCCCGACTATGCTAATAAAATAGTTTACACAAAGAAACAAAAGGCAGCCAAGGAGGATTACCACAAATCTTGGACATAGTTGCCAAATGCATAAACATCAAATTTGGCAAAAGGCTTTGACCAATCACAAAAGCAAAGTTGATCGTAATGGTTGCGATCATTGAAGAAAAAAGAAAATAAATCGGCTGAGTTTGTCTACAAAGCAGACTCTACCGTATGTAGGGAACAAATCCTTCAAGGAAGATGGTGCATTTGGAGGATCCCAAGATATGGCCTGGTGATTGGCCTACTGATGGAGGTGAAAGGAGTCCTCTTAGACATGGAAAGGCGTTCCATGTAAACAAGAGATGTTCGAGATCAAACCTCTCTCCGCGCACGAAGAGAGCCCATGCCAAGAGAGGCGACACGAGTGAGGGGGAATCACCGACCCCAAGATACGTGATGTTTCCTCTCCACCAAAGAAGAAAGTCCCCTGCACTGCTAAGAAGATCATTGCTCCCGCAGCAAAGAAAGTCAAACTCCGCTCCTCGCCCGCACCGAGTCACCGCCCCGCAGCCGTGTCTCCCCCGCCTCAGAAGAGCGCCGGCCGAGAAGGACTCTCAAATACCTTTCTCCGATTGTCAAAAAGAGGAGATCTGATAAGCCAAAACGGCGCCTCCTCGTAAGAAAACACCAAAGATCGCCCACGCCGCCCAAGACCAAGAAACTCTCTCTCAACCGAAACCCTCTCGGTACAAACTAGGAGACGAAGAAGAATCATCAAGCACTCCGAGCTTGAGAAACCGGGCCGAGTCACCACTCACCGAGCAGATATCAAGATCACTGGAGAAACAGAGTCTCCGGATATTATAGATGAAATAAACTAAGTCTGCAAGGCGATCAACAGAGGCAAATCAAGACACAAAATGTAATTCGCACACCGAGACACAAGAAGAAGTTCGATAGAGATGATAGTGATGTGATGATCCTATCCCCACCTTACCCGCACATCCAAAATCGTCTCATGTGAGTGGAGGAAGTGGAAATTGAGTCATTCAAGGGAACAGTTCCAACGGCCGAGTTTATCGAAGAAGAAGAGAACTCGCTAAACTTCCTTAGATCGACCTCGTGATCCCATCACTAGATGAAGAAAACTACACGTATATCCTCCGCAGATTTTCAAGGATAAGGAGAAGGAGAGACGGCAGAGGAAGGCGAGGCAAGAGAGAAGGCCATCATCCGCCTCTCACCGGAACCACAGAACATACACATTCTCACTTCGATATTCTATCGAGAAAGTGATGAGGATCTGACCCCGTTGCTGCCACAGAAGAGTTGCAAATGCAGCAAGCAATGCATGAATCCGCAATTCTTCATGAGAAGAGCATGATGGAGGGACCAGGAGAGTCCTCCAAAACACACTGAAATCGATCCAATGGGAGTAGTGCAGCAAATCGCCACCGTTGTTGCTGCCACCACTTCCCACTCACTCGGAAGAAGGAATTAAGGAACTCGGCGATGAAACAAGGTTAGTGGGGACCCCAGGTTGAGCCAACCCCTAATAAAGGTGTCTTACCACCGCCCCAACGGCCGAACACTCGCAGAAATAGCCGGGAGTTTGGAGACGAGTGACCCCATTCCAAGTCACACTCACCGGTGTGCCACCGAGGGGAAACTCCCTCCACCGCAGCAAGGTCGGAGAATGCTGCAGATGACTCCACAACAAATCTAGGAGGCGAAGTGGAGAAAGTACAAACATAAAACGAACAACAAGTTGCCATCAACGAAGCTCGAGACGATTGAGACTGCCTCACCGAGGTGCCAACCGCTCCGAAGGCTAATGACGCGCCGATGCGGTGAGGCACGAGAAGGAACAACCCCGGGAGTTAACACTATGGGCAATGAAGGTGCAATCCATGGGGTTGAGACTCCAATGGATGCCACCACGAAGACCCTAAGACAAATGACACTGTCCGAAAGGAGGTCCAAGGCCTCGATGCAATCGAGACCGCAGAGAGTAATGAAGGCCCACGGGAGGTTGAGACTTCCCTGGGTAAAGAAGTCAAGAGAGAACATCCTCCCGCTATCATTGATCCATCCGAAAAGGAGATAAGCGCGCTTCATGATTCCCAGGATAATCCTGATGTAACCTTTCGGGATCGGGCGCGACGGAAGTTCGAGTCATCCCCCGTGATGCTCCAAAATACTCAACCTACGGATGTTCCCAAAGACGAGCAAGTCTCGATCTCAAGACTACTCGTCAAACTTTCAATTTTGATGATGAGCCACCAATAGAAATCTCATCATCGTCCGATGACGCTCGATAAGGCCGAGGACCACCCACTCAATCGGAGAAACCAACGAGACCAACGGTTTGAGACAAATGAGGCTCAAAAAGTCGGGTCCACTTCACAACAGACCCCAAACAGAGTCCATCGCGCAGCTCCCAAGCCGCAGCAGGATTCGACTCAAAAAGAACTTCACGCGCTCCTCTCATTATTGAACAAATCCTATTGGCCGTGATGATTCCTTTGTAGAATCATTTCCTTTCTCCTTGGAGGTACCCGACCTCCATGAAGAATCGTAGAACGAGCTCGCACGCTTCCCACGCACCAGCTCCCCGTCATTTCGTCAGTACCATCGTTCCAAATCGGTGACTATGACTTTGACGCCGCATGGCCATCACCGCAACGGAAGAAACAAATTAAGTTCGGGAGGTGTTCAAGGCATTATTTGCTTGAAATTGAACGGATGGAGAGGCACCAGCCTCTATGGACATACGGCCGACAACAGATGCTGCCAACCTTATCACGACTTGAGAGGCATAACAAACAGATCGTGAATGGTGGGAACAAGAAGAAACAATGCGTGCGAAACAAGTTAGATACTTCAGACATTGTTCAACAAGTCTTCTGTATGGAGAGTCGAGAATGCTAATGCAAAAACGAAATTGAGAGAACACATTGAGCACATGCATGAAGCTCACACCGCCGAGATAAAGTCTGCTGCGTGAGCAAAATAAGAGTGATCTCCAAATAAGTATGGAAGAAAACATGGATAGAAAATTCAGCCTTCTCATGGCCGAGATGAAGCTAATTTCAAATAGAATCCAACGCCACGCCGGTCCAATTTTGTGCCGCATACACCGCAGCAGACTCGAGACGTAACTAACTCGACTATCGCCAGGCTCGACTTCCCGCTTGCCAAAGATGTTTCCAGTGTTCTCTCTCCTTTGATGATGCGAAAAAGGGGGAAGAGGAATACTATAAAGCGCTAAAGAGATCCGGTCGAAAAAGAGGGAACATCTCAGAAAGGGAAAGACAAATGAGGAAGTGTCAAAACAAAAGAAAGGAAAGTCCATTGAGGGGAAGGATCGAAAGATGTGACCTTGATGATTGCACAAACCCCTCAACAAGGTCTTGTCACACCGATATTATCGAAAAACTCCCAAATGATTTCGCCACTCCAACACTCTATATCTATGGTGAAAAGAGAAAGACAATTGAAGCGAGGGATGGAGGAAGTGGAAGGAAGAATGGATGCCCGAGTTATGAACATCTTGAAACAACATGGAGCATTCCAAAGAGAGAGAGACACTTATGCCATCTCGTATGTCGGACCGAGCCACGATCGGTGGATGAATTTAAAACGCCGCATCCGAAGGATACTTTGCAAAAATGTCTATGGCTCAAGCTTGGGACTTGTCTTGGGAAAAGGGTCTCACGTTATGTGAAGAAGTTCGGGACAGCAGCAGACTACCAATCACTCTTTTCTCGGTCACTCCGCCGGTCACTCACCGGAAAGAAGAAGACCCCGACAATACACGCCCCTGAGGTAGAGGAAGAAGCGTGGTGGAGGAAGAGGTTTCGACCAGGCCTCTACCCAAAAACATTGAGTACGTAGATCCGTGGCAAGAAATGAGGGATCTATCAATGGGTCTTGACCAAGTAGCTAATTTGCAAGTGGCTAAAAGTAATCTTTGAGTATGCGAAAAGAATAGAAGAAAAAATAAGAGACAAACTCAGCTATGGGAGGAAAGACAAGAGAGATTAAGAAGAGATGAAGCTCGCCAGAAAGCATATGAAAAAAGAAGAAGAAGAGGCTGACGATGAGAAAAAGAGAAGAAGAGCAGAAGATGCTGAACAAGATGAAAGAAGGAGACATCGAAGGAGATGAAGTGTTGCTGTCCACCCCTTCATGTATTTTACTATGTAAATACATACTATGTAAGTCTTCTGCAATAAAGCTATAAATTCTTTATTTTTTTTTTCGTGTAGACAAATGTTTGCTCTGATACACCTTGTAAACAGTTGTGTAAAAGAACAAGAATGTTATGATCAATAAAAGAATTGATTCTACGCATACATTCTATGTGAATACACTATCTCGTATGTATCTTTGCTATTTACATTTTTGAATGGTTTAAGTTTTGGCATCATCAAAAAGGAGGAAATTGTTGTGAAATTCATTGTTTAAATTTTGATGAATTCCATGTAAAACTTAGAATAAGAAGTTGGCACCCCAATTATTGTTGTAAACTCGCATTGTAATAAATTCTACCGAATGAGGGATCTACCAATTTGGTCTTGACCAAGTAGCTAATTTGCAAGTGGCTAAAAGTAATGCCGAGTATGCGAAAAGAATAGAAGAAAAAATAAGAGACAAACTCAGCTATGGGAGGAAAGACAAGAGAGATTAAGAAGAGATGAAGCCGCCAGAAAGCATATGAAAAGAAGAAGAAGGAGGTCGACGATGAGAAAAAGAGAAGAAGAGCGAAGATGCTAAACAAGATGAAAGAAGGAGACATCGAAGGAGATGAAGTGTTGTTGTCCACCCCTTCATGTATTTTACTATGTAAATACATACTATGTAAGTCTTCCGCAATAAAGCTATAAATTCTTTATTTTTTTTTTTTCGTGTAGACAAATGTTTGCTCGATACACCTTGTAAACAATTGTGTAAAAGAACAAGAATGTTATGATCAATAAAAGAATTGATTCTACGCATACATTCTATGTGAATACACTATCCGTATGTATCTTTGCTATTTACATTTTTGAATGGTTTAAGTTTTGGCATCATCAAAAAGGAGGAAATTGTTGTGAAATTCATTGTTTAAATTTTGATGAATTCCATGTAAAACTTAGAATAAGAAGTTGGCACCCCAATTATTGTTGTAAACCGCATTGTAATAAATAGGCCAAGTCAAGCCGAGAGTTAAGTCGCCTATGCCCAAACATGCAAGAAGACAAACCGGAGACTAGAAGGAAGGCTCATTGAGACAAATTGAGTATGGCAAAGAAGAGAAGACGGAACTCTCTATCAAGGAGCAAGATGAGATGAGTGGAGTATCGATCAAGTCAACTCAAGAAAAGCCAAGTCTCAAGTTGAAGTGATGAAGAGTCATCCATGATTGGAAGTCGACTCTAAGTCAACTGGGAAAGCAAGGAAATGCAATCAAGTCGAGATAATCAAAAAGATCCGTTGCACGTAAATCAAGATAATTACTTAAACAAGTAATATCTCCATGCTACCTTTCTCGAAGTGCTCGGTCACCCCGTGCAAAAGGAATAAACCAATGGGAAGCACTATACCGTGTCGAACTCGAAAAGCTGGAGAACAATTCATACGAGGAAGTGGCAATTCCAAGGATCGCAACAAGACAAGCCAACGACCACAAGTGACTTTCAAAAATAAGCCTATCTCTTCAACGGCGATTTTTGAAAGATCACTATAAAAGGCCGAGGAATGACTAGAGAGAATTACGAAGGTTACTCGAACTACGAACATTTCAAGAAAACATTTGAATCAGAACCTAAAATATTCTCAAATCATTCAGATTAATCCTCAACCCTACACTACGAAGAACATCAATCCAACACTCACCGTGAAGGAAAGATAACTTCAATCAGTTGAAGAAAAATTACTAAAGAATCAAGGGGTCTACATTCCACGAAAGATTGTAGGTAGGTTCAAGGTCGAACCAAGTCTTGAGCTTTTGGAGGGCTTCGTGATCAAATCCAAAGAGCTTGAGCAAGCGGGTCAGTAGTAGCAAGGCAAACCTGAAGAAAAGGCCGAGTCGTCGCATTTGGCAGTGATCAAGACGCTCCGGATCGAGTCCCAAAGGATCAAGTCGGTTGTGTGATCAAGACTTGTATCCGGACTTTACCACTTTGTATACGATCAATACCTAGTGGATTCCTCCAGAGTTGGAGAAGAGAGGAGTAGAAGAATTACCCCATCTTCGACCTCTATAAAAATCTCATTGTGTCATTTACATTTCAAGACTTTAATTCTTGCATCATATTTGTTTAATTCTCACGACATATTTGCTATCCATTAGATAATCTCTAAGTACTAAATCAAGCTCTAAATCTCTACTTAACCAAACTTAAGGGTGTTAAGTCTTCCAATGAAAACAAACCACAACTTGAGTTAATTTAGACTTAACGGTGAGTTATTCCATCAACACTCGTTGAGTCCATTGAGAGACTAACTCTACTCGATTAACTAAATTGGTTGTCCACCAAGGACACAAATGTAGTATCAATTCTGAATTTTTAAAAGGACTAAATCAAAAATTTGGTAAGGTTTATTCAACCCCCTTCTAAACCTTACACTTACACCCCTTGGGACCTCTGACAAGACCAAATACTCCACCTCAAAATGGAGTAGCCGAAAGAAAAATCGATCTTTATTGGAAATGGTTAGTGCTATGCTAATACACTCGAAATTACCAAAGAGTTATTGGGAGAGGCACTACTAAGTTCTTGTTACATAAGTAATGAGAATTGTGAATAAAAACATATGAAAACTCCATATGAATTGTTGGTTGGGCATAAGTGATAGGCGTGAGTTTTGCATGTATTTTGAGGCGTATTTCGAGCTATAATGATGAGTAAACATGCATATACTGTGTTAAATGTACATATTCACTCCTTGTGGAAAAGATATTACACTTTGCTTATTTTGTAGGAATTTCATGATATTTGAAGCCAATTGAATACGAATACGAGGAAAGCAAAGTGGAAACACGGAGAATTGAGTGGATATACGAAAAGTGAAGCCTAAAAGAGCGAAAGTTGAGCGTTTACGGAAAAGACAGGGGGCACACGGGTTGGGTGTGCCTCAAGACACCACCCGTGCACCCTCGTATAAGGATTTTTAGAGTTGCGGATGGCGCACGGGTAGCCCATGCATGGGCGCACCACCCGTGCGTCCTACGAGATCGAATTATCTCACCGGAGTGGCACACGGGTAGGCCGTGCTCCGCCCTACAGAGTTGGGTTATTCTAGCGAGGTGGCGCACGGGTAACCCGTGCGTGGGTGGTGCGTCTGTCTACTGAATCCCATAACTGCACATTAAGCCCTAAACATGATGGGAAGCATAAAAAGGCTTTTTGGGGGCGCACACAAGGACATTCTGCATTTTTGGGATCTACAACACAAGACAAGAGTCAACTCTTGGAAGGAGACATCAAGGAGACAATCGGGTTGCATCGGAGCTTGAAGAACGGAGATATATCGACAGATTGTTGACGTTCCTAAGTTTTCTTGCTTCTCTTTTAGTTTCAATCTTTTATTTTCATTTGTAATGACTTTGAACACTTTGTGTATAAGTTGTTTAATCATGTGTAGCTAAACTCTTAAGATTTCCGGGTTTTGGAAGTAGATTAATGAACTCTTGTTGGATGTTTTAATCTTAGTTGAAGTTATTATCTTGAAGCCTATTTGAGTATTTTGAGCTTATTCTTGTTTTATCACTTGATCAATGATTTAACTTGTTTGATATATTGATTCATAATTCGAGAGATGAGTTTCAATATTAGATCTTGAATACTCGACACAAATATTTGAATGAATCGAGAGGTTTGTAAATATTTGTGAGGATATTTGATCTTTTAAACTTTTGGGAGTTGAATGCTTCATGTTGAGTAGAGATGCTAGCATAAGTATTGCAATCTACGTTTTATATGCATCTCGAGAGAGATGATAAAATAGCTTTGTGATCGTCTTATAGGAATATTGATAATAACTTTGGCTTTGATTAAATCGGACAACAAGAGGAATATTAATTGAAACCATAATCCGGGAATCCATTTTATTCTCTTGATAATTCCATTATTCTTAGTATCTTGTATTCTTGTGGTTATTCTTGTCTTTACCTCCACAACAATCATCAAATTAAGATCGTCTAAATAAAAATAAAACTATTTTGGTTCAATACTTAGCGCACTAATTTATTAGTCTCCGTGGATACGACCTTGCTTACCCTATTCTATAAACTACACCGTACACTTGCAAAGAAGCTAAAAATAAAGCGAACAAGTTTTTGGCGCCGTTGTCGGGGGACTAATACAATTTTTGGTGCTAATATTGCGATAGATAGAATTATTCTTAATTTAGACATTTTTTATTTATTTCGTTTTGGTGTGACTTTAATTCCACGTTATTTGACTTGTTTCTTTTAGTTTGGTCCGGGTAGTGCATGAACACGCGCTCTAGCGGGGGGGACTTAATACCGCTCATACCGGAAGTTGAGGCTTTCGCGAGGAGAATCGGTCTACCACTAGACGGATCGAAAGACAACACAATCCGATAATGGGGATTTGAATGAGTTACCAATACCGCCTAACAATGGTGGAAATGAGTTACCGATACGGTTCAACAAAGAAGCCATTCGTGATTACTTTTGACCACAAACGAATCGTAATTACGGTGGTATTGCCCATATTCCTATCAATGCCAACAACTTCGAGCTCAAACCGCACTAATCAATATGGTGCAAAAGAATTAGTTTGGGGGATTTGCAACAAGATCCTAACTCTCACCTTGCGCATTTTATCCAAATATGCAATTCGATTAAAATGAACGAGTCTCGAGATGACGCCATAAGATCGCGCTATTCCCATTCTCTTTAAGGGATAAGGCGAAAATTGGTTGGGTACTTTGACGCAAGGCGTGTAAGCACATGGGACAAACCGAGCCAAAAGTTCTTGTTTAAATTCTTTCCACCGAGCAAAACTTTGCAGCTCAAAAGCGAGATTACTCAATTCCGACAGTTCGACTCAGAGCCTTTGTATGAGGCTTGGGAAAGGTTCCGGGATTTGTTACGTAGATGTCCACAACATGGATTTCCAGAGGATCAACAATTATGCTTCTTCTACAATGGTTTAATGGGACAAACGAGGGCCTTTGTAGATGCCGCAGCGGGAGGAGCATTGTTGGCAAGGTTTCCACAAGATGCCTTAAATCTTCTTGAGGAAATGGCCATGAACAGTTACCAGTGGCCATCTGAAAGATCCAATGTACAACGAGTAGCGAAATCTCGGATTCGCACTCCAATTAAAACATTGACGGCACAAGTAAGCGGCTTTGACAACTCAATTGAGTGTATTTAAGGGGCCGAAGCGAGGCACGGCACGTAGTGAAGCTCTTCTATATCCGATGGAAGAGGTAAATTATGTGAATAACCGAATTTCAAAGAAATTTCCTAATAATTCAAACCCAATGCACTACCATCCAGGGTTGAGAAATCATGAAAAATTTTCGTGACGCAAATACCAAGAATGTGTTACAACCTCCACCGGATTCAATGCTTCAAGTGGAGGCGGAAATGGGAAGGCAAATCGTCGTTGGAAGATGCACTCACCTCTTTCATAAATCAATCTAATGCTTTCATGAATGACACGAGGAGCCGCCTCGCTAAGCAAGATCTTCGGATGGATAAGTTAGAACAACAAGTGACAAGCTCGATAAAGAATGCGGAGAATCAAATGGGTTAATTGGCTACAATTGTGGGTGGTCAACATTAAAAGGGTCAATTTCCGAGTAATACGGAAATGAATCTTAAGGAACAATGCAAAGCAATTCGTTTACGGCGATGCACGGCATATGAGGGACCTAAAGAAAAATCTGGGAGTCCGAAACGCTTGGATGAAGCATCTAGGCCGGAAGCAGAGAATCCGTGATGAAGGATGATATTGAAGAAAATAGGAAAGAAGAGAACAAAGAGGCAGAACAAACAAGTATCGAAAAGCAAAAATCATCATCTAGCTCAAACATATCTAAGTTGCCTATATCTCTTCCCTTTCCTCAAAGATTTCAAAAGAAAAAGCTTGATGATCAATTTGCCAAATTCCTTGATATATTTAAGAAATTGCACATTAACATTCCTTTTGCGGGAGACGCACTAGAACAGATGCGAACTATGCGAAATATCTTAAGGATGTTATGCCAAAAAGGCGGAAGATGACAAGCTTTGAAACGGTGAATTTGACGGAAGAATGTAGTGCAATTATCCAAAGGAAGCTACCACAAAATCGAAAGATCCGGGGAGTTTCACTATCCCTTGTGCTATTGGTGGTAATTTCTTTAATAAAGTGTCATGTGATTTAGGGGCAAGTATTAATTTGATGCCTTTGTCCATTTTCGAAACTTGGATTAGGCGACGTGAAACCAACTACGGTGACATTGCAACTTGCGACCGATCACTTACGTATCCAAGGGAATTATTGAAGACGTCTTGGTAAAAGTTGATAAATTTATATTCCCGTGGATTTCTTGGTATTGGATATGGAAGAAGATCGAGACGTTCCACTGATACTTGGACGTCCTTTCTTAGCAACAGGTAAGGCCTTAATAGACGTGCAAAAAGGTGAGCTCACATTACGTGTTAATGATGAGCATGTTTTATTTTCTATATATAAGGCAATGAAATTTCATGATTCGGTAGAGAGTTGTAAATTTTTGGATATAGTTAGTTCATGCATTGAGGATTATGTTGATCATACATTGTCTACAGATGATTTGGAATTTGGTCTAACCCACTCGTGCTCAATGTCGAGTGTCGTACTTGATTTTGATAACCAAGATTTGTACGACTATGTTTGTGCCTTAGATCATATGCGGAACTACCTAATAGTGCACCGAGGCAAGAACGCAAGGACGAAAATAAGGGAGACGAACTTGCGGAACGCACCACCCATGCATCCACGCACGGGCAACCCGTGCGTGATGCGAGAGACGGGCCGAGCTCTCGAAGAGCGCACGGCCCGTCTTGCAGCGCATGGTCAGCCCGTGCGTGATGTTTGAAATACCAACACCGACTCGGAACTCAAGCAATTACCTCGAACACCTCAAATATGCATTCCTTGGAGCAAATAACGCAAATCCGTAATCGTTTCATCTCTTCTCACTCCTACTCAACTTGATAAACTGTTAAGGGTTTTACGAAAACATAAGTCGGCACTAGGATGGTCTATAACCGATTTGAAAGGCATAAGTCCATCCATTGTGATGCATAAAATTCGGATGGAAGATGTTTATAAACCATCGCTGCAAAACCAAAGACGACTAAACCCTATTATGCAAGATGTGGTTAGGAAGGAAGTGTTGAAATGGTTGGATGCCGGTATCATTTATGCGATATCCGATACTCATGGGTGAGTCCTAGTACAAGTGGTACCGAAAAAAGGGGGGTAACAAGATGGTAAAAATGAAAATGAGGAACAAATTGCTACTAGAATTGTTACTGGGTGGCGAATATGTATTGATTATAGAAAACTTAATGATGCCACTCGAAAAGATCACTTCCCCCCCCCTTTATCGATATGATGTTGGATCGTCTTGCAGTTATGATTATTATTGCTTTTTAGATGGTTATTCCGGTACAATCAAATCATGATTGCGCCGAAGACCAAGAGAAAACAACATTTACATGTCCGTATGGCACATTTGCATTTAAATCGCATGCCATTTGGTTTATGTAATGCACCGCTACTTTCCAACGTTGTATGATGGCTATATTTCACGATCTTATTGAAAAAGTTATGGAGGTGTTTATGGACGATTTCTCTGTGTTTGGTGATTCTTTTGATAATTGTCTTCACAATCTTTCCCTAGTTTTGCAAATGATGTGAAGAGACCAATCTAGTACTAAATTGGGAAAAGTGCCATTTTATGGTGCGCGATGGCATTGTACTTGGTCATCGAGTCTCTTCTCCGCAGTTTGGAAGTTGATCGGGCAAAAATTGTAGCAATGAGAAGTTACCACCTCCTACAAACGAAAGCCATTCGGAGCTTCTTAGGCCATGCCGGATTTTACGAAGGTTTATCCGTGACTTTTCTAAAATTTCTAAGCCCTTGAGCCAATTGCTAGAAAAAGATGTTGCTTTCATTTTTTCCAATGAATGTTTGCGGGCGTTCAAACGTTGAAGACAACATTGGTAACCGCACCTATACTCGTCACCCCGCATTGAGTCAACCATTTGAGCTAATGTGTGATGCAAGCGACTATGCGGTTGGGGCTTTCGGTCAAAAGAGGGAAAAATTGTTCCGATCCATCTACTATGCAAGTCGGATGTTGGGCAATGGCCCAACAATGAATTATACCACAACCGAAAAAGAAATGTTGGCGATTGTTTTCGCATTCGATAAATTCGATCTTACTTGATCGGGACAAAGACGACAGTACACACCGACCATGCAGCTATCAAATACCTTTTTGACAAGAAGGATGCGAAACCAAGGTTGATTCGATGGATCTTATTATTGCAAGAGTTTGATGTGGAAATCGAGGACCGGAAGGGATGCGAAACGTGGTAGCGGACCATCCGTCTCGATTAGAAAATCAAGAGGAGCAAAAGGAGGTACGGGATTGATCAAAGAGGAGTTTCCGATGAAAGATTACTCATGCTTGAGGCAAAGTTCCCATGGTATATGGACTTTGTAAACTATTTGTCACGGAGTTTTACCTCCTGATCTATCACCGTATCAAAATAAGAAATTCTTACATGATGTAAAGTTCTACATGTGGGATGACCTCCTACTCTTTAAGAGGTGCGCGGATAAAATCATAAGGAGATGCATACCTCAAGAAGAATGGGAGGAGTCCTACAACAAAGTGTCACTCTTCACCATCCGGCGCGGACATTTTGGTCCCACGCGCACCGCAAATGAAGGTATTGCAAAGTGGGCTATATTGGCCCACTTTATTTAATGACTTATTTATTTGTGCAACAATGTGACAGTGTCGGCGAATGGGAAACATTTCACGGAAGCACGAAATGCCAATGACCAACATAATTGAAGTGGAGTTGTTCGATGTGTGGGGATTGATTTTATGGGCCCATTTCCATCATCTTCGGATATCAATATATTCTACTTGAGTGGAGTATGTATCCCGTTGGGTAGAGGCGATTCCTTCCAAAACAAATGATGCTCAAGTTGTAATGCACTTCCTTAAGAAAAACATCTTTACTAGATTCGGCATTCCAAGAGCTTTAATTAGTGATGGAGGGTCGCATTTTGTAAACAAATTGATGAGCAACTTGTTGGCAAAATATGGAGTCAAACATAAAGTTGCATTGGCATATCATCCACAAGCCAATGGACAAGCATAAGTGGCTAACAGGAGATCAAACAAATTCTTGAAAAGACGGTGAACATCAACCGAAAGGATTGGGCGTTAAAATTGGATGATGCTCGTGGGCATACCGGACCGCATATAAGACACCGTTGGGCACATCTCCATATCAACTTGTCTTTGGTAAGTCGTGCCATTTGCCATGAGAATTGGAGCACAAAGCATTTTGGGCGGTCAAGAAACTGAATCGGATTTCGTAGAAGCCGGTGAGGAAAGGTTACTCCATTTGAATCGGATGGAAGAATTTCGGGATGAAGCTTACGAAAATTCCCGGTTTACAAGGAGAGAACCAAGAGGTGGCATGATAAGATGATCAAGAAAAAGAGTTTTTATCGGGAGAACCGGTGCTCTATACAATTCACGCCTTAAATTTTTTCCTCGAAAACTCAAGTCTAAGTGGTCGGGGCCATTCATGATAAAGAAAGTGTTGAATCCACCTGGGATTGTAGAATTGTTAACAAAAGAAGGCGAGACTTTCATGGTAAATGGCCAACGGATTAAGCATTATTTCCACCGAGGGAATCAAGAGGAAGTGACATCCACCACCTTGCACGACCCGTAATTAACAAAACAGCGTCAAGCTAAAGACATTAAATATAGCGCTTGTTGGGAGGCAACCCAACGCGTTTGCGTGTGATTTTCATTTTTGTGTGTTTAGTTTCAATTTTGTGTGATCGAGTGATTTGACATGCATGTTTTTATTAATGAGTGTGATTTGTGTGTTTTCGTTTCATTTTTGTGTGTTTTTATTAAAAAAAAAATCTGTCAGACAAAACGGCAGCCGTGCGTCGCCGACACCACCCGTGCGCCCGCAGAGTTGGGAAAATTCACCGGGTGGCGCACGGGTAGGCCGTGCTTCGACGCACCACCCGTGCGCCCGTCTGAAGAAAACTTAAATATGACGCTTTTAAAACCTGTTTTCTTCCAAAAATTCCCCAAATCGCGCGCCCACTACCCCCAATTTTATTGCCTTCAAATTTCTTGTAAAGTCTACTCAAATTCGTCCACATAATCCCTTCCCATTACAATTGAACTTCACTTTACATTGAATTCACATTTGCTTGAAGATTTGTGAGAAAAAGCACCTAGGGTTCAAGTTCTTCACTTTGATTCAAATTCGAAAATTCCTAAGAGCTTCGTTTTCCTTGCGAATTTCTTGTCATTTATGTAATAAGGATCATGATAGGTGCTTATTTTGATATTTTTGCTATGAATTGTGTGAATTATTCTTTGAAGCAAATTATCAAACACCTTGTGGGCTTGTGTAATTGGGGAAATTTATGATGAATTGTTGATGAATAAGGCATGGCCAATGATCGTTTAAGCTAATACTTGTCTAGAATGGCCATAATTCTTGCTTGTTTGGGGTAGTTGATCGATCATAGTAACGTGGGCAAGTGAATTTGCATCACCTAATATGTTAGCTTTGATCCCCTACTTTGTTGTTGCCATTGATGATATTGGGATGCTAATGGGATGTATTTCGGTACAAACCCTTCATGGCGGCGAAGAAACCCCAGGGTGGAAGGAGACGTGCACGCGGGACGGCACAACGCGAAGTGGCACCGCCGAGGTCGACCAAAACAGTCCAGAGGCATATGGGGTCAACTTGACAAATGCCGATGATCTTGAGCGATGGAATCGCTTGATCGGTCGCCAAATAGCTCCATCTCGCTACGCCGACGATGATTGTACCCAAACTTTGAGGATACATGAGGACGTGTGGCGTCTTTTCGCCAAGGTAGGATGGACGAACTTCATGAGCCGAAGGTGGCCGACATTTAAAAGGTATACATTGGAGTTCTTGAGTCACCGTGGAAGTACTCAAACAAGGCGGGACCTTTGAACCGTATATGATAAAGTTTCGGTTGGGAATGTCCGTAGACAACCTGTCTATGACCCAATTGAACACCATTTTCGAGTCCCTACCAACGCTCGTACCCCGCCCGATGCCTCATTATGATCAATACGACTTCGAGAATGCTTGTGGAAACACCACAAACGGGGCCGATGTTGTATGCCGCGCGAACCGCCAAAGCCTCATGGATCCGGAATCCAGTTTTTCGGTATATTCAACGCGTGACTGCATCCTCCGTGTTCGCTCGAGAAAACATTGGAGGTATGACGACTAAGGAACTTTATCTCCTCTGGTGTATGGTTACAAACACCCCTACAACACCGCTCATTTTTGCCGAACAAATCGAACAGCTTAGCTAGGCGGGAAGAAGGGGGCACGATTTTGATAGGGGCCTCATTACCCCTATTGCCCGGCATTTCAATGTCGATTTCCGAGGCTTGGAGCCTATCCCGGCAAAGCACTTGGTTAATTTGGCATCGTTGCACCACATGAAGTTCATAGCAAACGAAGACAACAGATTGGTGCTTCTACAAAAGAAAGGTGCTGCATTTCCGTTGCCTAACCCGCCTTACACCACCGTCGATACATTAACAGACACCACCAACTTCCTAATGAACTCTGACGCACATAACCGAATTACTGAGGCTATAGAGGCAAGAAAGAGGCGTAGAGTTGAAGGTTTCTTGGATGAGGAGGATATGGTGGCGGAGGAGGATGCGTTTCATGGCCGAGAAATGGGGATGGAACCTCATCACCCCAAATTGGGTATGATATACCCGAGTCCTCACACGGAGGTGATTACCCCGACATTCTCAAAGCGGGGATCGTCCCCGATCCTTCTCACACCGATGGAGGACCCCAGCAGCACCGCACCGATTTTCAAGACATGTTTTATGCGTTTGGGGAGAACTTGAGGCGGCAAGAAGAAGAGTTGAGGCGGCAAGGAGAGGATTTGAGGCAACATAGGGCGATTTTCTCGCGTTCAGCGAGCGATCCGAGCGGCGTTCGAGGAGACGTGGCAAGTGCTCCAACAAACTACAAATGTGGCATATTTCTCAAGGCCACTTCCCACCACCGCCGCCGCAGTGATGATTCGAGTATATCTCCATTTTTTGTTATTGAAATTCTATTTTTCCCCTTTGGACACTATAATTTCATTCAAGTTTGGGGGAGAGATAGCATTTTAATACATGAAAAGTGTGGATACAAAAAAAAAAAAATCATGCATTTTGTGTTTTCATATAGTTGCATTAGAGCATTCTAGGTTGCATTTGCATTAGAGCATGTTTATAGCTTTAGCACGTCTATTGCTTTAGTAGTGGTTAGAGAGTGTGTTGACCAAGCATGTTGCAACTTGTTGTTTGTGTGTTGATTGAGAATTCATATTGTTGGGATTGGATGTTGGTTATGAATTGATTGAGCCTTGAATAGATAACTTTGAGCATGTTAATAAGAAAAACTTGGTGTGATGCTTTGAATTACATTTTGACAAGCCTGTGAGCTTTGAGCCTTTACGCTTATATCTTGTGCGATCTTGTTGTGATTGAGGGTATCATTCGTGTTGTCGAATTCTAGAACTTGCTTGGGTATCTTTGTCAAGGCCGCATGTGTATGTGAATTGTGAATGTGATTAAAGGCCATCTTTGCTAGCCTTTCAAGCCTTTTGCCTACCTAAAAAGTGAAAACTCCTAGTTAGCCAAGTTGAGCCTATAGCCTATTTCTTTGATAACCACAAAATTTAACCCTTGATCTTAATATATATCCATCACTTTAAACTCGAGTGTATAACGTTGAGTAAAAGGGAATGAACGAGGTTGAATGAGTGGAAATTGCAAAATAAGATACTTGGGCGTACTTGGTTAAATGAAAAAAATGAAGATAATAAACTTGGGGGCGAAGGATTGTGAATGGAGGCGATTCTCAAAAGAAAGAAAGGAAATGGAGATAAATGAAGTTGATAAAAATGAGGATTATTGGAGAGCATATGGGATTGTAATGAAAATGATTGATATGCTCATCGGTCTATATACTCGAGTTTGAGTCACTTTATCCAAAAATTTCCTACCCAAACGAAAGAGCCTTCATTACAACCAAATGAGAAAGTCCTTTATGATTCACAATTGCATACACTTTAGTGGCGGAGATATGAGACGAATTGCAAGCCTATGGCAATTTTGCGACATCGAATTGATTTGAGCGTAAATACGTCCTATATCCTCGTGAGATGAGAGTATACACTTAACTTCGAGAGTTGGAATTCGCAGAGCATGTCACTTTGTTTTATTTGAGGCGTGTTCTTTGATTAGATATTTGAGGCTTGATTGAGTTGTACTCGATTCATGACGAACAATATGGATTTTCTTGTGGATTCTCTCGTGTGCGCTGTTATCTTTATGTCCTGTTGTGCTTTATCGTGTTCTAAATATTGTTGATCGGACGGTCAATAGTTTAAGTTTGGGGAATTTTGATAGGCGTGAGTTTTGCATGTATTTTGAGGCGTATTTGAGCTATAATGATGAGTAAACATGCATATACTCGTGTTAAATGTACATATTCACTCCTTGTGGAAAAGATATCACACTTTGCTTATTTTGTAGGAATTTCATGATATTTGAAGCCAATTGAATACGAATACGAGGAAAGCAAAGTGGAAACACGGAGAATTGAGTGGATATACGAAAAGTGAAGCCTAAAAGAG
Organism: Rehmannia glutinosa; assembly: GCA_016081115.2. Taxonomy (NCBI): domain Eukaryota; kingdom Viridiplantae; phylum Streptophyta; class Magnoliopsida; order Lamiales; family Orobanchaceae; genus Rehmannia; species Rehmannia glutinosa. The sequence goes on along the minus strand of CM071934.1, from coordinate 10,748,768 downwards.
CGAAAGTTGAGCGTTTACGGAAAAGACAGGGGGCACATGGGTTGGGCGTGCCTCAAGACACCACCCATGCACCCCCGTATAAGGATTTTTAGAGGCTGCAAACATGGCGCACGGGTAGCCCATGCATGGGCGCACCACCCGTGCGTCCCCTACGAGGATCGAATTATCTCACCCGAGTGGCACACGGGTAGGCGTGCTCCGCCCTCTGAGAGAGTTGGGTTATTCTAGCGGGGTGGCGCACGGGTAACCCGTGCGTGGCGCACCACCCGTGCGTCTGTACTGAATCCCATAATAAAGATTAAGCCCTAAACATGATGGGAAGTATAAAAAGCTTTTTGGGGGCGCACACAAGGACATTTGATAGGCGTGAGTTTTGCATGTATTTTGAGGCATATTTCGAGCTATAATGATGAGTAAACATGCATATACTCGTGTTAAATGTACATATTCACTCCTTGTGGAAAAGATATCACACTTTGCTTATTTTGTAGGAATTTCATGATATTTGAAGCCAATTGAATACGAATACGAGGAAAGCAAAGTGGAAACACGGAGAATTGAGTGGAGATACGAAAAGTGAAGCCTAAAAGAGCGAAAGTTGAGCATTTACGGAAAAGACAGGGGGCACACGGGTTGGGCGTGCCTCAAGACACCACCCGTGCACCCCTCGTATAAGGATTTTTAGAGGCTGAAAGATGGCGCACGGGTAGCCCATGCATGGGCGCACCACCCGTGCGTCCTACGAGGAGGATCGAATTATCTCACCGGAGTGGCACACGGGTAGGCCGTGCTCCGCCCTACAGAGAGTTGGGTTATTCCGGCGAGGGTGGCGCACGGGTAACCCGTGCGTGGGCGCACCACCCGTGCGTCTGCTACTGAATCCCATAACTGCAACATTAAGCCCTAAACATGATGGGAAGTATAAAAAGCTTTTTGGGGCGCACACAAGGACATTCTGCATTTTTGGGATCTACAATACAAGACAAAAGTCAACTCTTGGAAGGAGACATCAAGGAGACAATCGGGTTGCATCGGAGCTTGAAGAACGGAGATATATCGAGAGATTGTCGACGTTCCTAAGTTTTCTTGCTTCTCTTTTAGTTTCAATCTTTTATTTTCATTTGTAATGACTTTGAACACTTTGTGTATAAGTTGTTTAATCATGTGTAGCTAAACTCTTGAGATTTCCGGGTTTTGGAAGTAGATTAATGAACTCTTGTTGGATGTTTTAATCTTAGTTGAAGTTATTATCTTGAAGCCTATTTGAGTATTTTGAGCTTATTCTTGTTTTATCACTTGATCAATGATTTAACTTGTTTGATATATTGATTCATAATTCGAGAGATGAGTTTCAATATTAGATCTTGAATACTCGACACAAATATTTGCATGAATAGAGAGGTTTGTAAATATTTGTGAGGATATTTGATCTTTTAAACTTTTGGGAGTTGAATGCTTCATGTTGAGTAGAGATGCTTTAGCATAAGTATTGCAATCTCGTTTTATATGCATCTCGAGAGAGAGGATAAAATAGCTTTGTGATCGTCTTATAGGAGTATTGATAATAACTTTGACTTTGATTAAATCGGACAACAAGAGGAATATTAATTGAAACTATAATCCAGGAATCCATTTTATTCTCTTGATAATTCCATTATTCTTAGTATCTTGTATTCTTGTGGTTATTCTTGTCTTTACCTCCACAACAATCATCAAATTAAGATCGTCTAAATAAAAATAAAACTATTTTGGTTCAATACTTAGCGCACTAATTTATTAGTCTCCGTGGATACGACCTTGCTTACCCTATTCTATAAACTACACCGTACACTTGCGGTGAAGCTAAAAATAAGGCGAACAATAAGCCTAGCATTAAACATTTGAAGGTATGGGGTTGTGTTGCATATGTTTGTGATGCAACTTTGAAGAGGCCAAAACTTGGTAGTAAAGTAAAGTGAAATCTATTTTTATTGGTTATTCTTTAATGAGTAAAACATATAGATTTCTTAGACTTTCGATAATAATGTGTTTGAAGCTACGAATGCTATGTTTTATGAAAATTTGACTGTTAAGGATGTAGATAAGTCAGATTTTAACAAAGACTTGTTAAACGAAACGGCTTACAAATCAGAATAAATCGATTTTAAATCTGATGTTGGAAAATCTACGAATGATGAACATTTAGATCAAGATGAAAATGAACAGTCTGTTGAGTTGAGAAGGAGTAAGAGATATAGAATTGAAAAGAATTTTGGTCCTGATATGTTAACTTACATGTTAGAAGCGGACCCTAAAACTTTTCAAGAAGCTATGTCTTTATCAGATTCAATGTTGTAGAAAAGAGCCATGGATGATGAAATAAAATCAATTCTTGATAATCAAACATGGACTCTTGTTGATCCTCCTCCCAACACTAAACCTATTGGCAGTAAGTGGGTTTTGAAAAAGAAACTCAAACCTGATGGTACTATTGATAAGTACAAAGCAAGGTTAGTTGTCAAAGGTTATAGTCAAAAAGAAGAAATTGACTATTTTGAGACAATTTCACCTGTTACTAAATTTACTTCTATCAGAACAATGTTTGCCATTGCTTCTATGTTTAACTTAGAGAGGTTCATCAGATGGATGTTAAAACTGCTTTCTTAAATGGTGATCTTGAAGAAGAGATTTACATACACCAACCTGAAGGGTATGTTGTTAAAGGTGAAGAATATAAAGTATGTAAATTGAATAAATCATTGTATGGTCTTAAATAAGCACCGACGCAATGGTATAAGAAATTTAAGAAATAAGTTAAGAAGTTCGTTTTTATGAGTAGCAACGTAGAAAGCTGTGTTTTTACTAAAGTTACTTCTGAATATAAACTGCTTCTAACTTTATATGTGGATGATATGTTGATTTTTGGTTCTAATTTACAATGTGTAATGAAACCAAAAATTATCCAAGCAAGTATTTGACATGAAGGACTTAGGCCCAGTAGATGTCATTTTGGGGGTCAAAGTGATTAAAAGGGATAGAACATTTATATTAACACAATCTCATTACATAAAGAAAGTGTTGAGTTTCCTCAAAAAAAAAAAAAAAAAGTGTTGAGAAAGTTCAATTACTTTGATTGCAAAATAAGTAAAAGTCCTATTGATCCTCAAGTGAAATTAGTTCTTAACGAAGGAGAATCTGTAAATCAAGCAAAATATGCCAAAATAATTGGTAGCATTATGTATGTGGTGAATCACACAAGGTCTGACCTTGCGTGTTCGATTGGCATATTAAGTAGATTTACTAGCAATCCTAGTGAAGAACATTGACGAATCAAGAGAGTTCTCGAGATATTTGAAGTTCACAATAAATTATGGTTTGCACTATAACTGTAGTTCATCTACACTTGAATGTTATAGTGATGCAAATTGGGCAGCTGACAAAATTGACTCTAAGTCAACTAGTGGTTGGTTGTTCACTATTGGTGGTGCCATAGTTGCTTGGGCTTCAAAGAGGCAAGTTAGCTTCAAAGAGGCAAACTTGTGTTGCATTATCCTCTATGGATCGAATATATATCAATGTCAACCGCTAGCAAAGACATTGTATGGTTCGAAGATTCCTAGAATGATTCCATTTTTAGATCCTAAAATGGGTCCTACTACTTTGTATTGTGATAATCAAGCTGCGATTTACAATACAAAGAATGAGCGAATATCAAGCCATAGCAAACATATTGCTATGAGGTATAATCATATCAGAAATATGGTTAAAAAAGGGAAGATTGTACTTGAGTATCTCCCAACAAATCAAATGTTAGCTGATCCACTAACAAATCCTTTATCTGGTGACACTATTTTCAAGTGCATAACTTAAAATAGTGGGGATGACACTATTTTCAAAGTCTCATATCTGATCTATGCACTTAAATTTACCATAACAAGAGTAGGTTGGATTTAAAAAATCCTTAATAGACTTATAGCGTTGTGGAATGTGTTATGTACATTCTTGATGAGTCTACCTATACAAGTAGAGAAGTGAGAGGCCGCTTCTTACGGATTACTCGGTAAAATCCTAGAGTACTTGTGAAAACCAGGATTCAGCACAAGGCCCATTACAAAGGTGCTGCAAAGAATAAAAAGGAGCAAAGAATCAGCATAGTGAGAATATGTCTACTTTGTGTTGCATATTCAACCATAAGTTAAAGGCTCGTCCACTTCATGGCTATTCACTATGTAAAAAAGTTGTGTTTTTATTTTATTTTATACGTAAATAAGTGGGGGATTGTTGTATATATTTTTATATATAATAAATGGTGTCCCACATTGGTTTTTGTGTTGTATTAATTGAGTCCCACATTGATTGCATCACTTTTAGGAAGCGCACTCCAATTTATTGTTGTGTCCCACATTGATTGTGTATTGGAGTATGAAGCTCAACTTGGTGTATAAAAGAGTGTAAGTTTGGTAAGTCCTACCAAACTTTGGAGCTTCCTCCTTATTATGGAGGAAGTACCAAGTGGTTCTAATTTTAAATTTTGTGTGTATATATATTAATATATATATATATATATAAAAGAAAAAAGAAATAAATAAATTAATAAAAAATAAGTAAAAGAGAGGAAGGGGCGGGACCAGGGGCTCGGCGGGTTCAACCCGACAGCTTTAATCTGATTTAAACTTTTAAACGAAAGGGTGTGTCTTTTGTTAAAGAATTCAACCTTTCGAAGAGGTGCAACTCTTGGAGGTAGCATCTGAAAATCTTTAAATATACTTCCGGATTCTGCAGATAGAGTTACGAATGATAATCATCTTTTTCGAGTGTTATTTCTTTCTGTTTTCTGCTTATTTCTTTACAACTTCTGATTCTTGCTCCAGAAAATTCTGAGAAGTGTAATCTTAGAATTTTCGAGATTAAGACTTTGTATCCTAGAGGTTAATTCATTGAGACCTTTTACAATCGGAATAATTAATACCTTAAAGATAACATCTTTAAAGTGTGCCTAGCCTATCTGATTTCATTACCCACATTATTATACAACATAGTGGCTCAACTAAGCAACACTATTAATTATTGACAAAGCGATACGGTTTCACGATTTAATTTCGTGAAACTGATTCTAATCGACTCATATTAAGTAATTCATTAGAATTTAGATGTAAATTGCTTTGATTTGTAAAATGGTTGAATCTGTCTCATGAATTCAAAACCCGTGAGACGGTCTCACATGTGACATGAGACTTACTATTATTTTTTTCTTTATTATCAAAGTATATAATTAGACAACTAACAATAATTTTTATTTTATCAATATTTAGACATAGATTTGGACATTGGTTTAACCATTTACCTTCCACAAATTATTATGTTAGCGGGCCAATTAAATCCAATCAATTAATATTCTTAAATCATTCCTTAAAAAAATTTAATATTTTTAATTCTAAATTATTTAATTGTAAATGGCGCCAATCAAGCTTTGGAGTGGTGTGGCGGTGGAAAGGTGGCTTTTGATTCGGCCACCAAGTTGGGACAAATATTGGGACCCAAAATCCAATCACAAATTACAATTAGACCTTTTGTCTTGGACTGTAGGTAAAATAAAGTCCAATGAGTCAAAAAAAAAAAAAAGGTTAAGGGGCCCATTTCTCGACAATAATAAGATTAAAATATTCCCTCCATCTTTAGTCTTTATCTAAGATTGGTCAGATTTATTTTTGGTGGTTGCGCACACCTTTAAAGACAATATCCAAATTCCTTTTCTCTTTTTGGTTTGGTTGAAATATTAGATTATGTTTAAATTAATTAAAAAACAAATATAAGAGAACATTGTAATGTGAGAGGAAGTTAGTGTCATCATGCATTAGTTATCCATATAGACATATAGTTTTTATCTCGTGCTTTTGATTCCTAACAATTTTAGCAATCGCCCGTGACGCACGAGCCGAATAGCTAGGGTTTAGGTTTTGAAAATTGTATTTTAAAAGTATTCTAAAATATGAGTATAAACTTTTTGGATGAGTGACTTATTCAAAAGTTTATTCTAACTTAACCACTAAATATCCATTATTATTGAAATTGACTTTAAGATCTAAAAGTCAATCATAAAAGTATTCTCAAACAAGCGCTTAATGTTCAACCATTCATGTTTAGGTCGAAAATGGATTTGGGTTCAAATTCTTAAAAATCTTGATGTGATATTTTTCAAGTTTTCATGAAACCCATCAATTGCAAATGGCAAAAGTTTTACAAGCAATGCGCATAAAAAATAGATATAGAAAATTATATTCATATTTTTTAAAACAATTGATGGGCTAATTTTGACTAGCCTAACGAGATCGAAAATGAAACTGGCCCGGACCAAAATAATATAGTCCTACCCATCGAGCCCAAGCCTTTAATATCTCCACTAGAGCTTTATCACCAAGTGAATAAAATGTTCTTAGTGAGAATTTCCATTATACAAACACTAAAATAACTGCACACCTTTCTAAATCGAATATCAAGATTATGACTGTTTGTGCATGAAACCCATGCTACCAAGTACCAAGAATCAAACTATACTTGTCGAGGAATTGACTACCACTTTAGTAATCATATTGATGCTTATATATCCAAGTTATGCAGCACTCAGAGTTCCTTAATTATATTCCTCCACAAGAAGCCACAAATCTTGCCATTGTTAGTGAAAGATCACATCCATTTTACATTTCCAAGAAAAATCGGTCCTTCAAATTAATAACAAGGAGATGTATAGACTATCCAACTAGGATGCTCACTCATAAAAGCAAAAGTAAAGGTAGTAAAGTGAATCAATCATAAACTTTTCATCTAAAGGGGGTGCCCACATCATAAACATTAAACAGTCCGTGGGCATGAATATTGGAATATTTGGGCCCGTTAAGAAGTTAACTTCAGCCCATTTTGTAAGGGAGTGGGCTACTTTATTCCCCAACCTTAGGCCATAGTTTTGAGTACACTAAGAGAGTATTATCCTACATCTTATTTCCTACAATTATGTCTTATTTTAAAAATAATTGGTTAAAATGGTTGAGGGTAAAAATAAATAAAAGAACTTATAAGATGTCATTAATGACATTTTTGTATTAAAATAGTCAAAGAAAAAAGAGATTATTAGAATAAGATATTATTTTGAAATCTAAGAAAAAACTTATAAGTTTCTGACATCTTATTTTGGGAACTCATACGATTAAAAAAACATTACAACACATTTTAGATACCTCTCGAAATAAGATGTTTTGAAGAGCTAATAAGCTCATCCAAACACCCTCCAAATTTGGTTTTGCTTAAAAGTAATCACACAAACTCTAGGCTCCTTTTCTTTCAAATTTTCTTTTTCTTTTGCTTCTCTTCTTGTTCTTCATCATTAAGGGTGATTTTTTGCCATTTTTGGCCTGAAATCACCGTTTACATCTTTTTTTGTCAATTTATTTTCTAAGTAAATACTTTTCCCACATATATCTGAGTTGTTTGTTTGTTTTTCATTTTTTGTTTGTGATTTCGCCGTGCCCCAGTGCGTCGTTTGGTTTATCACCGTCTTGGTGATTTTTCCTTATGCATTTTCAAACAAGCAAATTTTCGATCCGACCAATAGAGCTAACAAATCATATTATGATGTTCAATAGATTGCGATCTGGAATCGCGAATATTCTAGGTACTATAGAATTTTCAAAATTATAGGTTTTCAAGTGATTCTCGTTATTAACTAAGATGCTATGAGCCTTTTAATAGTTTCATCTTTTATTATTTTTAAAAGATTTGTTTCTATCTTCTATCGATGTATTTTGCCAATTTGAATTAATTAATGAAATTACTTTTCTTGTGAAAAAAAAAGGACTTACATGAAGAACACTTAAACTAGCACAGATTCTATGTTTGATTCTTTTCCATGAGGAATCTCTTCATAGAGGTACAAATGAAGACTATGATGCCTTCAACAAATTGATTGAACCTCTCTCCCACTAAAATGCTAAACAAAGAAACAGACAAGATGCGTAAAAAAGGACCATATCTCCAAAATCTCTAACTATTAACATAAAACAAAGTCCCATCTAATTCTTTCCTTGCATAATCTGGTTTATACTCAATACCCATGCAATATATACATAACTTAAAATCACCATAAAAGGATTACACACCAGTCCAACAAACTTTAGTTTAGTACTGAAACACATACATCATCGAGCTGTCATTTCTCTTACAATTAAAACCACAGATCAACAGAACCTAGTCTCATTGTTCCCGTTCTCTTGACAGCAACCAACCAAAGTTTATAAGCCACATATCAAGCAAATATAGAAAATGCATATTGGCTCAAATTACACCAAGCATGCTAATTAGCAGGGGCTGGTAGAGCAGCGAGACTCGGTTCAAGTACCTGAAGCATACCTGTTGCTATCCTCCTCGTAAGATCCTCAACAGGAACTTTCGCTACGTCCCTCCTCATGCCAATGTCCGCAGCATAGCGGCTAGCACAATACACCCCAACAGCAGTAGCCGCCATCCCATAAACGCGTTTGTGGTGACAATACGCAGTGGTGTTGATAATACAGCCGCAAGGGGCCCACCTATGATAGACACAGCCTGTCCGCTCTGTCCCATTGTACTCTGATCCAGCACAAGCAATCCCGTCTTGCAGTAAATAGCAAAGTCTTCACAGTTGTTCTTAAACACATTATAGCACCCAAACCCGTTGTCGAGCAGGTACTTGGCTCGATGAATCACCGCGTCACTGGAATCTGAGACGGCCAGTGTACAAGTTCCTCCTCGTGCTTTCGCGAGGAAAAGAGCAGGGCTGACGGCATACTCGAAGCGGTATAAAATTCCGCCAGCGAGGAAGCAGTTCAAACATGAAGAGACCACGCCGTGCCCTTCTTCTGGTGGGACACAGGTGGGGCATGGCAGATGAGATCGAGTGGGTCCCGAGCTCACCAAAAGGAGATCTAACACGGTCCCGGTTCCTACTTCTTGGCCACGTCTGGTAAAATGTATAACTTTATCTTCCCCAAGATAGATGCCTGCTCGTCAAACAAAAAAGCAAAACATGTATCAGTATGAACCGTAATAACGAAAAAGCTGTTCTATTGTATTGTCATTAACCATCGAAATAGATTATAAGGCACTCGATCTGGATGAAGGAAGCAACTTGCTTTAAGGAGATTCCAGGTAATTCCTAGGATGGCATGCAAGAATGCTTCTATCATATATAAATAACACTCGAGGTTTTCTTGTAATTTCATCTATAACTAGTTATGTATTTGACTACATTACTCAGCTTGTATTTCAAAAACATTATCAAACTCAGACTACATCTACAAACAAGCTTTGAAAAATTGTGAGGCTTAACATGTTGGCATGTGTAGAAAAATTGGTGCTTTTCTTGGTGTATACATCAGTTTTGTGATGTAGTTAGTTACTTAATGTATATTTCTTTTTCTATTACTTTTATCTTTTCCATACTTTCTCATTCTCAATAAAGAAGTTGTTCATCTCAATCCCATTCTTCAGGAAAAAGGCCATCGTGAGAAAGTAAAAACACTTTTGTCAATTAAGAAACTTGAACACGGCCGAATCCAAAACAATGAAGACTACATCAACATCTGGAGCGCTTTCTCATGGACCATCAGATTTCTAATGCAACAAGCCAGAATTATAAAAGCCACCTCCTTAGTTTCTTCCCAAATCGGCTATTTTAGTCAAATCAATCGAAATACTCACTGAGAGATATCTTTTCAATTTATTTCTAAACCTAGGTCCCCATTACAAAAGTCTTGGCTTTGTCCATCTGTAGCAACCCAAGTCTGTTGCGCATTATTCATTAAGTTTTTCATCTCAGTCTCAAAGGGAGTAATATCTGTTCTAAATGCCATGGAGTGTCCCACTAGTAGTACTTCAGATCCAGAAAAGAAGGGAAAAGCTAGAGACTTTTCTATGACACAAGACAAAACAGGATAGACTAGATCTACCAAACTAGTATATATATACATCATGTACACTACTGTTTTTATATCGCCTAGGTGTGAGGGTCTCTAAGATGTGCCCTCTCCTGGATAGGTAGCACTTCCCTGTCTTTCCTCCTCAAGATAAAGATTAGCGGGTAGTAGGCCTCCTACACGATCCTCTAGTCCGGGCCCTGATTCTGTGATGGAGTGACGTCATCATACCACTGTTCAGGCTCCACATCCTGAAGCTCTACACCAGCTTCCTCAAATTGACAGTGGGCATCTTCTGTGTGATATTGGGCCTCCCGAAGGCAAGCCTGAGCCTCTTCTTGCAAGCGTAAAGCTTTTTGTTTAAGCTTTTCAGCCTTATGCTCCGATCGACGACCCCGACGTTCATGTTTATTACGATGTCGCCATACATGCAAAACTCCCTCGCAGAAACGGTCGTAGTTAATTTTTGGTCCTCAATGAGAATCTATTTCAACCATATCATCAAAAAACGTTTGAAGTAGATCTTTGAATGGAGTGCGCGCTGCTTCTAATAGTCGCACTGATGCCCGATAGTCTGTCACGGCATAACCTGAACGCATCACCGCAACTCGTAGGCGTGTCATCGTAGTAATATAACTTGGAAGGTCTTGGCCAGGGAACTGCATATGTGTCACATACCTGCAATATGTCTAATAAGCTCCATTCGTGTTTCCAACATGTTTCCTAGCAGTTTGTATCATAGTCATCCATTCATAAATAAGTTGGTGAAAAGGTATTTCTTAGAATAACACCTATGAAAGGAGTAGTCAAATTTGGAAAGAAAGGAAAATTAAGGCCAAGGTTTATAGGTCCATTCAAAATTCTGGAAAGAACTGGAGATGTAGCATATCGTTTGGCTTTACCCCCAGACTTAGCTGCTATCCATAACACTAACTCTATCCATAATGTCTTTCATGTTTCGATGCTCAGAAAATATATTCTAGATACTAGTCATACCATTAACTATGAAAACCTTGAGATTAATAGCGATCTCACTTATGAAGAAACTCCTATAGCTATTTTGGGAAGAAAGGTTCACACCTTAAGGAATAGAGAAATACCTTGAGATTAATAGCGATCTCACTTATGTATCATAGTCGCACTGGTGCTATTCTAAGAAATACTTTTTTACCAACTTCTTTATGAATGTTTAGGATGACTATGATACAAACTGCTAGGAAACATGTTGGAAACACGAATGGAGCTTATTGGACATATCGCAGGTATGTGACACATATGCAGTTCGTTGGCCAAGACCTTCCAAGTTATACTACTACGATGACACGCCTACGGCCGCGGTGATACGTTCGTTTATCTTGCGAATGATTATCGGGCATCAGTCGACTATTAGAAGCGGCCAGCGGACTCGACCAAAGATCTACTTCAAACGGTTTTTGATGATATGGTTGAAATAGATTCTCATGGAGGGCCGAAATTAACTACGATCGTTTGCGAACTACGAACGCCTCCTCTGCGAGTTACGCATGTATGGCGGCACGACGTAATAAACATGAACGCCGTGGTCGCCGATCGAGCACCGCAAAAAAGCTTAAACAAAAAGCTTTACGCTTGCAAGAAGAGGTTCGACTTGCCTTCCGGGAGGCCCATATCACACGAGAAGAAAATGCCCATCACAATTTGAGGAAGCTTGTAAGAGCTTGACATGTGGAGCTTGAACAGGTGGTATGATGACGTCACTCCATCACAAGAATCGGGTCCGGTACTAGAGGATCGTGTAGAGGCCTACCACCCGCTAATCTTTATCTTGAGGAGGAAGCCAGGTAAGTGCTACTTATCCCTGAGAGGGCACATCTTAGAGACCCTCACACCTAAAGCGATATAAATAAAAAAACAGTAGTGTAAATGATGTATATATATACTAGTTTGGTAGATCTAGTCTATCCTGTTTTGCTTTTGACATAAGGATATATGGTAGGCCATCTAGCTCATGCTCTTATACCGTGGTTGGGCATGTAGTCTCATTTTTTGTGTATGTATTGTATATAAAGATGGCCGCAAAGCCCTGTTTGCAATGTTAATATTACATATATATATATATATATATATGTAATGCTAGTTATGATTTGATGACTTGCTAAATTCTTGTTTATTTTTACTTCTTTAAATATCCTTTATTTCTATTTGATATTTATATGACTCATAGAAAATTTGTGTATTTAGGAGAATCATGCCACCAAGAAGATTATTACAAGGACGAAATGAGTCATTCGGGAACCCCACAAATCAAGAACATACTGCAGCTGCTGCTGGAGAGTCGGGAGCAAATTTTGCCAGTCTTTTTGAACACTCTACAGGATTTTCTGCAACAACAAACTCCCATTAACAATGTGCGTGATGAACCACGGCCAGAAATGCAAACAAATGAAGTGGTCGAGCAATTTCGCCGTTTCAGGTGACCAAGGTTTAAAGGAAAAGAAGGACCCGTTGCCGCTGAAGAATGGTTGCTCGAACAAGAACGTATATTTGATCATATGGAATGTACGGAAGAACAAAAGGTTAGGTGTGCTATCTTTAAATTAGCTGAGGATGCTGGACATTGGTGGGCATCACATGCCAGAACAATGACAGAGGATCAGAAACAGGACATCAAGCCATGGTGTGTCCCACTGGTAGTACTTCAGATCCAGAAAAGAAGGGAAAAGCTAGAGTCTTTTCTATGACACAAGACAAAAAACAAGATGAAGCGGAGACCATGTTAGGTATGTTGCCAGTATTTAAGCGCTATTTGATTCTGGAGCATCGCATTCATTTATGTCGGACAGTTTTACAAAGAAGCTTGACTTGAATTATGAGTTTGATGATACCGAACTAGAAGTTAGCATTCCTTCTGATAAAACTACTAAGACTAATTGCATGGTGAAATATGTGAAACTAGAACTAAGTGGCAATAAGATGGAGGCTGATTTACATGTGTTAGAAATGAAGGACTTTAATATCATTTTGGGAATGGGTTGGTTAAGTAAGAATCATGTCTTTGCGATTCATTGTCACAAAAGGGAGATAGATTTTCAAGGACTCAAGAGCTTAAATTTACCTTTTATGGTGCGAAGAGCAATATAAAACCATTACATCATCGTCATTCATATTTTCCAGCATATCGTATAAAGGTGGAGTAACTCTAATCCGTAAGTATGTCGTCTTTGTTATAATCATTGTTGTTTCATGTGTCGTTTATATGGACAAATGAATGGACTCTCCTTTGGGAAGTCAAAGAATGAATAAATGGGATTCACCTTCGGGTAATCCAAATAAATCCTTCGGGATTAATGCTAGCTAATGGACCGCTCACGCAGTAGTCCGCTCAACAACGAATTCTTATGAATTGTATGCACGTGACAATTGGTTATAATCGCTACGGTGTTCCCATCGAGTTTTTATACTCATGCCACATATATTATATTTTTATTACAGGCTGAGGAATAGGGCAACTAGGCTGAAGACAGTGAGGAATGGGTCTCCCCCACTTTTTGTTAATGTTTTGCTAAAATATGAGTTTGTAATAAACCAAGTACTTTTGTACAAATCTTTTGTTTAATCGCTTTTTATAATAATTCATGTGCATATTTTGAAAAGGAAATGACCGTAATAATATACATATATTGGGTTGTTTGAAAAACGAAAAAATCTTACCCAACTTTAAGAGTTTTATTATTTTATCTATTTATTTATTTCAAAAAAAGCTTCCGCTATAATATATTCCTAATACAAGCAAGCAAGTTTAGTGTCATTCCGAGCCTAGCGGGTTCGGGCGTCACAGAGTGGTGTACTAGAGCGGTAGAGCAGAGTCTCCCTTCCCGTAGATTTGTTAAAAAAGCTTCCGCTATAATATATTCCTAATACAAGCAAGCAAGTTTAGTGTCATTCCGAGCTTACCAGGTTCGGGCGTCACACACATCAAAGTTAACACAAGGACAACTATATGATATGAGGTGAGCACCATGTGATGATTGAGTGGCAAAAGTGAGGTGGTTTCATTTGATGAGAACTCATGCATATATTTGCTTGAAGAAAGAAAATGTAAAACATTTTTTGGCGAAAGAAAATGCAATGATAGAAATTAAATAATTATATTTGTCGGAGAAACAAAATGCAATAAAAGAAATACATAATAACATTTGCTTTGAAAAAGAAAATGCAATGATGGAACTGAGACTGTATTCATCAAATGCTGGTCAAGCAGTTATCTATTCAGAATCAGTAAAAAGTAAAATAAGCAAGTTGAACATGCTATAATATAGAGGCAAAACTTGAAGTATGTTAGAGATTTCCATTATTCAAAAACTAAAAGCTGCAAGGGAAAAAGAGTTTAACAACAAACCCGGTTCTCATTCATATGTGACAAAGCACGCAACGATCAGAGAACGCGTAAGGAGGTCACATGTGGGTTCACAAAAATGGAATGGATGGATGGTGGATTTATGAAGAGCAGGTAAAACAAAAATATACTATATAACAGTATTATTTGGTTAAAAGAAAAACAATAAGAACAATACTTTTCATATATTAAATTACTTCTGATCTGCGAAATGATTGCAAGCTGAAAATAAAAATGCAAATGATCGCAAAACTCAAAATAAAACTGCACGATAAACTCTATTAATGCCAGAATAATACACTTAATGAACAAAGAAAAGATGGACATTTGGTCAACCAAACAATGGAGCAAATACAATAAAAGCAGAGGGCATTAGGTGAAGTTCAATAAAAATCACTAAAAATTCAACTTTAGATACATTCAAGAATTTAGCTTGTAGGAAATAATGTTCTAAAATAAACACCATTCATTCAGTGTGGCACCAACATTGATTCCAATTTCATCAAATAAATGAAACCTTTTAAGATGTTATTTACGAAACCTTGTACACATAGTATGAGAATTAAAGTAAAAGAAATATATCTCAAAGACACTGGACTGAGCAAAACTTTACTCCATTACACTTCTTCTCCCTTTTCATCTTTTTTTTTCCTTTTTGTGGGAGACCACCAGTGTAGTCAAAGGCGCTCGCCTCGCGCCTAGGCGCACGAGGCGAGGCGTGCGATAGGTTCAGCGCCTGGGGTCACCCAAGGCGCACCAACTCGAGCTAGGCGGAGGAAAGGCGACCAAGGCGCTCGCCTTTGTTAGAGGCGCAACATTCAAGGCGTGCGCCTCAAGCGCTGGCGATTTTCCTTCTTTTTCTCTCTCTGCAGTTTACTTTTCTCTATGGCTAAATGCAAACTGACTTTTTTTTTTTTTTTTGTTGTTGTACACGCCATATAAATATATAATATGGATAGTGGAATTGATAGTGGAGGTATAGACTATATAAATATATAATATGGATAGTGGAAGTGATAATGGGTCTGGGAATGCATAAAAAATTGTTTAAAATGTCGAATTGGTGTGTATTGAATGATTATGTATGTGATTTGAAAATATTATAATCTTATAGATACCATATAATATATAATATGGATAGTGGAACTGCTAGTAGCAGCTGGAAATGCAAAAGAAATGTTTAAAATGCAAAAAAAATGTTTAAAATTTTTAATATGGATAGTGCGCCTTGCTCGAGTTAGGCGAGCGCTTTTTTTTTGTCGCCTCGCGACTCGGGCGATATAGGACCTTGTCGCCTCGAGTGCGCCTTACCACTTTGACTACACTGGAGACCACATGATACTCTTTCTTTTTCACAATTCTATTAGGACTTTTTGCACGAAGTTTAACCAGAAGGGTCAAATTACTTTCTGTTATCTCATTCCAGAACACACAGCTTTTTCTAGGTTTACCACTAATACCAGTTTCGGCATCCAACTGAAAAACCAAATAAATTTAGCTATCATTCAATAATTAAAAGACTAGCAAACAATATATAGGCAAGCATCCGTCACATACCATTATATCAATCACTCAATTAACAACTTGCGTCCAGATCAGGTAAAACATTAAAAATTACACAATTCCAACTAAAACTAACCGTGATGAGCATAAATATAAGCGGTGCGCCATGAATATATGTGATCCCCTGGTTTGAGACTGCTCCTTTCGATTCTGCGCGTTTTTATTCACAACAGCACATGAAAGAAAAACGCACACACACACACACACAAACATACTTAGATTATATAAATTCAGCCGAAACAAAAAAAATAGAAACAAAAAAATCGAGATAATTGGAAAATAGATATCAACAAATGAGTAAAAACAATTAAATTTACCTATTGGAGAGCAGCCCCATTCTTCTTCCTTGATTCTCTCTGTGCTGAATTAGGGGGAAAAATGTCGAAGTTGATATGAAAGATGATTCGTTCACGCAGCCAAAAAGAATGATGGGTAAAAACTTTACGCAAGTTGGGATCTTTGCTTTTTCTTTTTTTCGATCGGTGGGATCTTTGCTTTATGATAACGGTGGGTGGTGCCTAAATTGTATATTGCACTGTCAAAAAGAACGGTTTCCGGCAAGTGGAAATTACGCAAGTGCCCTTCTCTTAAGCACCAAATTTCAAATCTTAGCACCTAAGGTATCGTGTCGACAGTCCAGCACCTCACCGTGTAGTATTGATGAAACGCGTTCTCAACTATGACGTTTAATTCTTAAGACATCCTCATAATTTAGAGTTGACCGCCCAAGCCCATCGGGCTTTTGCAAAAAAATTCGAATTAGGTCGAGTCGGCCCAATTTTAGTCGGGCCTCTCAAATGACTGACTCAGCCCAACCATACATATAATTCATGCACAAAAAGCCCGACTTTTTGGGCCATCGGGACGCCAAATAGGCCCGACCTTTTTTTGGACCTAAAAGACATGGCCTAGCCCACAAACCTTGGACCGAGCCTGATTTGCCACCTCTACCGCATATAGTCATATTTCACTTCTAAATTGGCAAAAACTGTTTATTTAATTCAATGTAGCAGACATTTAATTCATCGCATAATTTATTTTATAATCGTCTACAAAGAACCTAAATTAAATTTAGGATAGTTATCCCTAATTGGAAGTAATTTTTTCCAGTACACAGTTCTGGGAGAGTGAGATTGGTAGGACCAATTGAGCTGCAATCGATTATCTAATAGGAAGTAATTCATATATTTTATTTCGGTATGCCTTTGATAATTCATAATTGGCACTTTTATCATCAGAAAAAAATAAATAAAAATCAGTCGTTTAGGTTGTCTTTCATTCCTTCTACTTTTATTTTCTAAGTGAATAGTTGTAAATTTTTTTAAAAAAATGACTTACTGGGCTCTGATGCTTGCTCGTCGAAACTCGAATGTCATCCAAGTGGACTTTAATTGGAGTCTTGGAGATAACCTTATTTGAGCCCAAATGCTCCGAATTCCAAATAGTGGACAAAAGGTTCCGGCATTAGGCCACCTATAATAGTGTGGGCTTAGCCAAGAAATAGTGTGGCCTTAGCAAACAGGGCTGCAACAATACATATAGGCAATAAAGCCCGCTAGTTTACTCAATAAAAAAAAAAAATAATAAAGCCCGCTAGTTCAGGCCTGTTAGTTGTTAGAATTTGTAGAGTCCATTTAAAGGTATTAGATGCACCACCACCATTTTTCCAACGTGGTATGCTCAATCCTCCGATGTGTGGAAGGTCGGAGGTTGATCACAGAAGTGTGTGCGCGTAAAAAAAAAAAAAAAAAAAAGGTATTAGAGGCAAACCAAAACTGACGTTTCTTTAGTCAGTAGACTAAATATTAATGGAAATTAATAATAATGTTATTTAAAGATGGATTATTTACTCTTCCAGTCTTCCTCCAGACATTTGTGTATAGGTTTTAATTAAAGAAGCTAGAAAATTGAAACTCAAAAATGTTTGGCAAGAATTCTGAATCTGCTTTACGTGAACACCAAGCTTAACAACGTAGCTGAGTAATTTGAGCATTGATTGGTTGGAAAATGAAATTCATAATACCAAATCTGTAGGCACGCAACATTTTCCGAAATCTTGGCCAAGTGCATTAATTGCGAGTCACAATTTAGGCATGCATATTAATTCCCAATAAATACTACCAAAAACCAAATAATATGAAACCTAAAAATATGGTAAGCCTAATACTAGTACTTATCCGGCTATCCGGCTATTTGAGCCTCTCTTTTTCTTTTTATTTATTTATTCTCCCTTGAATATTTATCATAATATAATATCAAAAATAAAGAAGTTTAATTTTACTTCATAGATTTTAATGTCACCCTTTTAGACAACTTTAGTAAAATTTTGAGTAGAATGTACTTAATCCAATAAAGAAAATTCTCGGTAGAATTATATTATATAGGTCAGTCCTGACTTTTTATGGGCCAAACAGAAAAGGGGCCTTATAAGAAAATACACATAAATAATTTATATACATACACTTTGAATCTTGTTTAGAAAACAAATGAACCTTTTGAACGACATTTTTATTCCGTGTACAGGTTGTACTTTCCGTCTTTCATAAATTATGCTCACTAACACACTCACATACAAATATGTAAGGTTGATTTCAAATTTTAATTTCAAGTAACAAATAATAAATTTATATATATTGCAGGTTTGCAATTCTTCCAAATTACAGCGAAAGATAAGAAAAAACCACACATTGATCATATTGTTACTTCTTATTTGTGGTGTTCGTGTGGATTCTACCGAGATATCGAGTTTACCAATACAAGTCTCATTCGTTGCTCAATAGGAATTAAAGTTAAGAATTTCTTTGATTTGATTTATATAAAAAAAAAAAAGAATTGAAAACCTACATATTTATGCAACAGATTCACTAAAATTGTAATCGAAAGATGTCTTTCCCGTGATTAACAGTTGAAGTTTAAGAAAAGGAGACAAGAAAAAAAAAAGGGAAGAAGTCGTGTGACTTGCATATAAAAGAAAGAGAAAAAAATCTAGTCTTTCAATGGGAGTAGAAGAAAGAGAAAAGCAAATTAATCTTTTAATGAAAATAGAATTATGTAAAAAAATCATATACCCTTTTAATTTTTAAAAAATAGATTATGTTCTCGAGTAGAAAATAAAATATGATGGAAAAAGAACAATGTCTTTTATTTCGATTTTAAAATTAAGATTATTTTTTTAGTACAATTTTAAAAGTAATCAACCATTTCAATTTCCTTTATTTTTGGGGCCCTATCAAAACAACACACTAAAGTATGTCTCCATGCAAGGGCGGAGATAGGGGGCCACTCCGGGCCCCGGCCCCCATTTTTTTAAATTTTTTTTTACACTATAAAATTTTTTTAAAAAATTTAAATTATAATTTATACGATTTTTAGTGTATCACCCACCCGATTTCGTGTATCTACCACCCCATATATTTTCCCCTTGCTCCGCCCTTGTATCCATGTATACAAAGACTGATGTAAATTTGTTGCCCCTCAAAATCGTGGGACATAAGTCATTGCGCTTGGTGACTACCTTCAGAGCCGACCTAGCTTGTATATTATATAATTACATGTTTCACAAACAAAAAATGAAAAGAAAGAAATAGCAAGAAAACAAAGCGTGTATCGTGTGGTTGATTAGATCCAAGGGGCATTATCGAGGCAAGTGACCGCGACACGCATGATAAGGTCGCCCATGAGACAAGTTATTGTGGGTTCATACTTTTGGTACTCCACAAAAGACTTTGAAGTTTGAATCTACAAGAAAACACACCATCCATCCACCGTGTTCCAATAAACTTCAGTAGCTTCCAAAACGTGATTGGAACTCAACTTTTCCATAATTTCTAAAACCCGTTGTTTCCGACATATTTTCAGAATTGAAATTATAAGAAAATTAGTAAATAAAATTAATTTTTGTTTCGATTTTTTAGGCTGTGACGTTTGGATAATTTCAACCCACAACTTCACTATCTTAGAATGTTGGAACTTAGAACTAGCTTCGCGAGATCGCTTGTTTTTGCGATCTTTGATTTCTTTTCATTGTATTATTATTTATTACACGACAAAAGGGTAAATATCACTTACTGATGAGTTGTAAATAAGTTTAAGCGGTGTCATTTCAATTTTGGTTTCAACTTTTATGGTTGTTTAGAGTACTAACTGTTGACGAGCGTTTTGGGCCAAAAAAAATATATGACAAAGCTAGTACGAGGAAATGAAATAAACTCAAAGATAGGCTAATTCTGCATTTTTATATCGAAAGCCGAGCAGAAAGTTTCTGGTCGGTTATGCTTTTACAGCTAGAGCTTTTACAAGTATTTTTTTCAGATTATCTCTCTTGTCCTCTTCCTAATAAATGAAGCTTATTTATACCCATATCATTAGTGAGTTTTAATCAATTATTATTTTATTACATCTAACACTAGATTGATTACAAAGGGACACGTGTCATTCTCTCAACATGCATGTTAGCCAAGTATTTTGGCACTTGTCGACTCATCTTGTTATTATGCTGACAAGTGGCGGTTTATTGTGCTAATGGGACACTCAACCTTCCTTAGCAGGGTGGTTATCCTTCAAATCTCCCGCCACAATTGTGCCTGGCCCGAGCCGAGCTCACTTCGTGCCACGTCATGGGTTCAGCTGCTGACGTCATCGGCTCGGTCCTTATTGTCCTGCGGGCCCCACACCGTTGCCAGCTGAATGGCCACGTGGAGTAATTTGTTGCCGTCCACCAGTGTAAACCGAGCAGCCTGAGTTCGTAATATTCTGGCTTCGGTCTTATCTTACGGCTGAACCACGTGCTCCAAATACTGAATGATTGGGGTCATCCAGGTCAGCTCGGTCGTTTCATTGGCATGTATTTTCTATACATTGAGTGACGGAACGGACAATTGAGTAACAGTAACATCTGCGATCGTGTCGGTTCCTGGGCTGGAAGTTAACCGTGCCAAGGCATCCGCCTGCATGTTGTCGGTTCTGGGAATATGTAGGACTTCCGCCTTGAAATGGGAGATTTTTCTTTTCACCGTTCCAAATACCGAGCGATTTTTGTTCCTTGGCCTCGTATTCACCGTTTATTTGATGGACCACTAGTTGAGAGTCACTATGCACAAGCAATCACTTCAGGCCCATCGACGCCGCCATCTCTAACCCAGCCAGGAGCGCTTCATACTCGGCCTCGTTGTTAGTTGTCGGAAACTGAAACTGCACGACCGAGCAGTAGAATTTGAGTTTTGGATCGATTATCACGATCCTGCCCCCTGCACGGCCTGCGGTGAAAGAGCCGTCGACGAACAACTTCCACTCCTGGTCTTCGATCATATCTAGCTGAATTGAAGAGGTAAATTCGGTGACAAAATCAGCTAATGCTTGTCCTTTGATTGCGGTCCTGGCTCGTATGAGATGTCGAATTGGTGAGCTCGACAAAGATATTTAATTATCCAACCCGATATCCGGTCGATGAAGAAGTTGCTTGATAGATAATTGGTCAGTACCGCAATCTTATGCTCCATAAAATATGGACGGAGCTTACGAGCTGCGATAACCAATGAATACGCCAACTCCTCCATGCGGGGATATCGGAGATTGGCATCGTGCAACGCCCGGCTTGTATAGTAAACGGGGTGTTGGATAGAGTTGTCCAACCCGATAAGTCTGCCGAGCTGACAGTGTACTCTTCATAGATCGCAAGATATAAATACAAACTCTCACCCCACTTGGTTTTTGCAAAGACCGGGATTGAGGCTAAGTGTTGCTTGAGCGATTCGAAGGCGACCTGCGTTTGCTCGGTCCATTCAAAGTCCTTATTTTTCTTTATTATTTCAAAGAAAGGTTTACATTTGTCCATGGATCTTGAGACAAATTGGTTTAGGGCTAGCCGCCCTGTTAGACTTTGCACTTTTTAAATTGAATTAGGGGGTTTGAGATCGATTATGGCTTTGATTTATCTAGGTTGGCTTCAATTCCCATCGACAAACCATATAGACCAAAAATTTGCCGCCCGAGCCGACCACAAAGGTATATTTTTTCGGGTTTAACATCATCTTATACTCGCGCAAAATTGCAAACATTTTATTAAGATCAGCAAGATGATCAGATATGTACAAGGATTTCACTAGCATGTCATCTACATAGACCTCTATGGTATGACCTATCAACTCCTCGAACATTTTATTGACTAACATTTGAGAGATCACCCGTTTCTTGAGTCCAAATGGCATCATTTTATAACAATAGACCCCACGAGCGAGAAGAATGGCGTGTTTTCTTCATCGTCTGGATGCATTCGGATCTGATTGTAGCCAGAATACACGTCCATAAAGCTCATGAGCTCGTGGTACCGTGGCATCCACCATGTAGTCTATGTTGGGTAAAGGGTAGCTATCTTTCGGGCACACTTTGTTGAGGTCGGTAAAATAAACACAGAGACGCCATAGTCCATTGCTCTTTTTCACCAAGACGGGGTTAGCCACCCAACGAGGGTAAAGGCTTCCCTATAAATTGATTATCCTGCGCAACTTAGTGACTTGAACCTCCGGGCGGCCGCCTATTGGGGCCGAGCTTGCGTCACTTTTGTATAACCTGTTGAAATTTAAGGTCGATGTTGAGACAAAGGCAAACATGCTTAGGATCGATACCAGGCATATCGAGAATGTGTCCACGCGAAAAACATCAAGGTTGTTTCAAAGGAATTCAATTAATTTCGACTGAAACGACTCTTGGAGGTCGTGGCCAATCCCGATTGGCGTCCCCGTGTTGCTTATCGACATCTACTATGTCGTTTTGTTTCACCGCTCTGCGTGTTTCCTCTTTTTACTCGCCCCTCTTTTTTCTCGTAAGGGATTCGCTTCCTCCTCAATCGCCGGTTTTTCCTTGATCTCCTGCTTGATCTCGGCCACGGGTTCTTTCCTAGGTGCCGCCCAGCCGACTTCCGTAGTGGCCATTTCACCTTGCTCGGGTTCGCTTTTCTTCCCGAGTCATCTTCTCTTGTCCCATCTTGGACTCACCTCTCTCCATTACATTGATCTCGGCGGTCGGAGATTGAGAGAACATTCTGTGATTCCCTCTGGTTTTCTTTGTGGATGGCTTGTCCATTCGGAGTTGGGAACTTTATACATAAATGATATATAGAGACGGCCGCTTTTAGATGATATAGCAACGGCCTCCCGATGATTGCATTGTATTCGAGTCGGCATTAATAATTTTAAATGTGGTGATGACACCGCTTATGCACTCCCTTGTCCCATCCGGATGGGCGGTCTCTTCTCCGAGCGGGA
Organism: Rehmannia glutinosa; assembly: GCA_016081115.2. Taxonomy (NCBI): domain Eukaryota; kingdom Viridiplantae; phylum Streptophyta; class Magnoliopsida; order Lamiales; family Orobanchaceae; genus Rehmannia; species Rehmannia glutinosa. The sequence continues at coordinate 10,725,645 of CM071934.1, read as the reverse complement.
TAATTCTCCCCCTCCGAAACCCAAGATGCTATCATTACATAGCCGAATATAATTGTCATCCACATTCGGCAAATTTCTTCAAAGCTCGGATGTAGATGACCGACGAGTAGTTTTGAGTCAATAAGAATTTTGTGCACCGAATGCCCATAATAGGTGTTGTGATGACCAGGGGTCGAACTCGGGAATGGGGTGCACCACCTGGTCGGCATCCATGTCGGAAAAGGCAAAGCGACCGGTTGGTTGGCCTTCCGGTTTTGCAACCCGAACTTGTCTTTTCTGCGTGGCGGCTTCCCTAATGTCGATCTTCCTTTTTCGATTAGAAGCAATTGTCCTCGACCGCATTGGTGTTTATCCTGTTGGTGTTAGACATCATCGAAATTTCGTCCCCTGGTTCTCGTTCGGCAACGGCGGCGGGCCAGATTCGTCGTAGTCGCTCTGGATTTACCCTGAGCGAGTCTTTGGTGGTGATGGTAACTCGTGGACGCCGCTTAAGGCCGCCCCTTTGTACTATGCGTATTATTTCCTGATGAGGTCTCGACACTCATTCGTCTCATGCCCTAGCGATCGTGATAAGAACAATACCTTCGAGCATCCATTTGGCAGATCCGACGCTTAAGGGCGGTGGTGGTAGCAAATTAAGACCACTGTATTTCATTTCATATAGGCCAAGGAGTGTGAGTCAGAGCACTCCTCAACGCCGCAACTTCGGCTCGCACTTCTTGGTACGATTTATACCCAGTGGTCGGGTTCTCAGAGAAAGGCTTGAACCCCCGCCGAGCCGGAAGAAGATTCCTTTTTACCATCCTTCTCCGCGCCCCTGTTTTCGCCGGGACGTTGATCGCCATGGCTCTTGGTGCGAGATATGGCTCTGCTCGCGCGAATGAGGAACTCTGAAAAGAGGTCGCCCCGACTCATGAATAGAATAATTTAAACCAGGTTTCGGGCGAGCCCCCATGGCCACAATCAATGCATCATCCGAGACAGACTCATCTCTCGTGCTTGCTTGTTAAACGGGGCTATATAACTATTCAAAGCTCATCCTTCCCCTGTTTTATGTTGACAATGGAGTCTTTTGGCCTTGCCGCGAACCTTGGACGTGAGGAAGTGAATGGTGAATGCGGGCGCCAGTCGCCCCAGACCGAATGGAACCCCCGTGAGAGGATCGGGAACCATCGATGGGGCCGGTCTCCCGAGTCAACGGAAATGCTCTGCACAAGATAGCGTCACAAATTATACGGTTCCATCCATGCTAAGTACTTATGGATATGTGTTGTCGGGTCGGTCTCTGTACAACGGACCGATCCGGGGCACCTTAAACTTTCTTTGGGAGAGGGGTTGACAAAATGCCAGGAGCGAACGACGATACAACACTGGGCCGCCCGTTAAAAGCTTGGCCTCGATCATCAATATCATCGGGACTCTCTTCTAACTCATCCAAATGATGACATAAACACAATATTTACGCTTCCCGCTCATTCAATAAATAGGGTCCTGAGCTTGGTTGGCCCCCCGACTCCTCTCTCTCGGGGAGCGGAGTCAGAAACAATCGATTGAGCGGGACGAATGGGATCGAGTCCCGAGGACTGCGAACACCAAGCGGGCCCAACGTGGGCGTGGGAGCACCGACAGAGATTCGACTACCCGCTTTGCTCTCGGATCATCGCGTGGTTGTCTCATGTCACGCCTACCACGTTGTTCGTTATGGGAACCGACTTGATTTTCGTTGTTAGGAGGTCTTTGGGACATGGGATTGGCATTTAATGGAGGTTAGGTTGGTGAGTATTTACGGGAAGTGGATCTTTGTATTTGCGGGGCGCTCGCAAGTTTGAGAAATAAGTTGATTCATTTCTTTGGACAAACATAGGGTTAGCGAATAGGCCGAGTGAAAGGAAGCAAAATCGCTCTCCTTGCTTGATCGGGGCACGGTCCGGCCATTAGTGTTCGCCAGCGATCTGGTGGTTCGAGGTGGGCCTCGATTGCACGCACGTTTGAGATGTCTGACTCATGCTTTTAAGGAAAATAAAACCAAGTTACCTTAACTGACATGGCTTAAGTAGCTGGAAATTCTGACTGGACCAAGACGAGCCCTCCTTCTAGCGCCAATTTGTTGACGAGCGTTTTGGGCCAACAAGGAAAATATATGACAAAGCTAGTACGTGGAAATGAAATAAACTCAAAGATAGAGCTAATTTTGCCTTTTTATATCGGCCGAGCATAAAGTTTTTCGGTCGGTTATGCTTTTACAAATTGGAGCTTTTACAAGTATTGTTTTGATTATCTCTCTTGTCCTCTTCCTAATAAATGAAGCTATTTATAACCATATCATTAGTGGGTGTTTAATCATTATTACATCTAACACTAGAGTGATTACAAAGGGACACGTGTCCTTCTCTCAACATGCATGTTAGCCAAGTATTTTGGCACTTGTCGACTCACCTTGTTATTATCTTTGACAAATGACGATTTATTATGCTAATGGGACACTCAACCTTCCTTAGGTGGTTATCCTTCAAATCTCCCGCCACAATTGTGCATGGCCCGAGCCGAGCTCACTTCGTGCCACGTCATGGGCTCGGCCGACGCGTCATCGCCGGTACTTGTTGTCCCGCGACCCCACACATTTGCCGGTGAATGGCCACGTCGAGTAATTTGTTGCCACTCGGCTCGGGTATCATCACTAACTATAAAATAATTTTTCTTTTTCTCCTAAGCGAAACATATATACTATTTCCGTATAATAACTAAGCACTACAATTCACTTATGAGATTCATATAATATTTGTAGGGTTTTCAATAGAGTTGAAAATCGCTATAATTAAGCTGTGATAATAAGTTTTAACTTAATTAGACTCAATCACTTTGTTGGAATTTATTAGAAAAAGTTTATATGTTATGTAGTTTTTTTGTAAACTTCATAGTAATAAGTAATAACCCTATTATTTAAAAAATAATGTTCAAATTTTGAGCCGCAACAATTTTTGTTTCCTTTTGTGTAGTCTGAGTCAGAAAACCAGATTCATATCACACATTCACACTTCTCATTTAACTATAAATTTGTTCATTTAGATTAAATTGATTTCTCCTTTATGGTATAATGTGGACTCTCTCAAGAAGAAAAATAAATATAAAACCACTGAGTTAACAAATTATGCACAAAAATAACGAAAGTTGGTTTTCATACCTATAATAATTAATAGCACTAGTTAAGTTTCCCCCCAAAAAAGTAGCACCCATTAATATGCGAATCATGATAATTAGCGGATGAGCTTATTATATTTAGTCAACTTAAATGATTTGTCCTTTTTGCTTTTTCTTTAAAATATATGTAATAAAATCTCGAGCACTTATTTCTCAAAAAAAAAAAAAAAAAAAATCTCGAGCACTTGAGATGTCGCGGCGCTCATTTCGCCTTTGTCAACATTTGTGGAATTATTATATAGTTATATCTCATTCTTATCAACAAGGGCATAATAATTTAACCGATTAAAAAAAAAAAAAAAGGGCATAATTTAAACGTGTCGCAATATAAGTGGCATTTGGGATTAACGACATTGGGAAGTTCCGTCGAGCTGTGCTGAGCACTAACAACAAATATTGGACGAGGAAACTTTTCAATAGATACCCATTTACAATAGGTTATGTTAATCATTTTCTTATCACATTTATTTTTAGTACAGTTACGAGTGAAAAGAAAATGGAATTAATGGTTTATCTTAATAAAATTGATGATACCGAGCCGAAATTGGCAACAAGTTAGCCCACGTGGCCATTCACTCATACCTATGTGAGGCCCACGGGACAACATAAACCCGAGCGATGACGTCGGCGGTCGGGCTAGTGACCTGAACGGAGTGGGCTCGGCTCGCTCGGGTACAATTATGGCGGGAAATTTGAAGGATAACCATCCGGTTAAGGAAAGTTAAGTGCCCCATTAGCATAATGAATCGCCACTTGTCAAAAAAAGAAGATGAGTCAACAAGTGGCAAATATTTGGCTAGCATGCATGTTAAGGAAAGGACATATGTCCCTTTGTAATCGATCTAGTATTAGGTGTAATAATAATTAAAAATCCACTAATGAGATGTATATAAATAGGCCTCATTTATGAGGAAGAAGACAAGAGAAATAATAGAGAAAAACACTTTGTAAAAGTCAAATTTGTAAAAGCCTAAACCGATTAGAGATTTTACTCTCGGCATCTTATATAAAAAAAGACAATTAGCCATGTTTTTGAGTTTATTTACAATTCCACGTATTAAAATCTTATTGTATCTTCCTTGTTGACCAAAACGCCCACAACAAAAATAAGGGATTAATGGATTATATGTACGTATATATAGTACGTATATATAATAATGAAACGAATCCTAAGATTATTGATTCTTTTGTTAGTCGAAAGACTACAAGAACCTTCACATGTATTTTGCAATTAAGTAAATGCTAAATGGTTGTTTATGTAAAATTATTGGATCACGCCCCTATTGTTGATAAATTCTATATGTTTGTACCGAATTTCTTTATTAAAATAAAAAGAAAAACTTATGTTTAGAGAGTGAAATTTATGCTAGTAGTTAGCGGCATCTCAATTCTCTTTTTTTTTTTTTTTTTTTTTTTAACTCAAAGATCCAGAACTACATCACATCCGATCTTGTGCCGCGACAACAATTCCGATCCCTCATTGTTCCGCGTCAAGGTAAAGCGCGACATCTCAATTCTCAAGTCACGAGTCACCTGTCAAAGTGTGTAACTAATGTCTAACTTATGTGAGTTGGATAAGATCAAATTAAGTCTATCCAACTTTAATTGCTTACTTAAGTTTTTGCATGGCAGCAAGAGAAAATATCTTCTTTTTTTTATACAAGATTTCATGTTCTCGTATGACTAATTCTTAGGAAAGCAACCCTAGTGGAATCAACTTTGGTATCTCAAAAACTAGCTCCCATGTCTCGATATCTTCAACTATCTGCGCGCAATGAGTCGTCCCATAAGTGATTGCGCCATCTTTGATTCCCTCTATCCGATCGCGGGTTCCCACCGAGATTCCTCCACCCACACACTCCTACCATCGTACATCGGAGGCTCGAACTCCTAACCTCTAAAAGAGAGGTCAAGAGTTACCTCACTTGTGACTAGAGTCAAAATTATCAGGTCGCCCCCCGCCAACCACTTTTTGGGAAAAAATTGGGCGGGCCAAATATTGGCCGGGCCGTTGATTTTGGGCCGACCCGGCTGTCGGGCCGGGCTTTGAGGCCCGACATTTTTGGGCTTGGGATATTAAAGCTCACCAAACAAAATACCAAGTCGGTGTCGGGTTGGTCCGTCAGTGGCGGCCGTGTGACTGACTCTACTTGTGACTAGGGCTACATGATCATTGGCAAGAGAAAAGATCTTTGCTTAAGACTAGTATTGTTATGAGAATATAATAGATGATTAAATCGATCTTGTTATGTTTTTTTCTATCAAATAATTCAAACCATTACAAGGGACTGTTGGAGTTTGAACCCTTATCTCACATCTTGTTGGAAATTGCTTTTGACCCATATTTGACCAAATTATTTAAGTGGATTCTATTTATGTAAAATAAAAATAAATTAGATAATCACAATCTACTTTATAGTATTTTGATTCCAAAAAGGTCAAAAATAAAAATGGAGTTGCACTATATATATGAAAGAGTATACAATAATGATGTATTTGGTAAATCAAATACCATGGTCTAAGAATCAAACATTCTGACTAGTTGATAATATTAGTATTAGTTGGAAAGTTTGTGAAAGATTCCAAGTAGATGAGATAAACATTTAATTTTTTTTTTCAGAAATAATTTCGCGTAAATGAGAAATTAATGCATAAAGTAAGTCATTTAAATACACATTAAATGGAAATATGAAATTGTGAGAATGCGAAGAGTCACATTCCACATTGGAAATAATGAGCAAATTTGGCTACCTTGTATAGAATTTCACCAATAATTAATAAAGAATAATCAAGTGAAACTCCTTATGATGAACCATAATAGGCCAAGTTGATTTTGACTAGCTTTGAGCTTGCTCGAGGAGCACCAAGGACGTGCTATTCTCTTAATTAGAAGGAACAATCGACAATGTAGATTGATCCGTAGCAAAGGTCGCATCAAGTCTAAAAGGACACTCGAAATTCTATAAATATAACCCCTGGATGTTCATTAGTCACACCACTCAATAGCAAAAATCGCATATTGTCTCATCTTCTTTCTTTTGTAATTCAAAAATTTGAATCAATATTTTGGTAGTTGGATTTTAAGTTTTGCGGTTCTAACTCAAATTTGAAAGTCATTATATTTTATATACGATTGCCTAGAAACCGTGAACACTTGTATGAAGTAATTTTGTCTTGCGAGAGAGAAATTTGTTTCTTACCTCGACTTCACATCCTGTCCTATTATTTTGGGTGATTTCAAGAAAACCAAATACCGCAATTAACACCTCTTATAGGTGACACCAAGATAACCTCTCCTAGTGGGACATCGTAAATCGATCTTATTATTGATAAACTAGTTTTTTTTTTTTTTTGACAAGGATATTAATTCAATGAAAGTAATGGATATTGATTATTTTTTTTATTTATATGCAAAATGGTAATCTAATAAATTATTTATTTTACACTCAACTTAAAAGTTAAAAGTAAATGAATAACCTAGCGAAATAGACAACTAATAAAATCTAAAAGTCAAATAGCTATATACATATAATCCAATATTAAATTTAAAATCCCTACTAAAAAAACCTCACCCCATATATATCGTGGGCTTGTGGCCAAATTCAATGTTATATTTTTATTTGGTTTCTAATGTACTCTTTTTTTTTTTTTTTTAAAACGATAAAATATATTCATAACTCAACAAAACTTACACTCGCTAACCCAAAATGGCCACCTTGAACATACATACATTGATACATGTCAAGGGGAGAACTCCGTACGAGAGGTATAACTACCGTAAATCGAGGGAGCAAAACAAAAAAACAACTAAAAAACACAAAACAATGAAACTAAACCACCTCCGAAAGGAGGACTAAGGCACTCCTCAAGGGAGACTACCCAACTCGAACAAATCCGGGCACGAGCTACATCACACACTGCAATACAGAAATTACTGACCGCCTACGAGATTCGCAAATCAACCGGTAAAATAAAGACTAAAAAAAAAAAAACAGAAAAAATACAGAAAAAATCGAAAAAAGCAAAAAATGCCTCTCCCCACCCGATCTTCAACCGCATCACCCATCACCTACCCGCTCCAACTCTCCTCTTTGTAGCTCCGACCTCCGACTTGCCTCCACTCTCGATCGGAAAATCCGATCACCTCCGGATAACACAAGAAATATGCCTTCATTGGCTTCCACCATAAAACATGGTTGGGGAGGGGAGGGGATAAGGGGAGGAGGAGGAGGAGAAGGGGAGGGGAGGAGGAGGAAGGGGGTGGCGGGGGAAGGGGGAGGGAGGGGAAAGGGTTTAAGTTTTAGGGTTTGTAGAGAGAATGAGGAGGAAAAAAAAAATAGAGAGAGAAAGGGTTTGGTTTCTAATGTACTCAGTGATCAATTTTTGACTAACTTATAATAATTAATTAAAAAAAAAAGATTGGACCTATCACGTTGAATCCTGATTTTGAAAACAATGCTTGGAGACATTAATTAGAGGTAGGGGCGGAGCTGGGCGCTGTAATATTGGGGAATTAAAAATTTTTAGGGTGGCTAAATCAATGAAAAATAAATATTTAATACTAAAAATTAATATTTTTAAACAAAATTTACATATAAATAATGGAGTTTTCAAAAAAAAATTGGGGGCTAAAGCCCCCCATGCAGGGGCAAGGATACGCCCTGAATTTAGAGGTCCCTATGTTCAGCTGTCAGCGTCTTATCCATTTTGACGAGATTAGTCAGTCTTATTTATGTAAGATTTTGGTGAGCCAACCTATCTAAAAATTCAATACTTGTAGTTTACCATGTGACATATACCATGCTTATTTTTTAATAGTTATAGTTTACTCATTTGTTTCTTTATATATATAATATAAAAATACTTTGTTTCCTTAGGAGCTAAGCTTACTTTCAAAGAAAGATACTAACTTGAGAGCGTTGAGACTTGGAGGGATATATTCAGATTAACACGACTTTGCCCCATTGGCCATTACTGTCATATATTAATATTATTATTATACTTCTTGATAAATAATATTATGTTCCTATGCTTAAAAACTCAAACTCGAGCTAAGATTCTCAAATTCTTTTAAAAGCATAACCAATTATCTGGAATAGTTTTTGATTTATTTTGCAACATTATGAGTAATTTTTTTTTGTTTTTTGAGGAAACATTATGAGTAATTTAAAAATGCATATATGTATAAATTTACAACATGGTACAGTTTTCTACCAAATGGTAAAATAAATAATTATGACTTATGAATAGTACTCCACAAGGGAAAAGGTGGAGGAGGTTTCCCCTCCTCGTCTCGGATATACTACATAGCGCTATCGACTTACTTGAGATTATCGAAATCGAACCGTTATCCTGGGACCGAAAATATTCGTTGACTATTTGACTTTCCCGAACCGTACCGTGCATCGAAAATATTTATGGACGGTTCTAGAGATTTTTAAATACCCATACCGAAACCGTGCATCAACCACTCCAAACCGAGGACCAAGTTAGAACCGATTTTAAAGATTTTATATAAATACATATACATTATTTCTATGTTGTTTTTATTTTGATATTGAATTAGCTACAAAATATTTAAAATTAAATTGATTATAAAGCATATTTATGAAAAAACTATAATACTGCAACTGTTATGAATTTTTAAAAACTTTAATATTAATAATAGAGTAAATCAATAGAAATTGAAATTAGTTAAATATTAGTAAATTGCACTTAAAAGAGAAACAAGTAATAGTACCATATTATAACAATATAAAATATCATATTTTAATTTTTTACCACATCACATAAAATTATAAATATAATTTTATTGATTATGTTAAGTTGTTAAGTATGAGACATTGATATTATAAATTTATACAAGTTTTTATTTCATGTTAATTTATAAAAATTATTAGTTAATTATATCTGTTCTATGTCAATAGAAGGACAATTGCCCAAATTTTTATGTTTTATTTATGGCTAATCTCCGAATCTCCGTCCCGAACCGATCGTACTGTCCCCATCCCATTAGAACCGAATCTCCGTCCCGAAGACGGGAGATTGTTTTCTATGGTTCGGTTTTGTAGATTTATTTTTAGAATCTCCGAACATTGGGACGGTTCGGAAATTTGGAAATCTCCGAATTATCCCGTACCGTGCACACCCCTAATACTACACCTAATCTCAGTTTTCTTTTATTTACGTAACTAAATACGCAGTCAGAGAATGCAGCCAATAGCAGTAAATAAATAATACATATACCGTTTGGCTTTGGCCAACTGAAACGGATATTCGCTGCTCTAGATTATTCTGCAACGTTCATCCAGTCACCAACAAAATCACGCCACCTGTCAGTGGTCGACAACATGTGCCACCTCATCCGGCACAAACAAGGACACCATAGTGTGGAGACCACTGTAGGTAGCATTATGACAATATCGAGTCAAAAATTGCTTGTCATATTGCTTTGGCACAAGGCTGGTATGCAATATGAAAATCACTAATCTGCTTGTCATATGTTATTTGTAAATTCTTTTCATTATAAGTTTTTTTCTATTAAAATTGAGGAAATAGGATCAGATTTTAATAATGAATCCTCATCATTGTAGTTTTGATTTTCGTATACCGAAATTTTGGTTCGATTTGTTACCGAATAAACACCCATAGGTCATATATTGTTGTATTTCCAAGAACCATTTTCTATTTTCCAACTATTTTGGAAACTAGCTTTATTTTTAGTTTAAAGAAGATTTTAGTGGAAATGAGGCAATTTTCAGTTTTCGGTTTTTTATAAAGATATTCTTTTTGAACACACAACTAAATAAATTTTCACTACAATCACACAAGTTTTGTGAAAATATACTTTAAAAAACTATAACCAAACAAGTTTTTCACTATAATCACGCAAATCTACGACAAAAATCTACTTCAAAAATTATAAACAAACATATTTTTATTTTTACATAAAATTCGACAATAAACCAAATATATTACAAATTGTAATTTTTTTTTGCAATTTTTTTCAACACGAAAATTAAAATTGGAATTAAAAATACATCATATAAGGCCACCACGAACTTGTAGTTCAAACGATATCACTCACACATTATAAAAATATTGATCGAACTTTGAAAATAATATCTTTCAATTTTTTTAAAATTATCCCCTCTGGTCCAACTAATCCTCCTAACTTGTTGAAAAAAAAATACATCAAGGCCAAAGGTTGCGAGTCAGTTCATTTCAATTTCACACATATCCTTGTCACCAATGGACCCCATAACGTTATCATGTCACGTGCCTCCACCCACGTCACCAAATTACTGGCCTCCAACTCACCAGGCCGAGATTCCAATCAACACGGACTCATCCTACGTGTAAGTCCACGTGTTACATTCCCGCCCTCGAAATTAACCCCCTAAATATTTCCCCCAATTTTTAGTAATTCAACACCACCTAGACCTAGTGGCTAGAAGCATGGCTATATAAAATGGAAATGTGGTACTACTAAATAAAATAAATAAAACCAAAATCTTAGCCGTTAAGATCTTCGCACAGAGCTCCTTCGCCATTCATCCTTTTCATTCATCGGAGCCCTAAAAATCGATCAGGAAGACAGAAGAATAAGGAGGAAACAAATGAATTTTAAGCCGCCGGAGGCGTGGTCGGCCACTTCGACGGTGGCGTCATCCGGCTCCAGCAGCTCGATCGTGACGGCGGAGAAGGCTTTGTCCTTCATATCCAAGGGCTGGCGCGAGGTCCGCTCTTCAGCCGACGCCGATCTCCAGCTGCTCAAGAACCGCGCCAGCTCGTTCAAAAACCTAGCCGACAGAGAACTCGAGAATTTCATCAACTCTGCTTCCAAATCACCCTTCAGTGTTCCCACAATTACCGCATCTGCCACTCTCAACCCCGCTCCCCATGCGGAAATCGACTTCGTGAAGAAGCTTCAGCCGAAACTGTCCGAAATCAGAAGGGCGTATTCGTCGCCGGATTTCAGATTTTACCCCCGGCCGCAGATTAAGATTGATTTGTCCGCGATTAAGAACGCGATTGTTGCGGAGGTGGGGGAGGAGGAGGATGAAGAGTATGAAAAGGAGAGGTTCAGGAAATGGGGAGGATGAGGTTTAAGGAGAGGGAGAGAGAGGAGTGGCAATTTGGGGAATTCTGGGAACCCATAAAGACGTTGAAGTCGAGGCTGAGGGAATTGGAGCACAAGAGTTCCAGTGAGATTCTGGAGGGGATTAAAAATAGTGAGATTGTCGGGAAATTCAAGTCAAGCCTGGTATGAATGTCCTGTTTCTTGTTCTACAAGTATTTTTTTATGAATGTTGATTCAAGTGCTTGAAATGATAATTTTATTTTATCCAGTATAATTACCTGTTATTATGAGTTGTAAGTTCGTTTTCATTTGTTAAGTTTTAAAATTAGATTGGTTTTGCAAGAATAAAATTGCTGAATTTTGCAAGTTGTTTCTCCACGAATATAGTGTAAGCTTGAATATGAAGAATATAGGTTAAACTGTTGTGCTACTGTGGATATTACAGAATCAATTGAAACCCAAAAATTATAATATTTGACTCCCTTGAAGTTAAGGGGAATATTGAATGAAAGAGAACTTCATCACCTGTCAATATCATTGTTGCTTGAATGTTATTTGGGGTAGTCTTTAATAGTTTTGAGTTATCTTCTGAGAATCTTAAACCCAAGCATTTGATTCCGGGGAACATGGTTAACATTTTTGTTTTTCCTGCTTTTTGTCTACTGGTTGCTCTTTTCAGTTAGGATAGGTAAACCGAAGACATGTCTGTTTAGTCCTTGGTAGTGTTTTTTGATACTGGCTTGTATATGGATCTTACATTTGAATTTGTTATGCTGATTTTTCTTTGTTTTCTCTTCCAAATTGTTTTTGCAGAAATCAATTTGCAAGGATCCAAATGAGTCAAAGGTTAGCCTACTGTGCTATATATGTATGCTATCATGATATTCTGAAATGTAGTCTTGTTATTATGAATTTTAGATTTTTAATCTCTATTTTACATGTGAAAATTCTGGAAGAGAGAAGGCTAGGAGAAAAGTAAAATGGTAAAACCTGGAAATTTCAGTAATAGATATTTTGACAACTATCATGGAAGGGGCATTGACATACTATCCAATACATAAAAATTATAGTTACTTATATAATCCCAAATTATGTGAAAATACACCCACATATGATGCAGTTTGTTAAGCCACTTCCACCGATTTACTGAATATTTCTCCCGTGCCTGATTTAGGAAGTTCCCCTCTTGATGTACCCGAACTGCTGGCATGTTTAGTGAGGCAGTCTAGCCCCTTACTGGATCAACTCGGCATTAATAGAGGTATGCAGTTCCTTTGAATAATTTTTAGTCTTCTCATACAGCTACCTTGAAATTGATGAAATTGCTGACATTGAGTCTTTTTCTTTGCTAAGCCAATGATTTAATTGATTTTATTTGTCAAAATCAATTAGTTAAGAATTTACTGTTCAACTATTTTTATATTCTTTCTATGCAATATACCTTTTTTTTCCTTCTCTCGATCCATTGGGCGAACATCTATGAGACTGCAACAGCTAATATTTTGTGGTGAATGAATACTATAGATTGATGCTAGGCAGCCAGGGACCCTTCTGCAGATATTTACCCAGCACGAATATACTTTTCAAGAGTTTGTTTCCAGATTGGTTGTAGATATAGGATTTCTTTTCCTTTTTAAAGAGGGAAAATAGATTTTCACATTTTTCCTTTACCCCTTTGTTGGTAACGAGTTTCTGTCTCTGCCAACCAAGGTTTGAACAAAAACCTAGAATTTCTTTTCATCCCAGGTGTTTCCAGATCACTAAACATGTAATATCTCACTTATACGTGAGGGTCTTGTTGAGGTTTTACTTTTCTCCATTTATCATTTTGAAATTATGTGCTACATTGCAACCAGCTGAGTTCATAATATTTGTATTTTGGTTTCAGGCATATCGGACAAGATAGTGGAAAGCTTGTGCGGCAAGCAAAAGTCAACTTCTATTACGTTCTTTACCTGCAGGAGAGTCGTCTATGATTGAAAGTGAGAACATCAATGATGAGTTAGATTTAAGGATAGCCAGTGTTCTCCAAAGTACAGGGCATTGCCATGAAGGTGGTTTTTGGAGTGACTTTGGAAAACACGAAGTGTCAGACAAAATGAGGCATGTGGCTATTGTCACCACTGCCAGCCTTCCTTGGATGACTGGAACAGCTGTAAATCCATTGTTCCGAGCAGCCTATTTGGCAAACTCTGCCAAGCAGAATGTCACACTTTTGGTTCCATGGCTTTGTAGATCTGATCAAGAGCTTGTATATCCCAACAATCTAACTTTTAGCTCTCCTGAGGAGCAGGAATCTTATATACGTAGTTGGCTTGAAGAAAGGATTGGCTTTAAAGCTGACTTCAAGATATCATTCTACCCAGGAAAGGTAGAATTTTATGGATAAAGTTATTTTCATATCGATGTGTGTAAACACCCGACTATGCCTGATTTTCTTTTCATATTGATGCGTGTTAGCACCCGACTATGCCTGATGATTTCTAAGAATGTTTATTTGTTTAGTTAACTCTTTTGTGGAACATGTTTGTTAAGAACCGATTGTTGGATCATCCACTGATATTATCATATTGTATTGAGAGGTCTAAAGCAATAAAGACATATGTAGTTACGATGTTCTGTTCATATAATTTATAAACACATTTAGATATTTGGTTCAGTATTTTTATATTTTTATTTCTGTCCTAGTTCTCAAAAGCAAGGCGGAGTATTATACCAGCTGGAGATACTTCTCAGTTTATCTCATCAAAGGATGCTGACATTGCAATTTTAGAAGAACCGAACATTTGAACTGGTACCATCATGGTAAACGCTGGACTGATAAATTCAACCATGTGGTTGGCATTGTTCACACGAATTACTTGGAATACATCAAGAGGGAGAAGAATGGTGCTCTCAAGCTTTTCTTGTTAAACACATAAACAATTGGGTTGTGAGAGCATACTGTCACAAGGTAGTGATCCTTTCTCAATTTTTCTTATCTGAAATTTTTCTCATGATCAATACCACAATATTTTAATTATACAAATAAATTAGTCCTTAGAGACTGTTTTTGATTTGAGTTAAGTGGAAGTTTGGATGCAGTCAGCAATAATTGTGTTTGCTATTCTGTATAGGTCCTTCGGCTATCTGCTGCAACGCAGGAGTTACCTAAGTCTGTGATTTGCAATGTTCATGGTGTAAATCCCAAGTTCTTAAAGATTGGAGAAAAAGTAGCTGCAGAAAAGGAGCGTGGAGAGCAAACTTTTTCCAAGGAGCATATTTCTAGGCAAGATGGTATGGGCAAAAGGGTATAAAGAGTTGATAGATTTGTTAGCAAAGCACAAAAAAGACCTTGACGGCTTCAACTTGGATGTTTATGGCAATGGAGAGGATGCTCATGAAGTTCAGAGCACTGCCAAAAGGCTAAATTTGAATCTCAACTTTATGAAAGGCAGAGACCATGCAGATGATTCTCTAAAAGGGTAAGTTTCCTTCAGTTACCTTCTCTACAGGGATATGCATATTAGTTTGATAACATTTTATTGTGGAATGTGAAGTGATTTTTCAGTTTCTTGCTTTGTGATGCGACCTATTTCCTCTCTTGGTGTAACTTGAATTGGCTTTACGTTTTACTGCAGTAGCTGATATTACCCTTTAAAATCTCAAATCTCATACTCAATTGAAGAGGCATTTGAGTTCCACTTTAACTGCTTTATATGTGAAGACATGTAAATGTTCTTACAAAACCCAATACCTCTGGACAGTACGACGGATTAGAAATTACTTAGAAATTGCCTGTGCTTTATGACTAAAATAAAGTGTGGGCTGTGGCCTTCACATATTGGGCATTGAAAATTTGTGAAGATTTTAGTTGTAAGTAGTACAGAATAGTATCAGAAAACTGGGACCTATACATTATTTTTTTTTTTTGGGGTGGGGTGGGGGTGGGGAGGATGTATACTGGATCAAGGGCAAACTAGAATCTGTCAAGTTTACTGAAAAAACTTAAATCCACTGTGTTTAATCTTTTATCCAAGGAGGTTTTCGACGAGTGAAGCTAATTCTTTCGGATCGTTGTGAACCTGGCTGGGTTTAGCCAAGTCGTCATCATCATCAATGCACCTTAATCCCAACTATGTAGGGGTAGGTGGCATGAAGTTTAAAGTGTCAATTAGTTTTTTAAAATTAGTTAACACTATAAATTCATGCAAAAAGCAAAGTAGCAAAAGTTTTACGCCGGACGCCCTTCTTGTCGCGACCTTCATACGAATAAACAATGAGATGAAATTCCAAAACCGTCATCATCATAGGGTTTTTCTACTTGCTTTGAGAATATCATGAGACGATGATGAGTTGAAATTCCAAAATTGTCATTATCATAGGTTTTTCTACTAGCATGGAGAATATCATGACTTGGGTTTAGCCAAGTCAACTCAATTTTTAGAACATCTTTCCTGTGAAGATACCAATTGCTGTAGATAAAACTTTAAAGAATATGTACAAACTCCTGTATGTGTTTTTTTTTATGTTGTTCTTTTGTCTTCTCAGAGAAGGTATCTCCTAGGGAAATATAATAGTATATTCTTAGTCCCTATTTGACAAATGTTTGTTTGCATGCAGTTACAAAATCTTTGTAAATCCAAGTGTCAGTGACGTGCTCTGCACTGCCACAGCTGAGGCCCTCGCAATGGGAAAATTTGTTGTTTGTGCCGACCACCCTTCCAACGATTTCTTCAGGGCATTCCCCAACTGTTTGACATACAAGACTCCAGAAGACTTTGTTGCAAAAGTAAAAGAAGCTATGGCCAACGATCCTCAGCCTCTCACCCCTGAGCAAAGATACCACCTTTCATGGGAAGCAGCGACCCAGAGATTCATGGAATATTCCGAGCTTGACAAGGTTTTGAATACACCGAGTGGTAGATATTTGGGTAGGAGCAGTAATAATGGTTTGACGAAATCTGCCTCATTGCCCAACCTGAATGAAATGTAGATGGAGGATTGGCGTTTGCGCATTACTGTCTCACTGGAAACGAGTTCCTTAGGTTGTGTACTGGGGCAATCCCGGGACGAGGGACTATGACAAGCAGCACTGCGAAGATCTTCATCTCTTGCCTCCACAGGTAGAGAACCCGATATATGGCTGGTAGGATGGGTAAGGAAATGAAATTGTAAATCATTTTTGCATCATGTAAGATAGATATGTGGTGTTTCTAGGGTATATCACTTCGTTGGCTTGGACTTGATTTCATGATGCTTTCATGGCAATTTTGCTCTGTAGTTACGATAGATGCTCGACTGTGGCACGTCTTGAATGTAAATAAAACTTCATCGGAACGTCTGGCCCAGTTTCTATTGTCTTGTGGCATTCTGTTGTCTACGAATATCTGCATTCATGTGTGTTGCATTGTGTTTTTGATGAAGAAACTGCTTAGAAGTATTTGAATTTAGTTAAGGATTTTGAATGAATAAGCTGGAAATTCTTTTGATTGGAATTCGCGTGATTCTCGATCTTGTTCTGAATTTAACAAGAAAAAATGTACATGTAAATCCAAAGAGAAAATTTGAAAAAAAGAAATATATACACAAACGTAAGGTAAATATACACAGTCTAGATACACCACGAATAGACACCAGAAAAAAAAAAATCAAATATGAAACAAAAATATAAAACAAAAACATAAAAGCTCTTGATAGCTAGTAGCTACAATATGCATTCGACTCTAAATGATGTAGTTTTTCAATAGATTTCAAATTGATCTAAAATTGGTCTTGGATAGGGATAGCAACGGAGTCGGGGGCGGGTTTGGCCAAACCCGGGACTGCCGCGCTTGGGACTCGCGACCCAGCGGGTTGGACCCGCTGGACCCGCTACCTTTTATTTATTGTTTGCTGCCATTTTTCAATATTTGCAATATGTAGCTTTTTAATTCATTCTGACCCATCTTTGTTAATGTATTAATCTAATCTTTTTAATAATTTTTATAATTAAATTATCAATCAGAATTCAAGGATATCAATAATACAAGTGGCGCCACTTAGTTGAATTGATCAATTTTTTTCAATTCTCTGAAGTCGGAATCTGCAAAGAAATAAGCTGCAGATTTGAGAGCCTAATTGCCCAAGGGGTAGATGTCGAAACTTCCAATTATTTGCAAAGAAATAAGCTAAGTTGCACGGTACAGTAGATGTCAACTCTTGACCTAAAAAATAATTTAAAATTTGACTAATTGTATCCGTGGCGGGTCCATAAGGACCCGTTACCGCCCGACCCGCGGGACCGGCCCTGTTTGATTGGGTTTAAACCCGCCCCGGACGGGACGCGGGTTTAATGCGGGCCGGGTTTTGACCATTTCGCCCATCACATCCCTAGTTTTGGAGTTCATGGACCGAAAAGAGTTTGAAATCTAGGAGTCAAACGGCTTCACTATAATTGGGCTAGAGATTTGAAATTTACTCTGCTCATCCATCCATCCATCCATGAAGCTAAATACTTCTAGAATCTAGCTGGACTGGAAATCACTGGATCAGTTAATTTTAGGAGTTCGATAGATTTGGGCTCATTTGAAATTTCCCCATCCCAAATCCATCCACCTAAATAATTTTTCAGAATCTAACTTTCATCATTGTTTTATTATGATTAAAGGTATAAGGCAGGCACTTCATACTTTAATTTTGATATATTATCTTTAAAAATAAAATTTAAGTACTTTATCCTTTCGAATGTAACGATGTGATATTTTATCCTTAAAACATAAGTTTTAAGCACTTTGTCCTTCAGTTTATTTTTATTATAATACTTTGACCCCGATATGAATTAAATTAAATTATCATTAGAATGTTTTTTGTCAGCTGTTGTTCGTGCATAATTTCACATAAAAGTGGAAAAAAAATCGTAATATTCTTCTATTATTGTCAACAGTAAATACATGACAAAACAGTATAATTATACAATATTATCTCAGTAAAAAGTAACACCATTTTGTGGTGTCTTCACTATTAACTTTTTGCATGGAAAGAAATATTAAAAAAAAGACGCACGGTGGCAGTTAACGAAGAGGATTCCAGTAAAAATTGTTCTGAAAGGCAAAATGTTACAAAAATGTAAGTTTATTCGATAAAGTGCTTACTATTTATTTTCAACTGTCAAATTTCAACACAAGTAAAATTTGAGGGGACAAAATGCTAAAAGTAATCTGTTTCATTTAGGTCAGTGACCAAATAAATAAATAATCTGCACGGTTGTACTAGAATGTTCGATTCCAATAATCCCGAGGTTGTTAATTCTCTGAGTACGTGCATGATCAAAGAAAAAATGAGGATGCAAACAAACAAAATGGAGACCCAAAACAAGGAAGATAAAGCTGATGTCATTTTGAATCGCACTCAAATAACCTGTTTGTCTGACTGTGCGTGCTGCTCACGTGATCCTCGTACTCAGATTTCAAAGAATTGGTCTACATACGCAGAATTAAACCATGTGGGATTTTTAAGCATGTGATCCCAACTCTGCTTCAATTACAACATCAGAAAACACAGACTAAAAAACAAAACAAAAACATGAATTAGCTCTTAAATGTTGTATGGGATTTTCACCATTTGTCGCCCTGCAACCAGTACAAAATTATTCGTATAATCATATTTTTTTAGGTGAATCAACATAACTGCATAAGCATATTCTATTTGATTCTAGTCCTTATTCGAAAATAAACAATAGTTGGGTCCGTACAGTTTTTAGTTGGAACCAGTTTGGGCGGCGCACGTACGTAGCTTTGTTTGTTCTCAGATTGCTTTTAAGTTAAAAAAAATGAGAAAAAAGAAAAAGCAAGTTGATTAATGATCAGAATAGATTTGCTGTTTTACTTCATGTTCCACTCCACTGTAATTGTCTACGTGGAAAAAGAGAATATCCCGTGGAATTTTATAAAAATAGATATTCTTTTGAGGGGTTTCAAAGTAATGAAAAGAAAAGACTAATTGAAGTTCGAAATTTAACGATGATTTGCATCTAGGGAATTGAAATGCAAGCAGAAAGCTATTCCTTGCACTACAATAGATAAAGGGTCCGTTTTATTAATCTATTTCTATTGTGACTTCAAGATGTGGGACCAGGGCGTAGTCGGCTGACTGAGACTCCACTAGCCCAAAAATATTTCACTAACTCAATTATTTTTCCCCGAAAAATTATATATAATTTTTTTCATAAAAAAAACGGAACAAAAAAATTTGGGGTGCGTGGGAGACTAGAGTGCCCCCCCTTGGCTACGCCCCTGTGTGGGACAGAGACATATTATATATATGCAGGTATTTGTTTTTTTTTTTTTTTTGACGACAGTATCTCTCCACACATCTGTTATGCCCGCCCACTGCGTCGGGCAGTGGGGCGTCCTTCGCCATTAGACTAATCCTCTGCAGGTGATAAGCCAACCCCAAACCCACACACTAACAAAGTAGTCGGGAGGTTCGAACCCGGAACCTCAAACCTACTAAAGGTGGCGCTCGCCACCATGACAACCCCTGAAGTATATGTAGGTATCTGTTGGAAAAAAAAAAAAACATGATCTTTTTATGGAGTATATACATAGTGTGCCACATGCCACAAACTTTTTATCATGTACAAAACTTTCTGAAGGTGATCTTCTGTATGGCTTTTAAGCAAGTAATATATACTACATCAGACAAAATTCTTTTTCCCAATTAATCATATGTTGGAAATAGGTGGTGGCGCTAGTAACATATCTAAAACAGGACATAAATTCTATGGTCTTTCATATTAATTGTTGGTAAAGATGTGTTCTTAGAACATAATATTATTGGACATATCTATTATCTTCGAACTTTAATTTGCTGTTAATTAATATAGACTAATGTATTCTTTGAATCTCTGGTATAGAGTCCAACTCTTTGTACTTAGGGCGTCAATTTGTGACACGACACGATAACCCGATCTGAATCTAACACTAATTTAGCGTGTACAGTACAACCCTTACCGTTCGGTCAAAATCGGGGTCGGACACGGTTAACACGGAAAATAAATAAGTCGGGTCGGGTCGACACGATTGACCTATGTAACCCGTTTAATTTTATTGTGATATATTATTTTAATATTTTGTGATGTTTGAGTTGGTTATATGATGATGGAAAATTATTATATGCATTTTTTAATAAATTTTAATATTTAATGTATTTTTTATTTATAATTTTATTTTTTTCTAATTTTTTTAATATTTTTTCGTGTCAAATTTAAATTATACGGGTTTTTGTGTCGTGTCGGGTTACCCGTGTTATAGACGGGTCGTGTATCTTGACACGAATAATTAAACGGGTCGGGTTCGGGTTAAGTGTCGGACCTGTAATACTTTGTGTAAAAACACGGCCCGCGAACACGAAACACGAAGCACGACACGATTGACACCCCTTTGTACTTGCTGCTACAACAGCACTAAGCCACTAACTCCCAAAAATAGATTCCAAGAGTCAATTGTGCTTTGTATGAAAGCCAGCTTGCATGCAAATAAAATTATGTTCATTTTTCCTTCCCCCATTATTACTCTAATACTATTACCTAATTTGTTTCAATGTCTCTCTGTGTGCTACAGGGCCCGATCTTATCAAAATTTTGAATTTAAAAAATTGGACATTTTTTCTATATAAATTTAAAGACAACATAAAATAACAAAATAAAGAATAATATGACAATATATAAAATAATTTTATTATAGTTAAAAATATAACAATGCAAAAATCAATATAATTATTTAAAAAACAACTCGCCTTATAGTTTTGGAGGCAAAAATATTAATTAAGTCACTTGAATCAAGTTGTTTAATAATATCATGCGAACTGTGATTCCGGCAATGGTGTAATGGCTTTTTAACTTGAGAAATTTTAATTTTAGGATCTTAGAAAAAGTGAGTGTGATAATTTTGTTAGCAAAGCTGCAAGGGAGTACTGGACCCTTCGTTATTGGTGGAAGAGCTCGACCACTGAGCAACTGTTCGCCAAAAAATATTTTCAAAGAGAGATCAAAATTCAAAACTAGGTGCAAAAGGGTTTCCAAATCAATAAAATGTATAAATTAAGATAGCTTATTTAGATTAACAAGTGTCACTTATAAAGTTTCGTCTGAGTCATGTAATGGCGCTCTTAAGGCAAAAGCGTGAATTTTCATTAATGATCATTTTTTTAAATTATTAGTATGGAGGTATATGGGACAGAGAAATCTAGTATAAGCATATGATCTGCAACTAAATAAAAACTGGGGACTTTTTGAGCACGATCATGTACAGACATGCTACAAATACAATTGGTCTAACGATAGTGCTTTAACGATTTTGGACAAGCATTTTTAGCTATTAATCATATCTCATTGACTAATTAAATGCGGGAAATTTGGAATTAGTATAATTTGGTGCTTAATTTTTCATTTAAAAGCGAAAAAGTTTCTAATCCACAAGAACCAAGTGGATTGTAGAATGGCAATCCCCATGAACCAAAAAGAGTTATAGGAATCAATCCTAAATTAGGCAAATATTTTTCTGGATAGTGGGTTGGCTCTAATTTTTTTTTATCTCTATTCCTCTGAAACAATTATTAAAAAAATTAAAAAATTTCCATTTATTTCAGTTTGTCAAATAGGAAGCTGCTGTAATATTTTAATATATATTTTATTCTCTATTTAATTATATGTTCAGTCTCAACTGATCCCTAGAAGGATTTGATTTCACAGACTGGGGAAAGTGAAGAGTGTGTATATATTCTTTAATTTTCTGTCCCACTTGCACTAGAGCTGAAGTGGGAAACAACTCAAAGTCCCCTCTCTGTTTGAAAATAGTTTCTTGTTTTGGAGTACTCTTCTTGAGTGCCTACTGCCTAGCCTCAGGCTAGAGGCTGATGCTGCCCATTTGTACTTGCTAAAAATATATCATACCAATAGCACTACTCACTTGTATACAGTGGCAAGTGTGCATCTCAGTACATTTAGGTACACATGCAAGAATAGGGTGACAATTCTTGACATAGCAAAACACGAAAACAATACTAAAATAAATGTTTAGTCTTATGTGTTTGTGTCCTTCTCGTATTGGCACAATAAGGACACGAAAACTTTATCGTGTATTGTCGAGTCAAATCGTGTCATGTCATCTAATGTTCTACGTGTAATATCGTATCATTCAAAGTTAGTTTTTTTGTCAATTTATCGTGTCAAATCGTGTTGTGTCAACAAGAAAAATCACGTGCTCGATCGTGTAAGTATATATATAATCCCTATACAAGAGTTATCGTTGTGTTATGATATATGACACAATTACACAATTTGATACCCCTACACAACATAATGATATATAGTTGTACGAATTTTTCATTCAATTTTGCCAGTGCGCCTCAAGTATGAATTGGCTTTTCAACATATTTTGGCGTGCATTGTTGAGATACCATAAGAAGTACAACAACAGATTCAGATTCTTTCGACTCTTTACAAGAACTAGGTAGAGTTTTTGAAATCTATTAATAAATTATGTGACAAAATCAAGTTTCTAGAACTTAGGGCATCTACAATGCAAACATTTTAGAGAGGTTTTAGAAGTGAAAAACCTTATCACAAAAAGCTGACCTCATTTAGGGATGAACTTTTTCTCATTGCCAAAAAAAGCGGTATCATACTAACGGTACCGCTTCTTACCTTCTTCACAATTAAAAAAAAGAAAGAAAAATGAATGTGGTGGAGTGCACAAAAACATTACGGGAAGTTTTTGCATTGTGGGGAAAAAGTGGAGTTTTTATATTTGAGGTTTTTATGGTGTGGTGTTGTGGGTCCCACCAAAAGTAGGTGTTTAGAGGTTTTTAAGTATTTGGCATTAGAGATACCCTTATTTGTCACGCTCAGGGCTCACGAGAATAGAGGTCCGAATTAAAGCAAGACTTTTGGCACGACGAACTTTAGTAACAACTACGTTGCATGATCCTCATTTTGTGAAAATAATATTACTCACTTATAAATTTTTTTTTCTTTGTCACAACCTGCAATATGGCTTATCACATAACTTATTTGCTTTTTACGAACGAGATAGGAGTGAGAGATAAGTTTTTCTTCTCTTTGTTTGTCTTCAAAAACTAATCTGGATTTTATTTAATTAGACAAGAAATGTGGGGACCCTTTTCCGTGTATTAGAGTTGAAGAAAATTGTATTATTGGTGAAATTGGGGCTAATTACTCTCTAGATTAACAGTGAGAGGAGGGGAAAAGTTTGCACTCTCTAGATTATCACCAAATCGAAGGCCTAAAAATTTAAATAAATAAGTATGTGAATTCTAGAGAAATCTATTGGATTTAACTTGGGCTAAACCAATTTCTTTTTTGGTTTTTTAAGTATAGAGTCAATAACTGTCAAATTAAGTTAACTTGATCATGTAGTACTTGCGTAAAATGTTAAAAAATGAAAAAAAGAACAAGAATCATTTATTAGTTACTCATTTTTATTTCGAACTGCAAGTAATTGTTATAACTCAATTTTCTTTTCCTGAATGTACAGAGCCCTTCCAAATTTTCTGCTATGCCTCAAATTAGGCAAAATTGTTTTTAGTCCTCTAAGTGGCGCCACTCGGAGATTTAGTCCTTTTTTTTCTCGACTTTGAGTTTAATCCTTTAAATGGACAAAATTCGGACTTTTAGTCTGTTACATGCTATAATAGGTAAATGTTACTTTAGTGAATTTTCTTTAATTCAAACTTTAAATAAATTTTAAAAAATAATAGAATATTATCCATGATAAAACAAATGAGTTTTAATTTTATACTTTTAATTTTTATTTATCGTGAATTTCAGATTTTAGAAATAAAAAAATCTATTTCCTACAAATATTTTACTAACACATTTTTTTACTAAAACTTTTTTAAAAAAATATTTATTTTTATTTCCTTTTTTGGTTTAAGTTACTTATTGATTTTAAAAATAATAAAAATATAAAATTCGCATATAGTTATTAAAAATATATTCAATTCAACTATAAATAAAATAAATAGTTTATAATATTGAATAATTTCATAATTTATAAATATAGATATTATTTTTAAAAATAAGAAAAATACTATCAAAATATTTTATATTTCTAGCTAAAGTATACTTAAATTATAAATATATAAATATTAACAAATTATCCATCTTTTCAAAGAGAATAAATGGTTATTCAAACTTTAAAAATATTAAAATAATATTATTTCAATTTCTATTTATTTTTATTTTTAATCAAACATTATATATTACTAGTATATTAAAAATAAAAGAAAAATATAAATAAATAGAAATTGAAAAAATATTTGTTTTAATATTTTTAAAGTTTGAATAACCGTTTATACTTTTTGAGAAAATGTATAATTTGTTAATATTTATATATTTGTAATTTAAGTATACTTTTACTTAGAAATATAAAATATTTTAATAGTACTTTTTTCTTTTGAAAATAATTCTATATTTATAAAATATGAAATTATTAATATTGTAAACTATTTTTGTTTTATTTATAGTTTTAGTAAAAGATTTTTTAGTAAAATATTTGAAGGAAATAATATTTTTTTAATTCTAAATATTAAATTCACAATTTAAATAAAATATTTAAAAGTATAAAATTAAAACTCGTTTTTTATCATGAACAATATTCTATTTTTTAAAATTGATTTAAAGTTTGAATTAAAGATAATCCACTAGCAGGTAACATTTACCTGTTATAGCGAGTAACATGACTAAAAATCCGAATTTTGTTCATTTAAAGGACTAAACTCAAAGTCGAGAAAAAAAAGACTAAATCTCCGAGTAGCTCCACTTAAAGGACTAAAAAAAAATTTTGCCCCTCAAATTATATATACTAGCATTAGGGTGCATTTTGATTGTTGTAACGAAATTATAGTCCCTTGGATTTTTGATCATTTATGCATAACAAAAATATTTTTTATTCATGAGAGTAATGCTTTTTAGTCACATTTTGAGTTTAATTGTTCATTTTCATATAGCGGACTGAAAATCATTTCTCGGGACCAAAAATGCGGTCATCAATTTTTGAAAAACAACCAAATAAGTCACCAAAGAATATAAAGAGTGTATGCCTGAAATTTTTAATCAAGATATTTAAAACACATGGCTATTTTCATTCTTTAGAAAGGTAAATTGCCAATTTGGCCTATTTACGCAAGAAATTATGTAAATCTATGGAGCTCAATACATCTTGGGTTCAAATCTTGAGGGAGTTAGGGGTTGAGGTTGCCTCTTCTACCCATATGGTGCTATAACATTTTGATTAGTGCATTTTGACATGGACTAATATATAGTATATGTCTCCGACACAAATACATCATCAACCTATGTACGATAAAAAAAAACACCACATGGTCTCATATATTAGTGCGAAGACATATATTACTATTTTTCACCTAGTTAAATAAAATATTTACAATAGCACTCTATCAGACGGTTGAGGATTAATCTTGTTCTCCGGTGAGGCCCCCATTATCTCGCTAATCTCTATAACTACGTGATCGCCGACGGGTTTCACAATTCCACGGTGAAGTAGGTGTAGTTGTTGCTTGCCAGGTGTCGACTTTGGTTTCCGAAAACGTGCCTTTTGGGAAAGTTCATCGACCGAAACAGAAAGTTTTTCGACGCATTTAATGATGTCGATGAGTAGGGATGTAATGACGAGTAGTGGCATGATTTCTTGGAGGTCAGATTTGGTGGGCAATGAAGAGGTTTCAAGAATGCTTTTGAGGTCATTGGCTGCGGCATTGGAGTTTTGTATGTAAATTTCAGCTGATGATAATGGATATGTCATGTTTTTTATTGCAGAAGATAGTTCTTTTAGGGCCTTGCTAGTTTCTGTGCACATTTTTATGCAAGCTGGTTGCATTTTCAATTGGAACTCTGATGCCACCTGCAAGTCAAAATTAAAGTTGATCAACCATATTATATCTTGTGTTAATTGGGGACGCAGGACTTGAAACTTGGGGAACAGAAACTTATTTTTGATGATAGTTTACAAAAATATTTACTCAAAATTTTTGGGGCAAATGTATTTATTTTCTTAGCTTATATATATATATATATATATATATATAGATAGATAGATAGAAATATAACTACTAAATTTAAAGGAAAAAAATTGGAAATTTTGGTTGGGGGAGAGGGATGGGGCAGCAGCCCCTTGCCCCCTCTAGATCCGCCGTTGATCTTGTGCATGTAGCATATATATCACTGGCAGAGTCAAGGGGGCCAACCTGGGCCCTGCCCCCTCCAAATTTTTTTTTCCTATGTAATTTTTAAGAAAAAGAAATTTTAGTTAATATTTACAAGGTTTTCCTTTTGTTATTTTATTTGTGGCCCGATTTAGGTGATCGGCGTCTACCCCAGAAAAAATTTACTGGTTACGCCATTGATATATATAAGTTTAATATAATTAGTTTAATATAATTGTTATTTTTTCTCATAGCGAGTTCTATTTTTAAATAACGGGAAAATTCACAACCACTACCATTCGTAAGGATAATGGCGAAGCCAACATATGAAAGTGAGGTAAGTTGGATGGAAAAGTAAAAAACAAAAATCATATAAACTCTAACTTGATTTTTTTATTAAAAAAATCTTAATGACATAATCTATCATAACAAAAATGGGGCTTCAGGGCCAATATGACATCCCTAGCTTCGCTAATGGGTGAGATCGGATTTGACATAATAATCGCAAATCGGACTCGCTAGATAAATCGCACTAGATATGTCTGTGCGGCGCTCGACTATTGGTGCGAGAGGTGGATATTTCAATTTGAAACATTTGCCGATCAAAACCACCCAACACAATACCACTAGGCAACCCGTTGATTGTGTAAAAATGGTTAGTAAATTCACTAATTTGTGTTTGTACTTGCCTGAGGTTTTGAGTTTATGCATCCACTAAGTGTTTCCATTTGGCAGGCACATTCCCTGGCAAGAGCACCAATTTTCAAGTAATGTTTCCACGGGTGATGCAACCTAAATCGACCATGACCAGGCTCCCACCAAGCAAAATTTGCCTGAAACATTGAAAAACAATTACATCAATATTATTGTCACGCGGACAAATAATGAAAAGAGGAAAAAGAGATAATCTTGTAAGTTGTAAAAGCTATTGATTACAATATGTGTGACTAGTCCTTTACTTGAAGTAAATAATATTATAATAATCATCAATTACATCATTTTTAATTTGAATATGATAATTTATAATTCAGCACGATCGAGTGGTTTTAATTTACTAACCAATGATTCCTCCGTCGCTTTTGAATTCAGCACGCTTTTATGGCATTGGAGATATGATGCCTTGTCCTTATTATCCTTAGATGAAAGCATACTACTTTCATCCCCTGGAGAATTACAAAACTCACCTCCAAAACCTGTGAAGTAAATTTTCCTTGTAAGTTTCTTAAGATCAATGAGATAAAATAGGAGACGTGTGGTAATTGGGCAAATTGGCCATTCACGTTTTTGAAATAAAAATTAGTCATGTTTTTTAGTCATTTTGACTAAAAATAACGATCATCCTCATTATATTATTTGGTGAGTTACTCGACTTTTCTAAAAAAATGGACACAATACATTTCTCAGTATAGAGAAATGATCCTGGTCCCAACAAACGAATCTCGATCCCATGAAACGATTCTCGATTATGAGAAATGTATTAGTCTGAAGAAATAAAAAAATGGCAAATTGGATAGTTGAACTTAAAAATAGCTGAAAACCTTTGTTTGAAAAATATAGCTAAAAAAACATTTGTGCCATGGACAAATAGCCGACATACTCAATTCCACGTATCCACGTACCTTCTAAGAAAGCAGCAAGCTTTTCAATATTTTCAGCAACCAGATTGTGCAAATCTCGACCCGCCCAAACCGGGCAAACGGATATGGATATTACAATGCATGTGGCCCCACCGATTAGAATGGTGGACAGCCGTTGATGAGCCAGCTGCAAAATCTCGGTGACTTGAGAACCCGACACAGCTACTAGACTAAAAGTTAGTATGAATATCAGCACTCCATAATCGTATCTCTTCTTCACATTTGGGATAAATCGCGTAAACGTAGACGCTGCAGCTGCATTAATTAAGGGGAAAAAAAGCGCATCAAGACTCATGGATATTTTGCCCAAAAAACGCGATACGTTATTAATTCTATTATAAAGATTTTTCGCATTATTGGATGTATTATTTTTATTTCAATTTTACCTAGAATGAACACCAAAATACCGAGAACAACAGACTCTCCTTTATCTCCGCAGAGGCCGGCCAAGTACTCTGCTCCCACCCCTAAGGCACCAGCTACCAATGTTGCACCGCCCTGTTTAAACTCTTACATATGGTTGCACCTGAAAAAAAAGGAGAAATGAAAAAATCCGACAGAATGTTTTTAAAAGCAATTTTTTTTTCACTAACATACAGTTTCAGAAAAAAAAAAAAAAGAAAGAAAGAAACAGCAGCCAAACAACAGATATAAGGAGAATATGAAGCATGCACACATATCATTTAATAGTATATAATACAACAAACTATGGGTTTAATTACTTACCAACTGTGTATTCAAACACAACCACAACTGTTAAAACTGCCCACATTCCTGCTTGTCCAAATCCATCATACAGAGGTCTGAAGTAGTAAAATAAAGACACCAACGTAAGAGCTAATCCAACCTTAATGGAATGTACAATTCTTCTTGGATCATCCTCTCCAATTTTCTTTATTTTCGTCATAGTCCCCATAACCTTGGCCTTTAATTTTCCAAACATGGCCTTAAAGAAACAACACCCATATTCTATTCTACTTGGTGTTTTTTCTTGGTTTGTTGATTTCATCTCCATGGATTAAGATTTTGGAGAGCAACTATGAAAAGGCAAAGTGCTAAAAATGAAGCCAATTTTGTGCATACCTTTTGGTGGTGGCCTTGCAAATTTATAAGGACATGAAATGTGAACAAAATATAGTTTTAAATATTGGATTAATGTTTTACTTCTAATTCCAACATTATTAATAAAAATAAAGTGTAAAAAATTAATATTATCGATGTATACTTTTGCGTGTATGAATAATGAAATACCATTTAAAATAAAAATCCAAAATGAGAGTTCTAACATTTTAGTAATAGGATGATAACCCTTGTCATATTTGAATTTTGATCATGGATATATATTGTACAATTTTATTGGCCTTTAGTACACTGAAACTTTAAAAAGAAATTGATTTAATTGCTTATATGTATATATCTCAATTTCGTTTATCATATATAATATTTATTAATCTGAAATTTTGTATGTTCTAAAATGCAAATAAATATATGAATGTGATGACAAAAGAATAACACAAGTTAGTGCAAATGGTAAAAATATTGCTATCATGCTATGTTTTGCAAAGTTGGTGGGGATCGGAGTGCAATACGAGTATTATTTTATTGATAATTACGTTTGTATATGTCTTTTGTTTGATCTTTGCTAAGATGACAAAAGGTTAATTTTCCTTGACAATCAACAAGTTGAGGAAAAGGTTCTTTCTGAAGGTGGATGACTGGACTTTTACTTGGATCCAGACTATATTTTAATTGACGGGCTACAGCTTTTCCACTATTTTAAGTAGATAAATTGCAGCCTGCAGGGCTCTTTCACTTTTAAGTCAGCATATGTACCTCTTGTCAAATTCCTTTTTTTTTAATTATGTATATATATTTTAAATTTTACGACCACTACAAAAATCACGGCAGTCAGGTAAACGTAAATCACAACAAATCATGTTAGCTAGGTAAAAAAGCGCGTTGCAGAAGTAGAGATTCAAATTAACCTATACCCTTTCGGCCTTAAGAACCCATTAGTACATACCCTACAATATATACTAGGCATCCCGACCCTGAGGGGCTTTATTTTATATTTTAATATGCTACATAAATGGCTCGTGTATAATATTAATGATTAATCTTGTACATGAAACATTCATATGCTTTAAAACATCAATTGAAATAGAAAATAGAGCACATGCCCCACCTTCAAAACTCCACCGATCATATGAATTTCCATCTCTTTATTCTATTTCATATGATACTTCAACTTAATGACGTAGCAAACCACGAAAGTAGTATAAATCGAATGAAAAATTAAAAAAATCATATAAACAATAACTTAATACATATTTATTTTTAAATTTGTTAATGAAATTAGAGGAAAAGAATAAAAAAGTACGGAACCCAATATGGGCCCCTAGCTCCGCCATTACTTCAAGTCATTAAATAAATGGCACGTCACATGTGCACGGTATTACCAATGTACATGTGATATTATCGAGTGTAGCATAATATGAAACACGTTAAAAAATAGGACATTCAATCTGACATATTACATGCGCAAAGTGCGACGTGTAAAAAATTGTGAGAAATGCACTGTTTTCCACCGTAGCTTGAAATGGCTTTTGAACTCACACTTGACACGAAACAACACAAATACAAGCAGTTCTTATACGCTATTAGCGAAGAAAGTTGTAACCGAGCAAATGCGCAATAAAGCCAACAAAAAGATTGCGTAATGTGAGGTTGACGAGCAATAAATGGTGTAGAACAAAATATATATAAGGGCAGAGTTTCCAAGGGTTTTGCGTTGATTGTCAAACTTCAATTTATGATAAATGGACTTTACTCTCTAAAAAGTACGGTCCTAATTCAACTCCGATGCGGAACCAAGGAATAATCAATAACGCTCTTCACTTATGTTGATTTTTGGAACTCATACAATCTTGAGGTTGTTACATCTGGTGATTACTAAATTGTTTTAGAACAAAGGTCATCAAAATTCCACTAAAAGAAAATCGCAAACTAACAAAAGAGTATTAGCAACGGTAAAATTGTCGATATATTACGATTAGAGCAATATAAAGCCGAAGAAAATGCGCTCTGCCCACGGGACCGAGGTTTGGAATGGGTTGGACCATAATTTCCTGACCCGGAAAAAATGGGGCCTATTTGCCTGGTCGATTGGCCCGTGGGTCGGGGTGGCTCGATTTTTAACCCGACTCTATAGTTTTTGTGTACAAAATGAATACATAGCCTGGATTGGGCCATGCGGACAAGCTCGAATTTTTCCAAAAGCCCGATGGGCTCGAGCTAGCCAACCAGCCAAAGACCAACCCATTGCCATTTGAATTTATGATGGCTTACCGATGGAATATCAACAAAAATTAACATTTAAAATTAATTAACAAAAAAAAAATGGCCACGAATTTACGACGGATTAGCGGCGAAAATTAATAAAACAAAAACGTTGTCGTTTGTTTTAAGAATAAACCATGGATAATAATATATAATGACAGATTTTGTTTTAGTCATTAATTAACAACGGGTTATCAGTCCAGCGTCAAATAATGCGTTTTTTAATGAAATTTAGAAAGATATATATATATATATATATATAAGGATGAGATCTCATGTGGCGATCTCTTTATTATGTGGCGGTGTGGATGCGGATCCCATCCATCCATCCTATTTAATCAAGGGTTGATTAGGCCTAAAATACACAATTTTTTAATTATTTTATGTATAAAAAGGGTAAATCGGTAACTATCAAAATGGTGTAAATATAATACCATATTTACTTTCCTAAAATTAAGGGATATATTCAATATCACTTTCCATAAACCACACCTAATCATGAGCAAAAAAAACACGGATTCTCTCTCTTCTTCTCTTATCTTCTTCTTACTCTTAATTAACGCAATACAACGAGAGAAAAATCTGCATCAAAATCACAAAAATAAACCCTATTCACCAATTTTGAGCGACAAAGAAGGTGTTCGACATGGGAGATATGTGTATTTTGGTATACCAATATTTATAATATTGTGCTCTCGACGCATTATTTCGTGTATAGATATGTATATTTTGGTGCTAATATAATATAAAATATGGCGTATATTTTTTTGAGGGAAAAATATGACGTGTTTGGATGCTTATTTGAGACTAAACATTGGTACTTAAATTAGTATAAAAATATTGACAATATCGTACATTGGAAGCATATTTTGGTGTATACATGTGCATACTTGGAGCTTTATAATCATAAAAATATCGTATAAAAATAATTTCATTACGGTACCTAAAATCATATTTTGGTGTACACTTGTCCAATATTTGATAATAATATAAGTATTCGATAGTGCATTATTGGATGTTTAATTGAGAATATTGTATACTAATATTGACAATATTGTATATTTTGAAAATTATTTTGTGTATACATTTGACTGGGTGTACAAATATGCACGATTTTTCAACATTACGTCTTTGATAACATCCACGTGCTCAATCCAACCGAAAAACTCATAAAACAAAATTGCCGAAAAAAAAACAATGTTAACATCAAACTAGTCAACCAAAAAAAGAAACAAAGATGCAACAAATGCATTTGTGTGTCGCATAAAAACTAATTGTATACCAACAATTGCCTAATTGTATACCAATCTATAGCTAAGTTTTCATCAATTCATATCCACAATTAAAATAAAAATAATCAACTAGTTGTATACCAACTATTTACTAAATGTATACCAATTTATAGCTAAGTTTTCATCAATTCATTTACACGGGTACAATAAAACAAAATGGGCCAAATAACTATAAGCTATAATTTCCTTAGTTTGGGCATCGAAGATTTCAAAGCAGTTGGCGATCTTGGACATCTTGTTAACATTACGCGCACCCTCCCTCGGCTCGGAGATGCGATCTTTTTTCTGTTTCCTCTTGCCATTGAAAATTATAAACCTAGTATTGAGAAACATGAACTATTATTAAAGAATGCGGAACTCAAGCACAATATATATAAAAAAAAAAATACACCAATTAAACTAATTGGGTAATTTGTATGAACTATAATTGTATACGAAAATAATGTTATTTAAACACCATTCATCATTATGCATTGCATGGACATTATATACTTAGTATCAAACTTATCAATGCATCAAAACACATATTCATGCCATTATAACAATGTTAAATATGCACCATTACATATATCCATGGCTTTTTTTTTTTCTTTTACGTGCGGGGTTAAACAAAATACCACAATACATTTAACTATATACCAAAGGTAGGAAAACATATATCATTCTAAGTAAAATGTACCAAAACACAAAAACTATGTTTAATTATATACGAAAAGTAACAAAAATCTATCATTCCATATTAACTTATACACAAGATATAACAGGAGATTCACCAAAAAATACACAAATAAAAAGCTAATTTAGCGCTAAAAATGAATTTAATATTATTTATCATCATGGACTTCATGGAACATTACATACATATATCTAGCCTCCTTTTTTTCCCCTAATTCAGACATTGGGCAAAAAAAATTGCACAAAGGATTTAGCTATATACCAAAATAACTAATAGATGTATCATGCTTACATAAATGTACAGCAAATTAGGAATCAAAGGCATTCAGCCTTTCAATAACATAAATCATTACACAATTCATTATCTAAATGTACATCATTTTTTCATAATTTTATACCAAAAATATTATACTAAATCTAACCCATTACGAACAAGCATATAATTCCATAAACCCAAACTAAAAGCGGGGGTCTGTAAAAATCAAGTAGAAAACCCTAGGAAATTCAAAATAATAAAAAAGGGCTCTGCCAATGCAACTAACTTCAAAACACCCGAGAAAACATCATCGTGAATGGAGAATAAACGGATTTAAAAAATAAGGGAAAAACCCTTTCCAAAAGAATCTACAAACCAAAAGTTGAAAAAATCGAACTAGGACTTACCTTCAACAATACTACGATGCGTTCTTGGAGTTTTGATGTCGAAGAATTCGGCCAAGACCGATATCTTGACAAGGAATTTTCTCCTGGGCGCTCGAAGGTTACAAAAAGAAGAAAATGGTCGGGCGTAGGAGTGGGGTAGTGAATAAGGATGAGGCGAAAAAGAAGGTGTTTTTGATTTATTGTGAAAATAGGATTGCAAAATAATGGGAGAAGATTAATTGATGAAATCCCAAAAAAAGGGGATTATGGAGAGGTTATCAAAAACTACCGCTTTCTAATAGTTACAAAATGTCTATTGTGCCCTTAAATGGGTTGTGTTCAATTTAAAAAAAAAAACAAATCCAAAAAATTCCGCCTTGGATTAAACATGGTAACGACTTAGATTTGTCCACATTGCACACATGGTAAGGCCATATTACATATGATCTTATACCTATATATATATATATATATATATATATATATAGATGAGATCTTCTATTACAGGATGGTGTTTCATATTTTATTTCACCGCACGGATGATTGACACTTGTATAAAAGTTACCATATTAATTTTGGAGAATAAATTAATTAAAGGCTAAATTAAATGGGGTTTTAATATAGTAAATTTGGGAAAAACGATCATCATTCATTCCTTGGGACAAACAAAAATAACTGAGAAATAAAATAACAACAAACCACAACATAAGATTTACATGGAAACTCCAAAACCGGATAAAATACCACGACCCACGAGAGAAATTCTCTTTGTATGACAAATTTATACAATCACATGAAATTTTTAAAGCTCCCGTCTCCCAAACTCCTTCACTATAACAAATCTTTGACTAACTACACCTTCTCCTAACTCTACAAGAATATATAAGAAAGGAATTTAGAAGAATAAAAATACAAAGATTATAGTGTATTTGATTGGTGCACTTGAAAACAAAGCCACTGAGCTCCTTAAATAGCCTTTTTATAAGCTCTCACCCTTTGTTCCTCAAGCAATGTGGGATGGGAACCCCTTCTTTTATTTTAACACAAAAATCAACAAACTCCACCTTGGTAAAATAAAGAAGCTCATGTATTCACCGACAATCATGATTCTCAAATCAGAAAACCATCATTCTCAAACTAGAGAATAACATACTCCACCATATAAAGTCTACTTAGAATAAACTATTCTCATAAATCCATTCGGCACATGTCAAGAATCATTAAATTTATGGTGCAACCCAGCTCTTGGCTCTCCTGGGACCTTCAAATCGACATAACATCCACCACACACCCCGCATCCATGCCAAGTCAATGCCTTCCCTGTAAACTTGAGACCTACTAACACCATCACATCTTTTTCATGACAACTAAACACATGCCATAAGGATGCATTTTCTCCTCATAGAAAATCTTCATCTATCACAATGTTAACCTTTGATTTAGAGCTATTTGTCGCACCACCCACCTTGACAATTACGTTTTGTATGCCTGGTTCTCCATTTCCAACAAACAACATTCGTGGAGTCTTTCTTCCTCCTTTTACTTATCGCCATCGCTATTTCTAAATATGTTGTTGAAGTTCGCTCATCACTCATTAGTCTTCTATATTGAGAGAAAGTTTTTACCTGACTTCAACAAAAATTAAAAAGTTTCCTTCCCATACATCAAAATCGGTTTCATGCTCATTATAGGAATGGGAAGAGACAAGATAGTCGTAACACTTATTCCCATCTTCGATTTTCACTCCAATTGTCTCCATCTCTCGGATGATGCCATTGAGTGTACTTAAATGATCCGAGATTTTAGATTCTTTGTCATCCGCAGCCATGTGTGAAACTACTCCTTCAAGTACAACCGATTTAAAATACCTTTGCTTGGTACAAAGCCTCAAGCTTTTCCCATTGCCCTTAGATTTGAAATCCCATGACATTGCAAGAACATTCTTAGCCAAACATAGACGTATCAGGCTTCGCAGCCCCCAAATCCAGATCCTCCTAATCTTCATCACTCATACTAGTTTCCTTGCGCATCTTGTCAGATGCTCCGCCGATTCGGCTGAAGACCATCCTGACCTTATAATCGCCTTAACCTAACATTCCCTCCCTTCAGCGCTGGGTAATCCAGC